>CM024698.1:31806717-32185106 GCA_014182845.1 Corymbia calophylla | reverse complement strand
CACAAAATCTCATTTAGTATCAAAGCATAATTGCCGTTATTCTCAAAAAATAACTTAAAGCAAGAGATCTTAAGTTCAAATTTTTTGATAAAGTAAGCTTTTAAAATAATTGACGGTAGTCTCACAAAATCTCATATGATATTAAAGCAAGAAATTCTCAGTTAAAATTTTTCAAAGCCCTCATTTGCCTCCCTAATAAAATATTTTCCTGCTTAATATAGTAAAAAAAATTAAAATATTACTTTCATCTAATATGGTTAAAAAAGAGACCAAACTAAACATGTGAAGAGGAGTGATGGAATTTTTCAATATTACTTTTATCTAATAGCTTAATTTTTTTTTAATAAACATTCAAACTCTTAAAATTAGGGGGAAAAGGACCAATAAAGAAGATCGATAGAGTATTTGAATATTCATTCACGCTTTCATATAATAATTTAAATTTTTATAACATTCAAACCGCATCCAATACAAGATTGGGAGCAGAGGACTATTGAATTATGATATTTATAGATAATTAAAGTACCATAATCTAGGAGTCCAGTGATCGATAATAGGAAGAAAAGACAGTCGTCATGTCATGAGTTACGGAAATATTGTCGGCGGTGCGCAGCGTGTTGTCTCGCTGGAGCATGAAGGAACCGGTCGAAGAAGTCACGTCTTTCCATTCTGTTGAAGTCGTCCGGCACCGTGTCCGTGTCCGTGTCCTCTCGTTGACAACGAGCATAGATAATCATGTTTCGTGCTCTGAGTCTCATGGTGAATCGAGATTTGGAGAGCGAAAGAGAGGACTGCTTTTCCGGATAAGCGAATGAAGACGCTGACTAATGAAGAGTTTCGACATTGCTCGAGCTCGAGGGCATGGCAAAACGGCAGAACAGGCACGAATTGCTCGTCTTTAGCCATCGAGCGAGAAAATTGTGATGGGATTTGTGCTTGCCTTCACCTAGATTCATGTATCCGAGTGGGTAGCGCACAGCCTCTCCGGCGCTGCTGTTCACATGCGAACCGTCTTCGAGCTTCGTCTTCTCTAGAGCGTCGATGGCCTCTTGAGTCGCGGGGACCGCCCTCATATGACAAGCCAAGCTATGAATGCAACTTTTGGGATATCAGGATTGGTTCAAATGAGTCTATGCCATTGAGTTTTGGTGCCCTGAGGTTTTAACAGCTTCCAAGCCTCTCTTTTGGTTAAATCTTGCATGTTTAGATCCCAGAAAAATCACTTTTGACTTTTGCATCGGAGTCAGGTTGAAGTACGCCTGAAAACTGCCAGTTGGAATTCAAGTAATTCATTTGGTCTTGAGGATGGCCATCTCCATTCATTCCCCTCTATCAATCCAGAAACTTTTGCATGATTGAAGCATCATAGATGACTATTAATTATTATTTTTGAAGAGGATTCTATTTGGTTGCCAGTTATGATCCCATAAGCACAAGCAGAGGTCTTTTGGCCATTTCCACATCTTGAAAAGACGTTTCACCTTGCTTCCAAGTTTCAACGTCTTTCACCATTTGAATAGCTTCATTCCTGTTTTGGCTCAGTCTTCCAAATATTACTGCCATGTAACAGAAAGACATGGATCCAAGCCACCCACAAAGACCCAGACTGAAGTAATGAACACCAAAGCTCCTTTAAAATGCAGGCTGGGTTCCATAGCTGGATGTTTCTAAAACCTAGCCCCCTTCATACTCGGGAGAACAAACTTCATTCCAAGAGACTTTGGCCCCTTGTGTTTTATAAAAAGAGCCTTTCCACAAGGAATAAGCAGAGCATTAGCTCTCTAAAATTTTTATAATCTCCTTTGGAAGTGTAAAAGGTTGGCACCAGAAATTCACCAAGTTGTATACCTTAGATTTACTCAACTACAATCTGCCCGCAAAGTTCAGATGCCTGGAGATGCAGCTAACCAATCTTTGAAGTAATTTTGTTAATCAAAAACTTACACACTCCTTATCAGATAATCTACCCAAGATCAAAGACAGTGCAAGGATTTTCACAAGTAGGCTACCCTCTTAAATCTACTTAACTTGAAGAAATCATCACAATGAGCTCCGTCATACCCACAAATATATGTTGTTGTTCCTAATATTGATTGTTTCCATCACTTATAAAAATAAAGAAATGAAAATCTTTTAGCATAATAACTCAAAAAAAAATTTTAATTATTTGGTTGACAAAAGCTTCTATGATTTACATGCATTTCAGAAATAGTATAATATTTGCAATATGAAATATATAATGCCTGTGACTTCTCATTTTTAACTAATCATTATAGGCGCCTTTTACAATGATTTCATGCCGTGTGTGGAGTTATATATTCATATGATAATTTGCATATCGGGCAAGGTACCTCCAGTTTTTAATTTCGATCGCAATCTCAAAGTTTGCGAGCATAGAAGGACGGTATAGCGGACACAAGTGGCTCATGCTCAACCACTGGACTTTACAATCCCTATGAAACCCATTTGCGCAAAATCACTTTCAAATCATGCTCAACTTTCATTTGATTGATCAATCGCTTTTTTGACTTGTATAAGATGGTGGGTTAAATTGATTAGTTTCTTCTCCAAAGTTATAATAGTGATTTTTTCACAGTAATTGCTAGGCAACACATTATATATAATTTGGGGGGGAACTATTCCAGCATAATTGTTTCCAGGAGAAAATAAAACAATTCGAAACTTATGTTTTGATTCTTTTATGCATAACCTATTGTTTTTTCGTCCCAAGTACTATTGGAAAAGGAAGATTTCAATAGATGACACTTGACGGACAAAGCTCTGTCTTTTAAATCTATTGTAGCCTCTCCCCGTGATAGAAGACTACAGCGCTGCTAGGGATTTGACCCTCAAATTTTTTTATGAGGAGACGTGACAGGGGCGGACCCCTCCGTTCTGACTCTTTTGTAAAGTTTGTTGTTTGTAGCCGTTGGGTTTTCATAGTGAACTTGACACCCCTCCACTCCAGTGACTTGTCGTCCCGTTGAGTGTGCGTTGGTGCCGGGTCTCACCCTTTTGTAAAGATGTTAGTCTGATTTTATATTACTTACCTTTACCAAAAAAAAAAAAAAAAAAAAAAAAAGAGATGACACTTGACAGTATTATCTTGCTGACTCTAGTTTGAAAACAGTGAAAGCCTATTTTGCTGCTTGTTCATACCCTTTAAAAGTTGTCGTAGTTCATATTATTGTATAATTCGGCAGCAGAGACAACAATTCGATAACGAAGCACCACATACGAAATATAGAAAGAATCCGATTTAATTCTGACACTTCAGATTGAGAAAGTAAAGGAAATTATTTACATCCGCATGTAAAGAAGAGTGCTAATCGACTTGTCTTTACATGTTGACTCGACCTGTGTTCCTTTTAGCCTTCCGTCGATCTTTATCATCCACTCACGAATCAGTCGAGCTCCATCTCCAATTTCAAGTCATCGTCGTCGAAACCCTGCCGCGTTTCCTCTTCTCTATCACACCACTGGCAGCTTCAGTCGTGGGAACAACTCCAAAGTCTGAGAAAACTGCGGACCCTGTTGTCGTCTCCCTCTCCCACGGCTGTCCATACCTCGCCAGAATCACCTCGCAAGTCGCGACAAAGGGTATCTTCTCACGGTGCGAGTTTTGCATCATCATCCTCTCCACGCGCACGGCTATGGTTTGGATGACGTTCTCAATCTGGAGTCGATCGAGCGAGACACAGCAATCCGTATCGTGGTCGACAATGAGATGCGAGCCTTGGCGACACAGCCTATGCTTCAACGAGAGGAGATCCTCGACGTAACGCTGGTGGTTGCCTCGCTCAACCACGAAGAAACACATCCGAGTGAACTTCAGATAGCCATCGCCGCTTTGAATGCACTCTTGATCATCATACGGCACATCGTACTCGTCTTTGGGAGATGCAAATACGTTGGTGCTCAACATAACTTGACGAGCCATGATCGGGTTGGATTTTTTTTTCGGTCAGAAGTAATTCATTACCATTCACGAACGAAATTGTATGATCACGAGAGAGACAAAAAGGGAGCAAAGCAAGTAGTTTCTTGAATGATGTTGAAGTGGGTGATGAATGTTTTACCAAACAAGCGAAATAATATACATATAGTCTACGATGGGTTGAGGATTATGTCAAAAAGATTATCTTGAATCAAAATAGGAACCGCCTTAATTGCGTTTGAGGAACACGCTTTTAAGTTGCAACTACTTTCCTTTTTTTGCCTTCTTGAGTAGCCCGTCGAATCTTTAATGTGATAGGGCTCCAAGAATTATCTCCTGCATTAATTTTCAAATCAGCCCGTATGTGCCCCCAAATATAAGTACTCTACGGATTATTTTTGGCTTTACAAAAGACTTTTATTTTCGTCGGGTACATGTGAGCTTTTTTTTATAAAAAAAATTGTGCGGTTCTGGTTAATTAACAAGTTTGGGGCCATTTGTAATCCATTTAATATTTACCTAAGAATGCAAAGAAAATAACAGTTGTGATAGATGTAAAAATCAATTCTAGAACATCTTTTTCATTATTTTAAATTCTAGACATTATTTTTTTAGGAATAGAAAAAATAAAGATCAATGTTTTTCGGCTATACTAGTTAAACGGGTGGGGTTAAGGAACATGAGAACATTAGGCGGCCGACTGACCGGATTTAGAAATTTCGCATCTTTTTTCTAACTGATAACGGTTTTGCATCTTTTAGAAAGGGAAGTGCGAGTAACTGCAAATTAAAAACATTCTAAGCATTTGAAATCCAAACCTATAAGCATGCCAATGCCATGAAATGAGAATTCAAATTTGAGATGTAAATCCCATGACACCATACAAGATTCAATTGGAAAAAAAAAAAAGAATTTGCAAATCCTATTTCCAATATCTAATGTCGACCATGACTAATTTAGTCAACATCACTCAAGCTCGTTGGCATAGCGAAACGGCACAACGGGCACGAATTGCTCATCTTTAGCCATCGAGCGAGACAATGGCGATGGAACTTGTGCGTGCATGGCATGCGTGCAACTTCCACCCCACGTAGCTTCATGTCTTCCAGGCATATCGAGCATGGCTCTCGATCGCCGCTGCCACCCTCTTGTGAACCATCGTCCACGTTCGTCTTCTTCCGCTGGTCGATGGCCTCGTGAGTCGCGGGGAATGCCCTGGAATCGCCGGGATATTCCATCGATTCTTGTAATGCCGCCTCTGGTAACAGTTCCAAGCGGCCTCTCCTGCGCATGATGACTTTGCAGGACATCTCGACTGGTATCTTCTGGAGGTGCGAATACTGCTCTTTTCTCAAAACATTTTGCAAGTGCAAGGCCGAGTGCATGAAGATGGGGTCTATTGATTGCCCTTGCAGCGTGACTTCAGGACCGGCTGTGCGATGGCCGGTCACACGAGAGGCCTCACAGAGCAATCTCTGCTTCACCGATCGGAGGTCGTCCAGGCTGCGTCGCAAATTCCCTCGCTGGAGCATGAAGAAGCCAGTTCGCGTGAAACTGTCCCCGAAGAAGCTGCTTCGCCAGTCCTCGCGGTCCTCCGGCAACGTGCTCGGCTCCTCTCGCGGACAAAGCACTCGAAGGGTTAAGTTGATGGTGACTCCTCGTGGATGAAGCACTCGAGGTCGAAGGGTGGTGGTGATTTCTCGATCCATATCCGTGGCGAATAAGAACGAGTATCCGCGAAAGTGCAGTGTGGAAAAAGGATGAAATTTATGCAGATTTCTCGATAACGAAGAGGTATTTTCTTGAATTTCACATGAATTTAAAAGAATGAATTTAAGTTTTGTATTTACAAATTTATATTACTCTTAATCCTACTCGGTTAGGAATTCTCTTTTCCTGGGCCGAATAGGATTCCAATTAAATCTTCTTCTTTTTTTAAATTTCATAACAAGCTCAGGAGGATGAAGATTATTCTTGGCAATATCTCTCCCTTTGATGAGAAATTAATTTATTTTTCCCTTTCAAATAATAACCCAAAGTTTTTTTTTAAAAATACTATTTAGTAGACAAAAGCTTCTGCAATATACATGCATTTCAGATATTGTATAATATCTGCGACATGAAATGTTTCATATAATGTTTGTGACCCCTTATTCTTTTCTAATCATTATGTGAGCCTTTTGCAATAATTTCATGCTGTGTTTGGAGTTATATATTCATAGGAAAATTTGCATAATGGACAAGTAATCGTCTGGTGCTTAATTCGATCATGATCTTCAAAATTTTGTGAGCATAGAAGAACAGCATAGCAGCTAGCCACCGGACTATACATTCACTATGAAACACATTTGCACAAAATCGCTTCCAAATCACGCTCAACTTTCATTTGATCGATCAATTGCTTTTCACTTGTATAAGACGATGGATTATATTAATTAGTTTCTTCTCTCAAAATGATTGTTAGGGAACACATTATATATATTTGGGGACTATTTTGGTATGATTGTTTCCAGGAGAAAATAAAACAATTTTAAACTTTTGCTTTGATTCTTTTTGCACAAAGATATTGTTTTTTCATATTCGTTTTTCGTCCCAAGTTCGATTAAAAAAAGAAAAATTTCAATAAGTAACAGTTTCATTTTGCTGACTCTATTTTGAAAACAGTGAAAGCCTGTTTTGCTACTTGTTGATACCCTTTGAAAGTTGTCGTAGTTCATAAAATTGTATAATTCGGCAGCAGAGGCAGCAATTCTATAACGAAGCACCACATACGAAAGATAGACAGAATCCAATTTATTCCAGACCTTCAAATTGAGAAAGTAAAGGAAATCATTTACATGTCCGCACTGTATCACATGCATGTAAAGAAGAGTGCTAATTGACTTGTCTTTAGATGCTGACTCGACCGTTCGCTAATCGCTCCTTTTAGCATTCCCTCGATCTTTAGCATCCCCTCGCGAATCACTCGAGCTCCATCTCCAATCTCAAGTCATCGTCGTCCAAACCCTCGTCGCGTTTCCTCTCCCGATCACACCAACAGCGGCTTCGGTCGTGGAAACAACTCCAAAATCTGAGAAAACCGTGGACCCCGTCGCCTCCCTCTGCCAGGGAGAATTGCCGAAAAAGTCACTGCTAAACCGGTTGTCTTGGGTTAGTCTGCTTTTTTTTTTTTACCGAAAAGTCCTAAACCTATTGCGATTGTGCCAATTGAGTCCATCCGGCCAAATTTGGCCGGCCGGAGCTGACCGGACGCCGGCCGGCGCCGCGCAATTTTTTAATAATTTTTTAATAATTTTTTGATTTTTTTTCGAATTTTTTATTATTATTTTTTTAATTTTTCTTTTTTTTTCTCCCCTCCCCCCCCGCCGGCGGCAGTGGCCGGCCAGCGCCGACGAGGCTGCCGGCCACTGCGCGAGGGCCGCGGAGCCCTCGCCGGCGACCTCGCCCGACTCGCCCGGACACAGGGGCCGCCGGCGAGGGTCGCGGCCCGGCCGCCCGGATCTGGGCGAGGCCGGCCATGCGAGCGCCTTCGCCCGATCCGGGCGAAAGGCCGGGCCATGCCGCGGGCGCCTTCGCCCGGATCTGGCGGCCGGCCCGGCCGCGGCGAGGCGCCTCGCCCGGATCTGGCGGCCGCGCCGGCCGCGGCTAGGCGCCTTCGCCAGATCTGGCGAAGCCGCGCCGGGCGAGGCGCGCCTTCGCCCAATCTGGCGGCCGCGCCGCCGCGGCGGCGCCTTCGCCCCGAGATCTGCGCGGGCGGCCGTGGCGAGGCGAGCTTCGCCCGGATCCGGGCGAGGCCCCGCCATGGCCCGGCCGCGGCGGCGGCCTCGCCGCGGCCGGCGAGGCCATGGCGAGCCGCCTCGCCGCGGCCCCCGAGCCTCGCCCGGTGCAGGCGAGGCCGCCGCGAGGGTGGCCGGCCGACGGGGCCGCGACCCTCGGCGGCCGCCGGCGAGGCCTCGCGGCCCTCGCGCGGTGGCCGGCGGCCTCGTCGGAGCCGGCCCGGCCACTGCGCCGGCGTGGGGGGGAGGGGAGAAAAAAAGAAAAGAAAAAAAAAACAGAAAAATTAAAAAAAACAATAAAAATTCGGAAAAAAATCAAAAAAATCAAAAATTATTAAAAAATTATTAAAAAATTATCGCCGGCGCCGGCCGGCGTCCACGTCAGCTCCGGCCGGCCAAATTTGGCCGGATGGACTCAACCTGCACACGCAAAAGGTTTAGGACTGAATCGGTCAAAAAAAAAAAAGGTTTAGGACTAACTCCACAACCGCAATGTAAGTTTTAGGACTTTTTCGGCAATTCTCCCCCTCTGCCACGGCTGTCCATACCTCGCCAGAATCACCTCGCAAGTCGCAATAAAGGGTGTCTTCTCACGGTGCGAGTTTTGCATCATCATCCTCTCCACGCGCACGGCTATGGTTTGGATGATGTCCTCGATCTGGAGCGGGTGGAGTGAGACACGGCAACTCGTGTTGCGGTCGGCGAAGAGATGCGAGCCATGCCGACAGAGCCTATGCTTCAGCAAGAGGAGATCCTCAAGATAACGCCAATGGTTGCTGCGCTCGACCACAAAGAAACACATCCGAGTGAACTTAACATAGCCATGGCTGCTTTGAATGTGCTCTTGATCATCATACGGCACAGTGTCCGTTTCCAGGGAAGATGCAAATACGTTCGTGTACAAGATAACTTGAGAAGCCATGATCAGATTTTGGGTTTGAGGAAACAAAAATTTAGGATGCGAGAGAGATTTTCAAGAAGTACACAGTTTCTTGAAGTGTATTGAAGTCAATGGTGTTTTGATGTTTTGGTGAACGAACCAACTATATTTCTAATGGATCCAGGATAATGTCGAGAAGATAATTTTAAATCAGAATGCGAACCGCCATACTACGTCATATCTTCCTTGCACACATTGAAAAAAATTTAAAGAAGAAACTAAAACATATCAATTATCATCTAAGAAACACGCTTGTAACAACTTTCCTTTTCACATTCTTGAATCGCCCCTTGAATCTTAATGGGGAGAATTGCCAAAAAAAGTCAAACCTATATGGGGTTGTGCCAATTCAGTCCTAAACCTTTTTTTTGACCGATTCAGTCCTAAACCTTTTGCGATTGTGCCAATTGAGTCCATCCGGCCAAATTTGGCCGGCCGGAGCTGACGTGGACGCCGGCCGGCGCCGGCGACAATTTTTTTGATTTTTTTAATTATTTTTTGATTTTTTTTTTATTTTCCGAATTTTTTTATTGTTTTTTTAATTTTTCTGTTTCTTTTTTTTTTTTTTTTTTTTTCTCCCCTCCCCTCCCCCCCGCCGGCGGCAGGTGGCCGGCCGGGGCCGACGAGGCTGCCGGCCATCTGCGCGAGGGCCGCGAAGCCCTCGCCGGCGACCTCGCCCGGACACAGGGGCCGCCGGCAAGGGTCGCGGCCCGGCCGCCCGGATCCGAGGCGAGGCCGCGGCGAGGCTGCTCGCCCGATCCGGGCGCCGCCGGCGAGGGTCGCGGCCCGGCCGCCCGGATCCGGGCGAGGCCGGCCATGCGCGGCGGCTTCGCCCGATCCGGGCGAAGCCACCTCGCCTCGCCCGATCTGGGCGAGGCGGCCTCGCCATGGCTGGCCGCGGCGGCGGCTTCGCCCGATCCGGGCGAAGCCACCTCGCCTTCGCCCGGATCCGGCGAGGCGGCCTCGCCATGGCTCGGCCGCGGCGAGCGGGCTGGGGAAGGTCGCCATGGCCTCGCCGGCCGCGGGCGAGCCGCCGCGCTCGCGGCCGGGCCATGGCGAGGCCGCCTCGCCGCGGCCCCGGGCCTTGCCACAGTGCAGGCGAGGCCGCCGGCGAGGGTGGCCGGTTTGACGGGGGCCGCGACCCTCGGCGGCCGCCGGCGAGGGCCGCGGCCCTCGTGGCCGGCCACCGCCCGGCGGGGGGGCGAGGGAGGGAGGGGGAGAAAAAAAGAAAAGAAAAAAACAGAAAAATTTAAAAAAACAATAAAATAATCGGAAAATAATAAAAAAAATCAAAAAATAAAAATAAAAAATTGTCGCCGGTCTTGCCGGCGGCGTCCACGTCTCGCCTCCGGCCGGCCAAATTTGGCCGGATGGACTCATTTGGCACACGCAAAAGTTTAGGGCTGATCGAATCGGTCAAAAAAAAAAGGTTTATGACTAAATTGGCATAACTGCAATAGGTTTAGGACTTTTTTGGCAATTCTCCCAATCTTAATGCTCAGTTTCAGCTTTTCACTCATCAAAAACATAAACATGGCGAAGAAATTGAAGTCCTGAGTTTCCTGTTCTCTTGTCCTCTCTTGGCTAGAGTTTTAGTTTTACACGGCTCCCTAGTGGCTTCCTCTCCCCATCTTATGCTTTCTGCCCTCGACCTCGATGCGAGCCTTGCGCGGTGGCGGGCACCGCCACCATGCGAGCTTTGCTGGTAGGACGCTTGTGGTTGGGCGTTGTCGTACCTCGCCGGCGAAGATGGGTAAGGGCGCCGCCTCAGAAGAGATAATTTCATCTTTAATTTTTTTTAACAAATTTTCACTGTTCAATAAATTTGTTTGGTACGGCCTTCATTGTTCTCAATTTGCATATCCTTCTGAGTTTTCTACATAAAAAAAGTGTCAATGAATTGCTGACTCCAGTTTGAAAACAATGAAATACTAATTTACTATTTTTTATACCCTAAAAGTTGTTGTCGTTTCTATAATTGTAACTCGGCAATTTAATTCAATTCAGAAACTTCAAAATAGAAAAAGTTAAGGGAAATTATTTGCATTGGTCAGGTATAAGTTTCTGAATGGACTAAACTCTCGCTCCTTTTAGCATCCCCTCGATCTTTTGCATCTATTCACGTATTGCTCGAGCCCCATTCCTCAGATTCAGTTATCGTCATCGAAACCCTCATCGCGTTTCCTCTTCTCGATCAAATCAACGGCCGCTTCTGTCGTCGAAACAACTCCAAAGTCCGAGAGATTCGCAGACCTCATCGCTGCCTCCCTCTGCCACGGCTGTCCGTACCTCGAAAGAATCACGTCACAAGTCGCAACAAAGGACATCTTCTCCCGGTGCAAGTTTTGCATCATCATCCTCTCTACACGCACCACTATGGTTTGGATGATGCCCTCGATTTGGAGTGGATCGAGCGACACACAGCAACCCGCGTCACAGTCGGCAATGAGATGTGAGCCGTGCCGACAAAGCCTATGCTTCAGGGAGCGGAGATCCTCAATGTACTGCCGATGGTTGCCGCGCTCGACCACAAAGAAACACATTCGAGTGAACTTAAGATAGTCGTCGTTGCTTTGAATATGCTCTTGATCATGGAATGGCACAATGTCTATTTCTGTCGGAGATGCAAACACGTTCGTCCATACCGTAACTTGACAAGGCATGATCGATCTTGAATTTGATAAGGCAAAAATTTAGGGAGGGAGGGAGGGAGGGAGAGGGAGAGAGAGAGAGAGTGTTTCAGGAAGTACCTTCTTTCTTGAAGGGTATTGAAGAGGATGGCTTCGTAATGTTTTAGTGAACAAGCGAAGTACTTTTATTTGGTTCTACAAAAATTGCTTAATTAATTGCCTTTCCTATTTAAGCAAGTATGAAATTTATGATGAGTTCGGGATTATGTCAAGTAGATTATTTTGAATTAGAGCACAACCAAAAAAGAGTTTAAGAAAAAAGTAAAATATATCAATTATCGTATGAGGAATACGATTGTAAATACTTTCCTTTTTTATCTTATTGAATCACCTCTTGAATTTTAATGTGTAAGGACTTGAAGATCTCCTGCATTAATTTATAAAATCATTCCGCATTGTCTTTGACTCTTTACCCCAGTAAAAGAACCCTACATATTATTTTTGGCTTCAAATAGAGACTTATCTTCATCCGGTAGGCCATATATGTCAAACAGCGATATGCGAGCATATTTTTACTTTTAGTTTCAATATCTTGAAATATTTTTATTTTTTATTCAACGAATTAAACTACTTGTATACATAATATACATATATATAACTAATATACAGAAAAAAGTCCGTTTCTTTTTGTTTGATCTAAATTAAGTTAAATCAAAGTTTATTTGGAGCTAATGTACAAAACCATAAATCTTTATCAGTTATTTAATTTTTCTTTGAAATTTTAAATTGAAGGGAACGATGTAGCCCAACAAACTAAAACTCATGAAGTTTATCATTATCGACATCTTTGAAAAATTATGAAGTCAAACTAAAGGAATTTAAAAATTAGATTATTTCATTTACTGTTCTAAACTCCAAATAAAATGTAAAAGCGTTATGCTTTAAATGAAATAGATTATACCATAAATTAACAATAATATACTGATTAGTATAATGTATAATTGCTAATTAGTTTCTTGCGTATTGCTAAGTTTTAATTAAGAAAATTTCTTCATCGGAAGAGTTTTCTATTTTTGAGGGAGACGATACTTCTTTCTATGTATTTAGGGACGCTCAAACTAATATAATCATAGAAGTTTGCAAATCGCAATTGGCAAATAAACTATATCTTTGAGAATAAAATTGAAATTTTTGTCTATTTATTCATATTTTAGAATATAACCTGAATAAGAGATAGAAATATGGAGATAAGAAATCAAGAAGCAAACGTTATTACTCGAACGCGAACCACGTCGCAAAACTATGCCACGTGGCAACCACATGGCAAAATTAAGTGCCACGTAGTGAACATAGGAGACATCTTTTTAAGTTCTGACTTTAACCACAAATAGTGGATTTGATTTCATCTATAACAAAAAGGAAATTGACACACTTTCTTTTAGCTTATTAAAACATTTCTTAATTAAAAACTGATACACTGAATGTAAAAGGCTTATTCAACATCGTCTTTAATATTTTGCTCAAAGTGATTACTGAGTCCGATTTTCATATGGCTAATTTTGCCCTAATTTCGAAAAACATAAGCGTATAAGGCTAATTATAAATTTGGTACCTTATGATCAAGCACCAATTAATCATGTCAAGATATAAAAGTCGAACAGGGAAAGAATGATCATACACTTTACTATTGTAGTCAATAAAACGAAAATCCAATTTATGCCCAATGATTGACTGTAACTGTCGTCCATCGCGGGGAAAAAGTAAATCATAGATGGTGAACATGATTCAATCACAATTCTCCTGATCTTGTGGCATCTGAAAACGGCACAACGGACACAAATTGCTCTCGTTCAACCACCGAACGATGCATCCATGGTGAAACGTATGCTTGCATGGCAGGCGCACAACTTCTTCGTCAGGCGAAATCCCATCCTTGCAAATAACACACCCGTCATCGCCAAGATCCAAAAGCTCGCAGCGCTTTCTTTTCTCGAGCGCATCAATGGCCGCTCGACTCGCCGGGACTGCTCCAAAGGCGTTGGAAACTTCCATCGATTCCCCAAGGGCCGCCTCCATCTCTCTTTGCTCTATCCGATGGACGGAAACCTCCAAAACCATACGGACCGGTATCTCCCTCAAGTGCGAGTAGAGCTTGGTCCTCCGCAATCTCTCGGCTTCCAAGGCAACTCTTAGCACGAGAGCATTCGTCGCGTGCCGTTCCATGATAACGTAATGACGGGTTTCGCCAACACCAAAGATAACATGATAACGTCCGCGGAGCAATCTTTGTTTCATCTGACGTTCCAGGTTGATCCGAAAGTTGAACCGATCGAGAGTGACGTGACAAACTCGGATGAACTTATCAACGGTGTCGCTGCTTTGCACGAGTTCGTGCTCTTCAAGTAATGCGTCCTCGAATGCCCTCCGACGGCATATCTTGGCATGGATGCTTATATCTGTGGCCATTGGTGAATGGAGTGAAAACTCAAAGAGATTTTCTTGGTTCTTGATGATGGAAGAAGGGCTTGGGACTCGAGAGGAGTTCCGATGCTTGGGTTGTATTGGAATTTTGGAGGGTTTTACGAGGATGGACTTGATGAGTCTAATGTGCACAGACTTATATTATTTGTTTTTGCCCGAGGACGAGTAGGATTCTCGCTAATTCTTTTTCCAATTAAAAAAGGAAACTTAAGAGTTGATGATCACAATTTGATTGCTTCCAACTACTTTCCTTTTTCAACTCCTCAATGATTCGTTATCCTAATAGTACTAGGAGTTCGAGGACCTTGCAGAATTATATCCTGCATTTCGAATCAGTCAAGATTATCTTTAGCCTCCTAAAAATAGGGATCCTTTTGGTTATTTTGGCTTTAAATAAAAGACTTTTATTTTCATCCTCCTACGATTGAGAAATTTGTTATATTGCGACATGTGTGCATTTTTTTTTTTTTGTGACTGATTGTTTTGTAAGTGGGGGTGTCCTTCGGATTTTTTTTTTCTTGATTTTATCTTAAATACAGAAAAATCAAATGATTTGTTTTAGCTTGCTTAAACAGTCTAATATAAAAATGGTGCTTAATTACACAAAAGGAAAAGTGATTTTTCAAGATAATTTCAATAAACAGCATTTATCAGGTGTAAATGTTCGCTATAACTTTTGATTTTATATATTGCTTCATGCTACTTTTCAGTCAAAAGTTATGATATCTAACGTGACTTCTTTCGACCAAAAAAAAAAGTACCCTTTGAATTTACTTATTTCTGTTTTTTTTATAATCAGCAAAACCGATCAATATATTATCTACCTATGGAAATGCTTCTTCAGAAAATTAATGCTTAATTTCACCAAATTATACCTATATGTAAATATCGCCATTAAAACAATGACATGAATGTGTAAATTATAAGTATCTTCTTCTTCTTTTTTTCACGTTGCCCTAGGCCTATCTTTCAAGCAGCTAATATAAAATCAACTAGTTAGAAGTTCAAACTAGCAAAACAAAAAATCTTCACCCAACGAAAAAAATTAAAAAGCAGCACATTGATTTCTTACTCTCTTTTTTTTATAATTACAGGATAATGGCATATTGTTGACAAAATACAAGCAAATTTTATTATTAAATTCGAAATGACAAATATAAATAGATTATACATATATTCATTTGTCACCAAGTTTCTTTTCCCAATAAATGAAATTAAATATAAATGGACAGTTAAATTACGAAATGTAATTTTTTTTTTCTGAATCATTAAGTACCAATTCTCGCATCAAAGTAATCGATGATTGGCTCCAGGTCCATAAAGATCAAACCCAAGACCCTGATGCCCATGCAAAATCCCAACAATCATGTCCAAGAGCTTGGTCTTCATGCCCGAGTTCTCGAAAGCTCAAAAGCCATTTCAGTGATGTGCTTAAGTTCTTGACAGACATACCTGTAAGTTCTTGACAGACATACCTGAGCATAGTCAAGTCCTTAGCGGCCATGGCCTGGCAACCACAGATCCTAGGCTCTAGTCCATAAAGGTCAAGTTTAGGTATATAGAGGCCAACCTCAAACCCACCGAGATTGAGCCTAAGTCAACGGAGGCCGAACCTTAAGTACATATACGATCTTGGAACCTCGATACATATGCCCAATTCCTTAACAGCCATATCCAAGTACCCATTTGCCGCGTCCAAATCACCAATGGCCAAACCTGAGTCTAGATAGGCCAATCTCAAGAACCCAGTGCCCGTGCTAGAGTACTCGCAACCATGTCCAAGTACCCAATTTCTGGGTCCGCTTTGTTCCTTGGTGGTCAAGTCAAAGCCACTTGTTTATAGAATGTCACAGTAACGCCGAATTTTTCTTAATTTATTTATTATTCTTTTAAAGATATGAAAATGTAATAAAACAAATAGTAACAAAACTTAACAAATTTATATGTTTGTTTCATGACCATCTATAGTGTCACTACGCCCATACTTAACCAAAATCCAACCTGTACATTATTCAAACCAATATAACCCAATAACACAATAATATACAATTATAAAGCATAAAGAGATCGTATTCATACATATGAATAGCCGATTTCAAAAGTGTCAATAAGCACATAAAACAGTCAAGTTGTCGCGAAACCAATACTTATAAGCAGACATGCATCCGATATATTGAGTTAACATGTGGGCAAAGCGAAACGGCACAATGGACAGAAGTGGCTTGTCTCCAACCACTTGACAATACAATCAAGGTGGTACACATGGTTACACGGCATGCACGCAACTCGCATGTCCTGTTCAATTTGTTCTAGGCAAATCCTACATGATACCTCGTCACCGCCGCCACCGAGTGCCTTCTGGAGAGCATCGATGGCAGCCCTTGCAGCTGGAACTTGCTTGGAGTCCGAGGTCCACGTTTCCGATTCCAATTGCTCTCTCCTGACCACAACAAGCTCGTAGCTCACAAAAATTGGTATCTTCCGCAGGTGAGAATAGCGGTGGTCCTCTAGCACCCCTCGAATGTACGTGGTTAGTTCCCGCAAGTCATTGTCGACATAGCTCGTATCCATCTCGACAAGACAACCCGTCTCGGAATCTTCAAAAATACGACCTCCGCGGAACAATCTTTGCTTCAACGACATGATCTCCTCGGCGCAACGTCCGACATTTTCCCGCTCGAGTGTCAAGAAACAAACCCTAGTGAACTTGTTGAAAAGTTCGCCTCTTTGCATGTTTTCTCGATCATCTGGCAGGGTCTCGTCTGGTGACGGATAGACTTCCGCGCGTAAAGTCACCACTTGTGTAGCCATGGAAAAGATTGCGACTTGAAGAGCTGAAGTAGGAGGACTTAATTAGCTTCACTAATCAAACTAGAATACAAAACAGAAATTTAATTGCTTATATATATTTGATGAGTCGAGCTTGAAAAAAAGGAAAGTATGGATTCTTTTGAATAGAAAGATGCTAATTCTTAATTTGGATAATGATACCATGAGATTTGGTAATTATAAATGTTATCAGAAGGATGTCTTTTAACCAAAGTACATACAATTTTCTATAGTTGGATTTGGGCCGTCTCTTTCAGGATTAGGATTTAGGGCTACCTTTTCGCACACGCCTATCTACCCTCATACAGATATATGCCTTCAAAATACCTGCTTGACCTTTATCGATTCACTTTTATTGACGTCACTACCCAAAATTAGCTATTGGCCGAACGTCAGTTTTATTGGTTACATCGAAGAGACGTTGCTCTCCTATCGTTGCAATGCGACATAACGGTTATCTAACAGCACTGAAAAAGGCACGCCACTCTGATTTGTACGCTAATGGGAAAAGAGAAATTGACAAAAAAGAGGTGAGACAAGTGTGATTCAACTCACTTTAGTAGATAAATCAAATTGTTATGGGATGAGAATGATATAGTTAATTAAATGAGGACTTTATGAAAGTCTTCCAATTGGTCTTTCACCCGTGCTAAATGGTCACGTATGGTCGTTATTTGACTTATAATAAGCATGGTTTTTATTGAAGACTTTTTGCTAAAATTTGATGTTATGGATTTTAGAGACATAATTTGCTAAACTATTTCTCTAATCCCATCATATTAAGCCTATCAAATAAGTGGGCCGGGTTGAATTGATTTGGTTGATTTGGCTTTGGATTTATAACCCATTTTAATAGCCCTACATGATACATATCTACAAACCCAACCAGTTATATCTCTTTCTCTTGGCCACTCAACTAGTATAAGTAGGCACCAATTACCTGCATGTGTCACGATCTTGAGGTTTTCCCTGACCAAAGCACTGTGCTAAATCAAAGAAGAGTGTCCAAAGTTGTTCAGGGTTTCCAAAACATTCTCAGGGACGGGTGATACGGTAAATGTACTGGGTTCTAGAGCATTCTCGACATAAATAGCAATAGTTGGTAGATGGAGAAATACGATCTCATTTGCTAGATCAAATGTCAATCAACAATTATAATGGAGAGACTCTTTTGATATAAATAGGGGAATTCTCCTCTCATTTGTATCAATCCAAACATTTCAACAATATAAAGCATTCTCCAAAACTTCCATATTTATTTTATTCTTAGCCACTCAACTAGTATGAATAGGCACCAACTACATGCATGGTTGAGAGACAGAACTTAATTTTTCTCAACAACCAATATTATGATAAACTGTACATCCAGCCAAAAGAAAAAACTAAGTTTAGAGACATTTTTGGTCATTATCTTAAGCTTGAAAGGGCATATTAGTCAATATTTAAATCTCCATAAGCGTATTTTAGTCATTTCGAAAGCCTTATTTGAGTATTTTCAAGAAAATTTGACCCAAAGGTGGTCCAGACAAATCACGGCCAATCATGGCCCTGCCATGCCAGGCCAGCCTAGTTATGGCAAGCCCTTAACCGGTCCAACCATCTCTTTTGCAAAATCGCACACTGAATGATATGGTTTTGATACAAATTTTGCACATCTACTCTTTCCCTTTTAGTGCCCATCAAATCTCTATTATTTTAGGAATTTATGAAAAAGGGAAGTGATTATTGTAACGAAGGGTATTTTGGAGATTCTAAGAAGGATGTAAAAGATTGCCTTTTTTTTTTTAAGATCTTGATAGAAGTGATTCAGAAAAAAAACAAAAAAAAAAAAGAATTCCTGAAAAAAAAAAATTCGTGGGAGATATAGGAGAAAAGGAAAAAATAAAAAATAAAAAGGAGATCTTGGATAAAACGGGGAGACAGCAGAGTTTGACCAAAATGGCAATCATACACTCGTCCATCCTCGTTTACATCCGAAATTTTGAGACCAAAACACAAACTAGTCGGCCCACTCGATCGGAACAAGGGAGTCCAGCACGCAGTCACGCGAGAACAATTAGAACGCTCCTTTTTTTTTTTTTTCTGAACACAATGAAATTTTGTTTTATTCTGAGACACTTTGGTTCTTCAATCTAATTAAAGGAGACGGGCATTAGAGGCCTGGATAAAAACTCATAGCCCAAAAGTCAGTTTTCATACGAGCAATGTCGCCCAATATTTCCATTCGCATAATATCTGAATTTTTGTTTGAGTTTTGCAACATTTTTACATTTTGTTAATTAATCAGAAAAATTATCCAAAAAATCATAAAGCTACTACATTTTTATCAATTTAGTTCGAAACATTTTTACATTTTGCTAATTAAGTACATCATGCTAATTTTGATCGGAAATTGCTAAAATGGATG
This sequence comes from Corymbia calophylla, assembly GCA_014182845.1. NCBI lineage: Eukaryota > Viridiplantae > Streptophyta > Magnoliopsida > Myrtales > Myrtaceae > Corymbia > Corymbia calophylla. The sequence goes on along the minus strand of CM024698.1, from coordinate 32,166,106 downwards.
ACAACGGTGCCACATAAGATTATTAACGCTAACGTGAATAGTTTTTAATAATATTTTATTATTTTTCTGATTTTTTCTTTTTTTCTTTCTTCCCAGCTCGGCTTTGCCTAGCCGTGCCTCATTATGACTCAAATCGAATATTCCTCTACTCTAAGCTTTCTTCTCTCACCCTCGCATTCAACTTTGCATTTTTAAAATGAGATGGTTTCGTGCATGCGCTCTAATTTTCTCTCCTCGACAACATGTCATTCGTGTACGTCCTCATCATTTGCCACATCAAACTCCCACGTAGGGGTGTCAAATGGGTGAATCGGGTTGAAAATGGCCCAACTCACGTCAACCCATTTAACTCATTTTGACCCATTTTCATACAATGTAAATTTGATGACCCATATCCGACCCGACTCATACCCGACCCATATTACCAACACATATTAATATTTAACTTAATTTAAGAAAATCTACTCCTACTTATTTAGTCCATTTTAAACTTTTCACACATAAATTATTTGAATAAAAATTTCACATCAAATTTATAAAGTAAATTAAATAATAAAAAATTAACGAGTGGGGGTATTATGGTGCCGCCAATAAGATTGACATTTTTTCTTATTTGTTTGAAGGGTGGAAAGTATCTTCACACTCCGAATATAAGTTGGACGAATTCTTGGGGGCATTTGGTCATCCATATGGAATAGGTGGAACGATGAATACATGAAGATGGTGCATCGGTAGGTAGATGAAGTGAATGGAGAGAGACCAGACAGGCGGAGGAGAGTGACCGGTGAGGGCCATCATGCACGTTCCGAGCTACCGACACCGCTTCCCCATCATGCGCTCACGCACCTAACCCCATCATCTCCTTTCTCGTTTCTCCTGTCATCCTCTTTTGTTCGTATCGTGTTAAAATTTCCAACCCTGCCTGTCGCTCGCGTAAACGAGGGGGCAAGGAGGTTGGCGCATCTGATAACGACGGTCTGCAAGCGCGAGGGGCGGCCTATGTCTTGTTGAGGGATTATGCCGAAAGTGTAAACCCTAGATTAGGGTCATCGAGGTTTTATCTTGAAGAATTGCCGGATGAGCCTCGTCATGCTCGAGCGAAGGTTGCTAGGTAATTCTATAGTCCAAGGAGGGACCTGAATAGACGTATCGAGTTCGAGTGAAAAAATTGATGAGTACATGACTTTAACAAGTACATTAGCAAAAACTTCATCAAATCTCTGAACTTTAATTTAATATGCAATGTGATTCCTTAAGAATAACATTGAATATTTTCGCATGGTTTAGGGACTAAGTTGAATATATATCAAAACTCTAATGACCACATTGAATAGATAAAATGTTTATGGACTACATTGCATATTTGACCAAAGTTCATGGACTATTTATGTCATTTTCCCTAAAGAATGAACAGAAATTGAAGGACTACCGACATTGCTACCCCTATCTTTATTACCATGATACTTCGAGACTGTCTCACACTATTTCCATAAAATGTGAGGATCGCTCAAATTACCAAAATTAAAGTGCAAAATTATATGGGAACTTCAACATTTAGTTCTCTTCTCTTTTTGAAATCTCTCAAAATATATATATGAATAGGTTCTTCCCTAATACAATCCACCATAAAATAATATTGATTGGAGCTTGAGAAACATAGTGAGTTTGCGTCCAAATGTTTGATCTATCTTTAGTCCATCATGAACTATGCTGGAATTGGGGTGGCATTGATCTTTTACCCATTTTGGGATTTGAAAATTTTATATCTACTTAAATGAAATCATCCAAACCCTTTCCAAAAACTCGTAGGTAATCAACTCAGGAAGTCGGTTCGAAATTGGCCATTGACCTTTTTAAGTCCATCTGCAAGCCAAACTACACGTGAGCCGTCAGATCACGTGGACTCGCCAAGATCCATCGGGATCGACGGCCCCACAGGCATTGGGCCGCGCCGTTTACGGTGAAGAACAGAGAAACGCAAGGCCGTAGCGTTTCATCGCCCTCGATCAAGCTCGCGCGCGTTCAATCATTGATCTCCGGATGGACATTTGTTGAATCCGACGGTGCCCATGCATGGGGTCAACGGGTGAAACGAGATTCGGCCGTACACGTGGAGCGTGGAGCGGCAGGTGGTGGATGGGGACGGCGAGATCCGAACCGACGCACGTGGACCCGCATCTACCCTCCATTCCTCTCTCGCTCCCCTTCCGTTCATAAAGCCCCGAACTCAGTACACACCACATCGCATCCGCCTCGTCTCGCTCTCGAAATTCACGTTCACGCGCTCCTCCGTCGACATTGCAAAGACCCCACCGGATCAGTAGCCGACGAGCGATGGCGCCGCCCCCTCCCGTCGCCGTCAGCGAGGTCCAGGTCGAGTTCGTCAAGTTCCCGCCGTCCGTCAAGCCGCCCGGCTCCGCCAAGACCCTCTTCCTCGGCGGCGCAGGTGCTCCTCCGTCGGATTTCTGGTTTCGCCCGTCATTGTCATCTATTCACTTAGTTTCGAGAAGGAGAGAAAAAGTCATATCCTCTTCTTTTTTTGTGGTTGTGGGAATCATGCAGGAGCGAGAGCTCTGGAGATCCAGGGGAAGTCCATCAAGTTCACGGCGATCGGGGTCTACTTGGAGGACGCGGCGCTGCCGTCGCTCGCCCCCAAGTGGAGCGGCAAGAGCGCGGAGGAGCTGGCCGACTCCGTCGAGTTCTTCAGAGACATCGTCACAGGTCCGTGTCCCCCCCCAACGAAAACCCCGGTGTGGTCTCGTGGGTCGAGCTAACTATACTTGCCTGCAATCATCTGCGAATTTCTCGACTTTTTGAAATTTCCGACGATGGTCGGAGTCCTTCTTTCTATTGAGCGAGCCGATGGTGATGCGACTCGCGGGGGACCAAGTCCGAGGCGGTTTCTCATTGGCCGACGCGGGATGTGGGTTTTGCCTTTTTCTCATTCTTTATTTCTTCCCATCTTTTGGGTTTGATGGGGGCGGGGGTAAATTAGGAGACTTTTGCGTCTGTTCTTTTGGTTCCCGACGACGTTTCGTGGATGTCTTCGGAATGGCGGACAGGCGCCGGCCGTCGCGCCGGAATCTCTCGCGTCGTCGGGGCCGGTTCTGATCTGCCCGTTCGTCACGCTCGTGGGTCCCACAGGTCGGTTTTTTCATTAAAGGCATAGAAGTAATTATTGTTCCGAGGCCGGTCCGGTCCCCGTAGTCGTGGTCTCGGCGTGGAGACCTAATGGCGAGTTGACTTGGGACTCATTCGGATGCCGCGTCACGTGATGTCATCTTTTCTTATCTCTTTTTCTTCTTCTAAATTTCGAAAAAAAAAAAAAATTAATCCCCGCTGACTGACGGTATGTCTATTAATATAGAAAAATATTAAAGACAACATATAGCTACCGTTGAAATGTCTACCATGTACGAAACTTTGAAAAGATCATATGAATATGTAATATATGTCAATACCAGCTCAATCTGTTTCTTGATCCAAGACTGAACTAGACCATAAACCGGATCTTGGTCCCGTTGGTTGGCTGTCCGTCTTACCCCGATCGTCTAGACTGGACAAGACGATCTGTATGTGATTGATGACCGATGGGTTCTTTTCCTGTTAATCGTTGTTGCCGCCATGCGCTGATGGGTGGTTTAAATGTCCAAAGATTCTCTAATCATCATGTAAACCTTGCCGAGGATACGAGGTGTAGGAGGAGCTTCTGTGCTTTCACCTGCCATGCTCGTGTCGTGCAGGGGACAAACACTTAGTCCTCCAACCCGTTGCGAGATTAATATCTCACTCTTTGGTTGCCCTTTGTTCTTCAATGTTCCCCAATACGAGGCTGAGAATGAGCGAACTGTTCGTGTGGGAAACAGAGGGTAGTTGTGCATACTCAAAACTGATTGACTATGCAGTGGACTACGACTGTCTTCCTTCTTTGCACAGCTTTTTTTCACTGAGGAACCAGTTTTTAGCTCTGTTCTCCTGGTCAATTGTTTTAAAGTTTGGATCGGGTTGATTGATCGGTGTGGCGAATCCATGCAGGTCCGTTCGAGAAGTTCTCTCGGGTGACCATGATATTGCCATTGACGGGTGCTCAATACTCCGAGAAGGTCACCGAGAACTGCGTCAAATACTGGCAATCTGTTGGAACCTACACTGACGCCGAGGCTGCTGCAGTTGAGAAATTCCGCAAGGTTTTCAAGGACCAATCCTTCCCGCCCGGCACCTCGATCCTATTCACACTCTCGCCCAATGGGTCATTGACGGTTAGTGATCAAGTTTTTACAAATACGAAAGTCTTGAGTGCATTGGCAGTTAGCTCAGTAGTTGCTCAGCTGTCCTTTCTCGATTGTTGCCAAATCTAAAGCGAAAGTAGCTCTTTGAGGCTTAATGTAACTCACACATCAATTGTTTTTCCCTCCTCTGGGTTACAGATTGCATTCTCTGAAGACGGATCCGTGCCCGAAGCCTCGAACGCAGTGATCGAGAACAGACAACTCGCGGAGGCAATATTTGAGTCGATGATTGGCAAGCACGGCGTATCTCCTGAAGCTAAGACGAGCCTGGCCTCACGGATTAGTGAACTCCTGAAGGACTGCGAGAAGAAGGCGGATGTAGTCGACAAGAATGCAGACTGCGAGAAGAAGGCAGATGAAGTTGACAAGAATGCAGACTGCGAGAAGAAGGCGGATGAAGTCGACAAGAATGCAGCCCCGAAGGCGGCGAACAAGCCAGGTGTGGTGGAGGAGAAAGTGGAATTAAACGGCAGAACATCGGCACCTGCCGCTGTATAAGGCGGAGATACGGCAGCAGAGTATCAATAAGGGGAAATGGCACTAGTAATGTGAAATCTCATCATTTGGATATTTAGTTCGTTGATCGTGGTGTGCAATTTCATAATGTTCACTATTGTATTTTTGTTTGATCAGAAAAGGGCAAAATAAGTCAAAAGTTTCTAAATTATTATTAAACGTGAAATCTAATCCCTAAACTTTCGATTTGTTTAACCTATCTTGACATTCAATAGTGAAATTAAATGAATCAGTATATCTTAATCACAAGTTTTCATAAATATTCTATTGGCCAAATCATATATAAGTATAAATATATATTTTACACTTATTATTTATTTAGGTATATTAGTACATTTTACTATTTAATAAAATTTTACTAGAGAATGATGGAAAGGGAAAAAATTAATTAATTAAAAAAGAGAGGAAAAATAAAATAAATATAAATAAATTAAAATAGACAAGTGTATCGCAAGATATTTTTACCATATTCATTTGTGAATTTTTAGGTTCATTTACATTGATATGCCATTTATACCAAATAATATACATGACATAATATAAATATATTCAACTTTATTACTACAACCACTAAACAATGGATAGGCATACCAAAATCTATTAATTTTATGTTATATCCTCTCTAATCCTATTTTGATTAAATATTCAAACGACTAAATGTAGCCTGAGGTAAAAGGATGCTAAAACATAGCATATTTTTGTGGACTTAGGAAACGGACTGAAATGAGAAAACATTCTAAAATTTTGGTAATAGTATAATTTTGAAAAATTATGAATAGTATTGAAAGACTAATTTGACTTTGTTATTGAAAGTTAAAGGGAAAATTGTCCAAAAAGTTCTAAATCTATACACTTTTGCTAATTCAGTAATAAACATTTTGATTTTGTCAATTCAATCCTAAAATTTTTCACATTTTGTCAATGAGTCAATCCATCCAATTTTGGCCAAAAATTACTAATACGAACGTCCGGCACTGTCATGACATTTTTAATGATATTTTAATAAATTTTTGAATTTTTTATGCTTTTTCTTTTTCCTTTTTTTAATTTTCTTTTCTTTTTTTTAGGGTTTTGGCAAGGGCAATGACCTTGCTCAAGGCCCTCGCCTAGGGTTGGAAAGGGCCGCCAAGCCCTCGCCTAGCTAAATCTAGCGAGGGTGTCGCAGCCCTTGCCGATTCTAGACGAGGGCTCACGCTCCCTCACTTTCCCTGGCAAGGGCCAGGACGCCTTCACCCAAGGCCGGCAAGGGTCGATGCTCCAAAAAAAAAAAAAAAGCATAAAAAGTATATAAAAAAAAAGCCATAAAAATTTCAAAATATTATTTAAAAAATACCACACTAGAGCCGGCCATTCATGTCAATGATTATGATCAACATTGGCCGGATAGACTAAGTTGGCAAGAAGTGAAAAGATTTAGGATTAAATTGGTAAAATTGAAAAGTTTATGACTTTATTGGTAAAAATGCAATAGGTTTAGGACTTTTAAGATAATTTTCCCAAAAGTTAAGAAATTTGGTTGAACAATAGTTTATGAACTACATTGCACGTTTCATAAAAAATTTCAGATTTGTGATGATTTCCCTCACTTGTTTGATCAAACAAAAGGACGACATTGCACAATTCCGTTGAAAGAATAAAAGTTTCCAATGATGGCGTTACCATTAGTATCATTTTTTCTAGAAATAAAAGTAGAGTGTGCTAAGGCGCTTTATAAGATGACCTCTTCCGGGGAATGCTGTAAGAGCTGAATAGCCCAAACATTTTAAATCCTTGAAAGAATCTGCCATGGTTGTCCAAATATAGGTGACTTTACTTACAAGCTGTGTTCATCTGTATGGACCTTTTGTGCCCTCGAGTGAAGAGTGTTTTGTATTGCTCTGACCTGAAACACAGAAAAAGTGTCCTGCTCCTTTGACTAAATGGATCGATTTCCATCTATTTATGGGGAATAGATTGCTTCATTCCAAGCATTCGTTGATGGCTCAAAGCCTCTGTTCATATGTGAGCCATCTGATCTTATGACTCGGAAAATCTATTGGGTTCACTTTGCAGTGTGCGCATTACAAGCAAGTTCATTTTTGCCGATCAGTGTTAATTTTCTCACGAAAAAAGAAGAAGTATGATGGGCGAAATCAAAGATGTTCATAACAACACTAAACAGTAAAATGCATTTAAACCATTTCGAGTTCTCATCCTGAATGCGTACTAGACCATATATATCCCGGCCATATAGATCGAGTTGCAATATGGGTCGTAATGTTTACTAGCAGAACATCTTATAGTTCCGAGTCACAGTATGAGTCGTAACATTTGCTTAAGAATACTTATAGTTCCGAGTCACAATATGAGTCGTACCATTTACTTAAGAATATCTTGTGATTCTAAAGTTGTAGAGACAGAAAGAATTTGCCGGTCCTTTTATGGAGGCATCGTTGAGATATAATAAAATTGAGTTTCAAAATAATCTCGCTGAACATCAAGTAGAAGCTGTTTATTGAAATGTTAATTTGCGCTATATCACACCGCATAGAATTCTAATTTTATAGAACAGTTCGGGTACTCTAATTTTTCTTTGACGTAGGCATGTTTTCTCTTTGTGCATCAACAAATCAAATCAAGAGGAGCACAAGATTTTACCAAAGAAACCATCTTTGGGACGGGTAACATTTGTGTTACACAAATTGGGGGCTCAAATCTCACATTTGCAGTCGACTTACTGGTGTCATCACCAACTTCTGCGCTGAAGTGAGCTCATTATATGGAGGAGAACGGGGCACCAAAACAGAACGAAAAGAGAAAAAAATCTGCCACGATATTTCCATCATAAAGAAGCTACTAATCCTCCATACCCGTGCAGCCGGAGAAAAATCAACCGCATGCAACAGAGTACAACATCATCAGCGGTGAAAAATAAAATGACGGAACTCAAGAGGAGGGGATTTACATTTTAGCGACGAAGAGGAGGGAAAGAGACAGAATTCCTAAAATCTTAGCAAGTGAAAACGGATCAACTCTCTTCGACGATCAACGGGTATAGGGCGAAAGTGCTTAAGAGTTGCCGGTGAGCAATGGCGAGGATAGATTCCAACAGAGCATTGGAGCAGAGTGTCGTCAACGGCTAATAGACATGATTGTGGAAAAACTCTGGAGGTATCGAGGGAGGGCAATACTTCTTGGCCACGTATTTGTACTGAAAACAGAAACCAACATATAAGTATAAAAAACCACACCGATGCTTTCATTTAGCATGACAACCTTAAAAATTCCACATTTTCCGAATGAAGAGATAACAAGGAGGTCTTGCTCATTACCTTATGCTGGCTGTACTTCTCCCTGATTGCCGGTAAGGTTGAACCATGGCTGTCAAAACACAGCCGATGCAGATCCCTGACACAGTTTCCCAGATCAGAAGGCTGGTAGAGAGTGTAATGCTGCAACGTTGGGTCCTGCACAATATTGCATAAGTAAGCTGAGTTAACATCATACAGACAGTTCATAAGCAACAAAAAGATAATTTCGGACAGATTTCCTGCTAATTGTTAGTTCCCTCCAGATGAATGAAGAGGAGTTGTTCAAATAGTTAGGGTCATACCCATGGTTTCTTCGAAGGGGTAATGATGAATTTGGCCAGAAATATTGCTGATGCAGCTACAAGAGATGGAGCATAACAAAGCATATTGTACTCTAGTAGAGAGAGTTCTGCAATATAGTTGGCCATGCACTCCAGTTGCAAAGATGGAACCTGGAAATGGAAAATAGCAGAGCCAGAAATACCGAGTCTCATTAGCATTAAGATCATGCATTCCAAATACCCTATAGTATAGATCATTTTTTTCTTAGAAAATTTCAGAAGTAAAAAAATAATAAGATTCGTAAGCATAAAAGTGCAGAAGCAATTGTATTGCACAACAGTGTATACAGTTAAATGACATGAGATTAAGTTGATGTAGAAAGCTGGTTGCAAAGCTGAAGATGGATACCTCATTCACACCTTGAGCAGCACGAACAAATCGTCTACATTGTATTGCCAAATAAACAGTCACCACCTTATGAAGCAATGTGAAGGGAAGTATGGCAAGCAATAATTAGCACGAGCATACCTTAAAAAGCACTTGACAGTGGGAGCGGTCAATTCAAACTTCAAGTAATTCAACACAGAAGATTCCATTTGCAATACCTACATAAACATCAAGCTCCACTGCATTAATTAAAGTCATAAGAATAGAAACAGGGAATATCCTATTGAATGCCTCCTGCACAAAAATGTTAGATGCAAACCTCCTCCTTGAAGTATGTATTGTCGGTAATGTAACAGAACTCTTCTACTTGAGGTGCACAGATCTCCTCGTACTTTCTGTCCATAATAAGAATGTGTACTTAATATTTTGGCTCTACGAAAAGGTCCTTGGCAACACTCAGAAAAGATAAATGCTTGGAAGGCAAAAATCTGTTTCTTACGCAGCAATCATCATGCAAGCAACCCCAAGCAACTGTAGACGTTGTCTATTCATCAAATTTCCTGAAAGATACCGATCTATGTAGTTAACAGTCAGGTACAGTGTATCAGGTACGAGCCTGTATTCTTCAGCCACCTGCAATACAACCTGGAACTTCAGCCTCCAAATAACATCACAACTAGGAACTTACTCTCAGCCAGGATAAATTAAATGCCTCTATTACCTCCACAAGCCAATCAATTAGTATGGCACGCATGCTGGCTGTTATGTCCTTTTGTACTCTATCCATAAAATCAGTGGAAGGTCTCTTCTTAGCCTGCAAAATAGGCAAGATGAACAAATATTATGATAGAGAATCTGAAATGCCATTGATTTTGTATATAACTTCAAAAGATTTTGTATGCTTGGCCAACTTGGAGTAAAAAAAAAAACAAAGTCAACAGGACTCTGTCTAGCCATAGGCCCATGCATAATGATGTTTGGTATCAATCAGTTGCCTATATATTTCCAAACATTGACTTAGCATATTATATAGCCTGTGGAAACAAATGTCCGTTTCTGAATTTCAATGTCAATGAAATGGTGTCAAATGGTCATCATAAACCATCCATTTTCATCGGAAACATCCGAAAAGCATGGAAAGGCAAGAAGTAAAATCAGATTCCATCGTTTCAAACAAAAATGATCTGGCATGGCCCATCCCATTAATTTGTTTGATTTGTCATCAACGGCATCAGGATTGCCAAGAACCTCAACACTCAACTTAGTGCAAACTGTACAACGAAATCATTTAGCTTCACAAAGTAGCATAACTCTAAATTAGTAAGCATGATCTCTCAGCCTTGCAGAGAATTTGTTCCTGAGGGGAAAGCGGCAAAAAAAGAGTAACTAATGCCTAGGCCACTGTCTCTAATTTAGACTCTATACCAACGTGATTTGAGCTGAACTAATAGCGCATGCTTTCTCCTCTGATTATGCAAAGAAAACCCTATTATTCAAACCATAGTTCAGATGTTAGGAAGTGAAACTCATAGAAGGCAAATAGAATAGTATAGGAAAAAAGGCTGGACCTCAGATGCACGCAAGTGCTGGTAAATGTCACAAGCAATGGTTGCACAGAGTTGTGGATCCGAGTACTTGTCGTCGACATTGACAATCTTCTCATCCATTTCCATTTCCATAAGTACATCTCTCTCGCAAATGTTAACCGCTGGCCAATCATGAGTAGCCAAGGAATTAATGTCAATCCGACTTGTAAGACAGTGTGAACCATAGAACAACACATGGAAAAGCACACTAAATTTTGGGTTTTTAAGGAATTACCTGCTTTTGCTGCACTGTCTGAGATATAAAGATTGCTAAATGTCTTCCTGTCAATAGAATCAACCGCCGAAACATCATCATTGTCGATGTACTCAACATCGGGACTCTTGAAAGACTCGCAGGTGGACATGCTCTCATCCAGCGAAACCGATTGCATGTCTGATCTACTGGGTGAAACGACCATGCTGGACGGTACGGGATCAACAGCTATCTCTATTCTTGGAATGGAGGGATTAACACTCGGAAGAACTCCACTGGGTTTTGTGCTAGCATATCTTGGTAAAGCACTTCCCGAAAGGCCCATGTTCAAGCCAGAAGTAGAAGATCCCTTCCTCGCCTTTGCCAGTTTTGTTGCATTAGCCACCTTCAAAATTCAAAATTCGGTTCATCTTTTCCATAAAAAATATATATATAAACAGGATGTTAGACCAAATTCAACACACATACTATGGTCATATACTGAATACAATCATATGAGACTGGAATTGCATAAGACTTCCTACAGTTCCTAGGCATTCAGGCAATCCTAGGATTTTCTCGGAAAACATAAAAGGAATCACTGTAAATCGTGCCGACATTTTGAACATTGAACATCTGCCAAGAACAGTATGTGCAACTACTTAAGAATTACTAAACCAAACCACTTTAGAGATCTATCAAGTCACATTGCTAAGCACCACTTCTCATGAGCATCACTGAAACAGCTACTGCACCGGTCCATCAGAGAGTCAACTGGGATCATAAGAGCAAAACGTTGGTCCTCAGAAAATGGGAATGTGATTAGTCACATAACAAGCTCAAACCGCAGAGAAGCATCGCTCTCTAGTGCCAACATTTCCCTTCTCGAGATGGAACAACCTAAAAGCTTCAAGAAACTTAAATCTTGCAAAGTTTTTCCATACATTTTCCGAACATTGCATGACACGCCAACCCTAGACTCCCCGACCACCGATCATCCAAGAAAATCGAACAAGAAAAAGCACATCGGAAAGAGACCCTCATGCGCACGAGCAAGAAAAAGAAGGTCAAAATATACTGAGGAAAACAAAAGTCGCTCGTCAATTAGAGGAAGCGGGAAGAACAGGAACCCCAATTCTGCACCTTCCTCCGTGCCCCCACGCTTCTCGAACCACCCAAACGGAACGCAACAACAGAACAATCCGAAAGAAAAGGCGAAAACAAAACGAAAAAACAAAACAAAAGGAAGTAAAACAGAAACCCCACCAGAGTGGACGGCGCCGATGAGCTTCGGGAATTGCCATCGCCGACGCCCTTGAGGTTGGTCAGGTTGCCGAGGGGAGCCCGCTTCTTGGCCAGGTGGGAGGGGACGGCGGCGAGCTTCCCGGCGTTCTCCGAAGAGGAGGAGGAGGAGGAGGCCTGCCTCTTGGCGAGGGACGACGTCGTGGACGACGAGAACGAGGAGCGCCGGTGGTTCTGGGTCGACATCTCGAGCGACGAGAGAGGACCCCCAGCAGAGTTCAACGCTAATCACTCTCTTCACCCCCCTCCCCTCTCTCTCTCTCTGTCTCTCTCTCTCTGCGTTTTCGAACGACGACGATGGGCTTCTTTTCTTGACAGAAAGGAAGGAGAGGGCGAGAGAGGAGTTGAGAAACTTTTCTCGATTCTAATTTTTTTCTGGTTTTTTCGGCAATTATGGAAAAGGGGTTTTTGAGGTTTTTATTCGTTGAGCGCACGCAGCGAGCGAGAGAGCCACTGAGCGAGAGAGAGAGTGAGTTTTTGAAATGTGATTTTAATAATTGACTTCATCGTGCGCCTTAGGCGGGGAGATTTTGAATTGCGGGATCATCCTGGCCGTCCATCGGGGCTCGGTTATCGTTGGGGAGGAGCGTCGGGGAGCGGGGCCCACGCGGCGTGTCGTTCCTTACGGCGTTGAGCGTCGCTCGCGTCACAGACGAATGAGACGGTCGCCCGCGGGTGGTCAGAGGGCCCGCATCGGGGAGCGCGATCTGTGGGTCGCCGGAGGAAAGGTCACAGCCCTGTCGCCGAGAGTTCGGGCTGGCTTTTTTGAATTCGAATTTGAAACGGTCACTGAATGATCTACTTTGTCTTTTTCCTGCCACGATTCAAGCTTAGCGAGGCACGAGGCAATATTTCCCCAAGGCACACAGCACAGGGTCTTTTCCAGAGTATGACAAAATCGCTGTCCCAGATTTGCAATTTTCCCTAGGCTTGGTGGCCACCTCCTTTTGGTGAATCACAAGGATGAGCTCAAAAAGGCCTCTTGTATTGTGGGACATTTGACGACTTACAAAAGGATTTGGGATCCTTCGATGTGCAATAGCCGCGAGGCATCAAATATAGAGGATAACATCTACGGACTACAATTTGAAATGTCATGGGACCTTTCCTCATACTCATGTGTGCAATGTTTTGTTCATTATCCAACAAAAGCTGACCTCGAGTAGGCGAATTTGTTCACTATGGTGCTCAAGATGAGTTAAAAAACTAATGGTTTACTTGGCACCATTTTCTAAGAATATTGTCATGGCAAACGTAGTTTCATTGGTTAACGACACATCTCAAATTCAGAAAATTAAAGAAACATAGTCATGAAAGTGGTCCAAGGCTCGGTTTGAAAGTTTGATACCATAGGTTTATTTTCTAAGTTTATCCTTGATCTCAGGAGATCTTGATTTGTCTATAAAAAAAGAGCTTAATGTTTTTAACAAATATATACATAAAGTATGGCCTTTGAAATGGAAACAAGCCATCAATAAGTTAACTATGGAATGTATATTGCCATAAAGATGAATTAGTCATTCAAAAAATATGTCTTTGTTTCTTTCCAAAGCATGTCTTTATTGGTTCACTAGACTACCCAAGTAGACCCCTTTGCCCAAATGACAATTAAATATGAAGCTCTTTTTATGTTGGATTTTAAAAAAATTGGAAACTACATAAATTAAAGAATTATCATAATTTGGATGGCAAAGTATAATTTCACGATCCATAATTTGTAATAGAAGTTCCGTGCTCACAAAATCGATTTATCTTCTACAATTCACTTCCAATTATCTAGCTTATGCTTCTATTCAATATGATATAGACATAGCCCACTCCTAAAATGATTTACAGAATTAGGATTTATAGTCAACAAAAAGATACGGTTATAAAAATCATTATATTTTCCATAAAGATCTAATGTTAACCGCATTTAAATATTTTCAATACTATAATCACATATTCATTTTAAAAACTAATTTCACAGTCAGTTTATAATGTTTAATTTGCCATCTCGTTATAAATTATGGATCAGCAAAATCATCAACTGACTTCCTCATGAAATAATGTGTTTTTCATTAAATATAACTGATTTCATTAAATTCGTGTCATTTGTGGGCCCCGGCTTCATTATCTCGCTCGCTTACTTGATCTTGAAAACCGTAAATTTCTCTCTCCCACACGCAACATGATTGGAAAAAAAAAAAAAGAAAAGGTTTCATAGTCTTAAGTTTGCTTGAGTCTGACAAAACCTCTATTCAAAAATTAATATCAATAAACTAGTTATTTTCAATAAAAAAATAACTATTATTAAATGTTAATTTAATTATAAACATTTTAATTTAATCAATTTAGTCATAAACATTTTGATTATTTGCCAATGTAATCTATCGAGCTAATTTTAGCTGAAAATTATTGATGTAAGTGCTAGTCGTTATGATCAGCGCTAACGTGTAAACAATTCATGCAATTTTTTTAAAAGATTTCTGAAGAAAAAAAAATTTCCTTTCCTTTTCTTTTCTTTCCTTCCCTTTGTTTTTCTTCTTTCTTGTTTTTTTTTTTTTAACTCATTTCACTCCGTTGATCACCAAGCCTCAACAATGGCCAGCAGAGGTTGCGAGCCATAGGTGAGGGCCAAGACGCTCCCTGGTCAGTTCTGGACTGATATGTTGCATACTTCTAGCCAAGATTATTGGGAATGACTATATCGACAAATTGTCAAAATGTTAAAGACTAAATTGGTCAAATTAATATTGATACCTGCATTGGTATACCAACTCTTCTCTTTAAGATCAAGGGTCAAATGATGAATGAAGAAACCTCACTATCCATGGACCCAAGGCAGATTAAAGCTAGTAAGGACTAGGCATGTGGTCGGCAACAAAAACCATTTAGGTGGTATAAGTTATCGGGGTGCAACTCCCGTCAAGTATGTCGTGAATTACTCGAGCTCTACTTGCAAATTGCTCAAGTTCGGCTCGATAACTTTCTAGTTCTATTTATTTTTCATTCAGAAAATTCATGTTCCATTAGCTAAATTGAAGAGTCCGAGTACAGAAAACTAGATTCGGAATAAGGTAAAGTCTAGAGGGCTTCGAGGGGATTGGTAATCAATGGTGATGGAGGGGACCTATTCTTTTGGGCTCTTGCGATATAGTCCACTACCTTGCTAGACTATTTGCTACAATGGGCCAATCTCAAATTCACGAAACCCACGAGCAACCATTCGGCCTCAGTGAGAGTCGGACCGGTCGAGGTGGAGCATTCAAAATGCTTGACCGGACGACTCGACATCCTAATTGGGTCGTTAAATGTCTTTGTTTATGTTCATAAAAGCACAATTTTTTTGGATTTCTGTACATAAGAAACGCATCATCTCTCTATGAAGTGACCTTAGCTTATGATCATCGATTCGAGTGAATCTGCATACGCATGTTTATATAAATACCTCGATGCCAATGTGTTGGAGCTCGTTCTCATCTTTGTGGTTATTTTCGGGGAACGACACTCGATGCCGGCAGGTGTCTCGGCCAACGTTGCAGTTGTCTCGGTGTTGGGCTCCCTTAGCTCGGCCGAGAAGACTCTCTAATGGCAATTAGGACACATGCAGTGATATCACAGTTAACTCTGCATCGTTTCTCCCCTGAGGGTGCATGATCATATTTGATTTCTCGGATCACGGGATTCGCTCCAATCCCCAAAATTCTACTTTTGAATTTCTTTGAGTCATTTCATGCATAATTTGTTGGGAAGATCAAGCTCGACCGTCTATGCCAATTTGAACACAAAAAATCCTAAACATATTACACTTTTGCCTATTCAACCCTGAATCTTTTAATCGTGCCAATTGACTCCTATATATTTTTACGTTTTGCCAATTGAGTTCGGAGCTTTTCATGTCTTGTAAATTGAGTTCATCCGATCAATTTTGGCTGAAAGTTGCTGGTGTAAATAATAATCATCTTATGTAGCAATGCCAGCATTGACAAACAATTTTTTTACTAATATTTTTCAAATTTTTTTATTTTCTTTTGCCTTTTTTCTTTTCAAAAAATCATTCACATTTGTGCTGGCAATGCCACGTAGGATGGCCAGTATTAACGCCAAGTTTTTTCAGTCAACATTAACCGAATGGACTCAATTGACAGAACATGAAAAAGGTTTAGGGCTCAATTAATATAATTAGAGGGTTTATGACTAACTTGACAAAAGTACAATAGATTAAGGACTTCTTGAACAATTTTCACAATCATGAGGTCCCAAATCCAAACTACTCGCATAGACAAACCTTGTCCGCATGTTGAATGACTTAGAAATAAACTATGCGAGAGTTCTTTTGAGTACTGTCAATCCTATTGCTCCAAAATCTCTACAGTTTCACGAGCAACTCAAGGAGTCGATAATTATATATTTCTGCTTATTCTGTCAAAGTGCTTGGGCAAAACAGCTAACATAAGTAGTTGCTGCGTGTTTATCAGTACTCAAAAAGAATCGATGACATATAAAAATAATGAAATGAAAATAGAAAAATGAAAAACCTTAGCAGACCACGTATTGTGCTTTATAATAAGAAGTTTGGAATTCCTTATTGAATTGGTGGTTGGAATAATTAATAATTCAATTTTTCCCCTAGGAATTATGCTTTGTTTTCTCCGGCGAGACTCCTAGTATTAGATTATTCTTCTTTTCCATGATTCAAATAACTAAATAAATATTTATAAATGTAGCTGGTAACTAGGTAAGTGGGGTTGCATCCTAGCTCACGAACGCAAAACATATTAAACTATGGATCACATCAATCATGAAATTTGAATAATTATCAACGGTCAATCCCCCAAGGTTTTGGGGGAAAAAGCTGCATGGGCCATGCCAATTACGCATGAGAGATGAGTCATGTGCAAACAAAACATAACTTGTTGGATGTGGTCGTCTTCCTTAGTTAATTACTGACTACTCTCGACGTTTAAAATTCTAACGAATTACCGCTTTCCAGCAAATGAAAAGTGGATGTCAGACAGTGCGGCGAGAGGGATTCGTTGGTATCCTATCTTGCCAAATTGAAATCCTCACATTGATCTTCTTATCTGAATGCATCACATTACATGCTTATGTCACACCCTTTCCCTTTTTTTTCCAATATATACACGATATAACTATCAAGTATAAAATACGGCATTACACGACGTTTTGGCAGTCCTAACCAAGATCGGTTGAACTAAGAACTGGTCAGCCGAAGTTAAAAAGAAGTATAGAAGATTGCTTCTAAGTTTTAGGCAGCACAAATATTTGTTTAAAATAAGTTTTATATATATATAGTGGACAGCCATCACTTCCGACCTTGTGGTGGATGACAAGAGCTAAGAACAATTTAATGTTTGTGCTTTGTACCTAACAGAAAATGACATAAGGGGCTAATATCAAACGATGCAATTTAAATGTCTATGATTAAAATTTATGTAAATATTTAATTTTATCGAATTTCCCATTCCATTTCCGAAGTCGCTTGAAATGGAAGATTTTAAAAATATGAAATATTAATGGGATTCACAAAGGGGGAAAAAAGAGAATGAAAAGAAAGGGGGCAGGTTTTTCACAAGCGAAAAAAGGAAAGACATGTGATGATGATGATGATGATGATGAGAATAATAATAATAAAGACTCGAGAACAAGAGAAGACGCTTGAGAATTAATTATCTTTAACTCTTTTTTTTTTGCAAATTCTAAAAATTAATTAGATTTGATGTGATTTTGCTTTCACAGTTCTTAAATTAAATTGAGTGTCATACTCGAGCATGGCTCTGGTGATGTACATGTATAAGAATTAAGAATAGCGAGATGCAAGAAGGCATAGTTAGATGTGAAGACAGTCATTGTGGTTTGAATTTCACTTTTGTTTGATGAGTAATCATAGGAAACATCGCTAGTATAAAAGTGTAAAAGAGGTTCAAGGGTTCTTCTTTCCCCCTTGATTTAATGGTTATCGAGAAAATGTATAATTTAACCCTCGTAAATCAAGGGTCAACAAAGACAGCTTTATACCGGCAGTGTATATATTTTATTACACGAATTTCGTCCAAATATCTATTTTTGCCACTAAATAAATCCTGTGCTCGCGAGTAATCTAATAATCCTATGGAACCGGTAAAATACGAGCAAAAAGTAATGGGTGGTCTCAACAGTAAACTTTTTACATATGACAATTCGGAGTATGCTATATCGAACTTTTGTGATGGGTAATCCACTTACAAACACGACAACGTACATTTAGTGATTCTAATGTTTGCTTCGACCGAAGTAAAATGACGAGGCAGAAAGGTTTTGTATGGTAATATTATCGTTAGGAGAAGAAAAATTATTAATTGATCGTATGGCTAACCTGATATAACAAGTCTAACCAAATGTCTACACCATTCAATTTTGGATATAGATGTCGGAAAGTCTTATATTTTTGGCTTATTGCTCTATATATGATGTAAACGGGATAATATATAGCTAATACACAAATAAAATACCCTTCTGTGACGGTTTATTAGAGCACTAGAATGTGCAATTGTTCAAGATATCACCTTTTTCGAGTCTTACAATTTCTATAAATATAAATATCTATTGGTACAATTGTTGTACAAATAAAATACCCTTTTGGGATGAAAATATATAATATCGCTTTACCTAAGAGGTGATCGGTTCCCGGTCCGGTCTGATTCCAAGGTGGAAACAGGAATCTGGAATCAGGAACTAGACCGGAAGGACCGGTTCCCATTTTTGGGGATCGGGACTGGACCAAATAGTCCTAGGATCGGGAACTGGACCGCACCGGTTGGTCTGGTCCAGTCCAATGAAACCGATCACTTAGCAAAAAAAATTAAAAAATTAAAAAAATACTAGAATTATTATTATTTTAGGGTTTATTGCATTTTTAAAGAAATTAAAATACATATTTTCAAATAAAAAATAGTCGGTCCGGTCCAATTCGGGCAATTCCTAATTTAGGCGGTCCGGTGTGCTCACCACTACTTTACCTCATGTGTTTGTGAAGATCCTTTTCTTCTCATTCCGTTGAATGAGCAGTTTTTACTACATAATTCATGAATATACATTTGAAAGTTTAGGATTTAATTCACTTTCAACCCCTACAACTTATCTAGTTTTTGATTTTATCCTCTTGACATTTTTTGTGCAATTAGGTCTTATAATTGTAAGTTTTCACGGTTTTTCTTTTATAATAATAAAAAGCTTACCGCGCCAACACATTGCATAAATATATTAACAGTGTCAGTGGCAAAAAAAAAAAAAAAAAACTCGGCTGCATTAATGTTACCAACAAGACAAGTCGTCCAATTACATAAAAAATTAGAATGTAAATTAACATAAAACGTTGATTAAAATCTTCTAGTGGACCAGCAAAGCCTTTAGTTAGGATTAAACTATTATTGGATAGACAGATATGATGACAATCTTATATGGTATGAAACTTCTGTTTATGAAATCTAAAAAATGACTAATGCAAGTATCATGCCAATCATTCTAATTCCAAGGCGCTTTTAGTACAACAATAAGATATGTATTTTTTAGATAAATACACAAAGTTTGTTCGCACATTAATTTGATTTATTCAGGTTACCCTCCATATAGACCATATGTCAAAATTATTAATTCAAACATATAGCAGAATATATTTCAATAATTGAATTTTGTCATAGTAGAATGGGTTATACATGGCTTTAAAATTTATTAGCAAGTTGCGACTTTGCACACGTGTGTACAAAAATTAATTGCGATTAAAAAAACTTTGTCCTTATCCATCATATCTCTAATTATTTTTTTACATGAATCCGAAAATAAATGCAGTCTATCCTCCTCTTCCTTATTTAAAAAAAAAAAATGGGAGAATAGTTGTAGGTCCAAGTGGACCAGATCATATTCGTGGAGGGTAGTTGAAAAAATATCTCAGGCTTAATGATATGTACAATTCTAGTAAGTTATAAACCCAAGTCGCAAAAAGTATATTGTAAATAGGGATAAGTTTCTCAAACTGAAAGCTACTCAAAAATCAGATTATTGCTTTCTTACCCATACACAAATCAGCTGAAAGATATGTTACTCATTGCAGAAATGTCTGCACAATAAAGTAATATTTGACTTAATTAGCCTGCCCCATTACTCACTGCAATGACAAAGACATAGCAAGAAGAGTGGTAATGTTTTTACATGTGCAAGAATTAATGCTTGTTCTGCCAGATTCTAATAGTGGGATTGCTATATAATCAATGTCATAAATGCCGTCGAGCTTCACTTATTGGAATATCAAATATATACTATGAAATCGACCTATATATATAGGATGAGATACTTAAAAGAGCGAAACGTGTGATGCAATACGTACAGCTGTCATTAATTAATTTTTTTTAATACATAGGATGAGATAATTAAATAGATTTTCATGAGGAATGCTTTCTCACCGGAGGGATTACGTCTAATATGCCTTAAATTTGAGACTTCAAGTTCTTTTGAGGTGTAGGGTCTAAGTCAACTTAAATTGTACATGTTCTGTGATAAATACTCTTTATTGATAATTATATTTGATAGATTAGAAAAGAAAAGAGAAAAAAACCAACCACATCTTCTCTAGTTTAGAAAAATTTTGTGTTATATGTTTTACAAAATCTTTTCTACACTTGATGTCGCAAACACAATTAAAAGATTTTTTGTAAAGTTCAATATATATTGGTGATATATGTTTGACAAAATCTACTCTCTATGCTCGTTATTCAAATCCCAACCAAAAGGGTCAAACCCATGTCTAGGGCCTGCCTGTCCCTCCACGCCCAAGCGATCGTTGAACCCTCTCTATTTTGATGAGCGAATTGTGGATAGACATAAAAGTTTCGATCTTTCAATAAGGGTTGGAACCCTCTAGATAGGGAATCGGCCCCTTTTGCTAAGGATCCCATTCTCGACACAAAAGGGGGCGATATTAGGTCTATCAAATTTCATTAAAGCATATTCAAATTCCACTCAAATTAAAAATTAAAAAAAGAAAATCGTATTCACTGATGTATCTCAAATTATAGTCCCAATTAATTTTCTATACAGCAGAATGCGTGCTATAAGAGGACAGCGGTGAAAAAGGCATGGACCATTCCTCCTATATGGACAGCACAAGTGGATCGAAGAGTGGCATGGACCATGCCTTATTAGAGAATCGATTTTTGCCTCTCCAAGACATCAGGCAATATTATAGTAGAGAGAGATAGAGAAGAAGCTCCGATCTTGATGGGTTCATTGACGTAACACATCAATTCGTTTGCTGTCCTATTCCATCAATGCCTCATGCTGTCCCCACCACATGAAAATTCCAAAATTTGTCAGATTCAACTCTAAAGGGCCTTTCGAAAGGTCAGTGGAGCCGCGGTAGAGGTCTTCGAAAGGGTTGGCAGCAATTTTCTGCTGCTAAGCGGACGTGATGGCGGGTCGAATTTTCCTGCTTGGAATGTCATATTGCAACTCTTGTTTGACAAAGATTAAAGGGCAGCTCGTGTGGCTTGATTTGAATCAACCTGGTTGGACTAATCATTCAGTCAAAGATTGAGGTATCTTTGAATGCAAATTTGCAGAATGAGGAAGGGGTCTGTCCGAATGAAAGAGTTATTAATTATCACTTTTCAGGTGTATTTCGTGAAGTATTTGGATTTATATTTGCAGAGGCGAAGCTGAAACTCCAGCAACACATCCAGACAGAAGATCTCGAAACTCTGTACTGCATAAGTTTGGACGCATCCTCGGAAAGACACCTTGTGCGGCAGCTCCACCGGTTTGAGGTTAGGGTCACACGTGTCGCCTCCCCCCTATGTGTGTGACCAGTGACGTGGCAGCACCATAGATGATCTGGTCAAACAAAACTGTAAGACTCTCTGCGTAAGGACAGGGTTACATTCTGTGAATTCCAATCGAGGACTTAAGGTCAAATTGAATCTTATCTCACTGATAATTACTGAAATTCCTACACCAATAGTAAAAAAACGCAGTTCCTAAATTCACGAACAAAATTTTCGACCAAAAAAAAAATTCATGAACAGATTTTCATATATTTAGGATCATTTATTTCGCGGAGAAAAATAAATAATTCTAAAAATATTTCCTAAAAATATTTTCAGTTACCCACACATCAAAATTTCAATTCTGTGGTACTTTATGCCCTTAATCACTATTGATTAATATTTCAATGAAACCAACATAATTACCATGTGTAGCGTGAGGTGATATTTTTATAGGACAATCCATGTATTTCGGGCAACAACATACGTCGAAAACCAACCGAATTTCTAGATGCATCAATCATAAAATAAAAATTTACTAATGCTCTCCTATTCTGACTTTCTCAGAGTCCCTAGTAGCACAATCGAGATAGTGGGGAAGGGTTCTCTGCCCTCACGGGAATGAAGCGGCAGAAGTTTTGAGAAATTCAAGAGAAGGTCACTATAAGAAATCTCTTCTTAGAAGAACTCCCAATTCTCCCTAGAGCAAAGGTGGATACTTCAGGATATTGTGCCAATTTCAATTTTAATTATTTTGGTTTCGCAGTATCACAATAGCTCCTTATAAGGAATACATCCAAAATGGGGAAACACACCACAAAGAGCAATTGGAAGTGGTGCATATTGTGGTTGTTTCATGAGATTGCACGTGGAAATGAGCAGAAAGAGCGAGAGAGAACTGAAATAAAAATTAAGTAACATATTATTAACTTAAAAAACTCTAACAAGAGTAAAGTTAAATAGAGCGTTAGGTTTTCTCTTCATGAATTTTCTGTGAGAGAATGTGAGATAAACATTTGTGGGTTGCTATGGGTGTAATTTAGAGCTGGGTAGGTATCAACATTAAAATCGAACAACATAAATATCCGATTTTTCTCATCATTCCTCATTGATTTCTTTGATAATTTCCTCTTCCCGCTTTACACTCCATTTGCAAAATCTGTTAATTTCCATGTCATTTTCACACCGATTACATCATGCATTTGCATATGTCCTCTCAATTTAAAAAATCAAATTAAATTAATAACTTAATCTACATTTGAGAACTGATTCAAACATCCCAAAAAATAAAGTTTAGCAATCGATAATTATACTTCTTCTTTTTTTATAAATTGAGAGGTACACAATCTAATTCTGGGAATAGAGAAAGAAAAGAGGGGTGTTGTGTTGTGTAAAATCAATTTGGTAAGCAGGGAAGATGTGACCTCTCACTTCCCATGGCATGGCGTGTGCGAACAGGGCATGGGAGGGAACATAAGCCATTTGGGTGTTAAACCAGAGACTCCAAAGCTGTCCTAAATGGGAGTCCGGACAAATCTGTATTAAATGCTTTTTAACTCTCCCTTCCCATGCACTATAAATCCCTCTCCTGGCCACAATAAACTTCACTGAGGTCTTCACCTAGAGAGAGGGACAGAGAGACAGAGAGACAGAGGAGCGTGCAAATGATGCAGGACCAGCAAGCGATCAGTGATGCAGTTCAGGGTCGCGGCGGCGGCAACGGCGGCAGCAACCGCATAGTGGCTATCAACTTGGAGGGGAGGAGCACCCTGCCGCCTCCGCCGCTTCATGCAACCGACGACGCCAAAAGCGTGGATCATCATCATGATGAGGAGCTTGACGATCATTATCAGGTGCCTGTCTCTTGTAGCTCTCTCTCGCCGTCCGTACAAAAGAGCCGTCGCGTGCTACTTCCATTGCGCGCAGGTGCTCATTAACAACGCTGAAGGAAAAATTTTGAGAAGACTGACGAGTTTCCATCGTTTTTCGTGATGAGCAGAAACCCGGGTGGAGAAAATTCATGTCATTTGTGGGCCCCGGCTTCCTCGTCTCGCTCGCTTACCTCGACCCTGGAAACTGTAAATTTCCATCCCCATCTCTGCATGTGACGTAAATTGGGTAAAAAAGTTTGGATGGTCTTGAAACTACTCGATTGTGACAGAACCTTTCAATCAAAAGTTAACATCAATCAACTGGTTAGTTTAACCGCAAAAAGTACATAAATTTTCAAAGCACCAGCTCTGCTTCTCAAGATCAAATTGTCAAATTTTCAAAGCACCAGCTCTGCCCCATTTGCTTGCTTAACCATGGACACATGGCTGATTAAAGCTAGTAAGGACTTGTCATGTGCTCGGGGAGGAACTCCCGTCGAGTGTCTCGTGAATTACTCGAGCTCGACCTGCAAATTACTCAAGTTTGGCTCGAATCCTTTCTAGTTCGAAGAGATCAAAAGTTGAATTGATCGAGGTTGAGCATTCAAAAAACTTGACTGAACGGCTCGATATCCTAGACGGGTTGTCGAACATCTTCGTTTGTGTTCATATAAGCACATCCTTTTTGGATTTCATCATACTTCCAGAACTTCAGATCAAGCTGGAGCTTAAAAAGAACGTAGTTTCGCTAGCAGAGCGACTCAAACCAAGCTCAAGACCGTGGAATATTTCATCGAGTTTAACTGGAGCTTGTACAATGAAGCCTATTGACCAAGCACCAGTTGCCTATCGAGCTTTGACTTTTAGATTCAAAGTCAAGTTTGAACATAATGTAGTACTGGTTCTTTTTTTCCTTTTAATTCACATAGATGTAACTATGGTTTTTTGTACTACAGTGGAAACAGATCTTCAAGCTGGGGCTAACCATGGATACGAGGTAAGTAAATTAGTTCTAGTAGATCTTCTATACTCCTCATCTTACGATGAAGAACTTCATGAATTGCAAGAGGAGCGCAGAGAGAGAATTAAACTTGAGACTAGCACTAACCCGTTAAGTTTTCTGATTCCAGCTTCTGTGGGTGATATTAATCGGGTTGGTATTTGCTCTAATCATCCAGTCACTCGCTGCAAATCTGGGTGTGAGCACTGGTAAAAGAGACAAACACGATACAAATTTCGATAAAGATGACATAGGTTCCACGGCTTCTTTCAGTTTTATAATTCGAATTGAATCCTTTCAGGGAAACACTTATCAGAGCTATGTAAGGCTGAGTATCCCATACAGGTGAAGTATTGCCTCTGGCTGCTAGCTGAACTTGCTGTGATTGCTGCAGACATACCTGAAGGCATGTTCTGTCAGGACATCAGTTTTTTAATCATTTATAATCTTGTTTATTTCCACTGACAATAGAGAAAATGATATTTTCTGAATTTCGTCGATATGCAGTTATTGGGACAGCCTTTGCATTGAATATTCTGTTCCACATACCAGTGTGGGCTGGGGTTCTGCTCACTGGTTGCAGTACACTCCTGCTTCTTGGCCTACAAAGATACGGGGTACGCCTGCAATTTGGTTTGATTTTGCTCTTCTTGCTCTCTCTCTTTTTTTTTTTTTAATAGATTGCGGGTTGGTTGCCTTTTGTATGCCAACCCTCTTCCTTACCTGATTCTGTCATTCATACTCGTATATCCGGTAATTGAAATCTGTGCCACTGTTAGTTTGCATGGGCTGGATTCCAGGTATGATGGTGCCCTCCAAATTTTTGAAGAAGTTTGATTCTTTTGTTCCAGGGCTAAACTAACTTTCATAGGATCCGAGTCATGCATCTAACTAACAATGCGTAAACTAATTCCTACACGAGCAATGTATAAGAATCAAAGATGAAATTCCTTGTCTCAAACCGGCACTTGATGCGTTATTTTGCTTGATACTGATCCGGTTAAAACTAGATAGCAGAGTCCAGGGGAGTGTCTTTTTGTCTGGTGCAAGCAAATTAAAGAAGAATGAATCGGTCAACTTATTTAAGATTAAGTTGGCCACTTTGGATTTTTATTTAAAATTTTCCCTTCATTATTTACCTAAATGTTACTAATGCAGCTTGGCATCGTTAACTGGAAATTAAGGCCATAGTAGGATCTAAATCTATCAATCGAACTGTACATCCTAAGGGGCCTGGTTACAAACGAAAAGTCTCGCGCAGATACATGTAATACTTGCATGATCTTGATGGATTGCCTATGTGTTAGACTGGACCAAACATATTACGTGAATTGTGTAAGGCCTATCAATAGCCCCATGAAAAAGGAGCGCACAAACTACCACATCAATTCCCCTCCGACCCGTCTTGGGCGAGGATCCTTCTGCAGCTGTTTGCAGTACTGGCTCAACTCGAAATTCAAGCTAATGTTGCTCAAAATTTTCTGGTTTCTTGTGAAATTGCTGCAGGTAAGGAAGCTGGAAATGCTGATAACAGTGCTGGTGTTCATATTGGCAGCATGTTTCTTTGGGGAAATGAGTTATGTGAAGCCTCCCGCATCTGGTGTCCTGAAGGGCATGTTTATCCCTAAGCTTAGCGGCCAAGGAGCCACTGGCGATGCCATCGCTCTCCTGGGCGCCCTCATTATGCCGTAAGCTCTCTTCCTGTACATAGGAAACATCTGCTCTCACCACTGAGTGACCTTCGACATGCTCTCATATCGTCTTTGGATTAGTTGTTCTGACCGGTCCTTTTCTCTCTCTGACAGGCACAACCTATTTCTCCACTCTGCATTGGTGTTGTCCAGGAAAGTACCGAACTCTGTCCGTAGCATCAATGTAAGCATGATATCCACTGGAATATCTGCATATGGGAGCTCATTCTTTTACATGAATCTGCATATGCATGTTTATATAAGAATCCCAATGCCAATGTATGGGAGCTCCTTTTTTTTGTCTTTTGTTGTTATTTTTGGGAAATGACAATCAATGACCCATACTCTGTTGACTTCGCAGGATGCCTGCAGATATTTCCTTATAGAAAGCGGTTTCGCATTGCTAGTAGCCTTTCTGATAAACGTTGCAGTTGTCTCGGTGTCGGGTGCCGTTTGCTCGGCCAAGAATCTCTCCAGTAGCAATAACGACACGTGCAATAATCTCACACTGAACTCTGCATCGTTTCTCTTAAAGGTGCATGATTCTTTGTGATTTCTTGTATTACAGGATTGGCTGCTATCCCCAAAATTCTCCCTTTTGAAATTCTGTAAGTCATTCTATGCAGAATGTGTTGGGAAGATCAAGCTCGATCATATACGCTATCGCACTGCTGGCGTCCGGCCAGAGTTCCGCCATCACAGGCACATATGCAGGGCAATTCATAATGCAGGTCTCTTCAGGGGAAAAAAAGGCTGCTAACTACTGAATTCATCTATATTTACTTTAAAATGAGCTTGCTAATTCAACGAGGTATGCATCACATTCAGGGATTTCTGGACCTAAAGATGAAGAGGTGGATAAGGAACTTGTTGACAAGGTGCATCGCAATCACGCCTAGTCTTATCGTCTCAATTATAGGCGGATCTTCTGGTGCAGGGCGGCTCATTATCATTTCATCGGTTTGTAACTAGTTGACCTTAACCTCTCAAATAAGCCTCTCTCCGTCTTTTTCTTCCAATATTGACTGACTGCAAAAAAATTTATTTGGAACTGAGCAGATGATTCTTTCTTTTGAACTTCCATTCGCTCTCATCCCTCTCCTCAAGTTTAGTAGCAGTACGACCAAGTTGGGACCGCACAAGAACTCCATCATTGTAAGTTGATATTTTCCAGTTCAGAGCAATCACCACTTGCTTCGCGAGTCCGCAAGCACTGTTTGCAAATGCTCCTAGTGAACTTATCCTTATGAACAAGAACTGTCAGACCGAAATGCTGACCGTTAAAGCATAAACAACGCCGATACTGATGAAATTTTCATGCAGATAATCGTCATCTCATGGATTCTTGGCTTCGGAATAATCGGCATCAACATATATTACCTGAGCACGGCCTTTGTGGGTTGGCTGATTCACAACAGTCTACCGAGAGTGGCAAACATATTTGTTGGGATAATTGTGTTTCCCTTAATGGCAGTATATATCTTATCGGTAATCTATCTGACCTTCCGGAGGGACACCGTTGTAACTTTCATAGAGCCGACCAAGCACGACCTGACGAAACCGGGCCACATAGAGAGTGGGTTGAAGGATGCCGATGCAGGAGAGGAGGAGAAGATCCCATACAGAGAAGATTTGGCCGATATCCCTCTGCCCCAATAGGAAGTCGTGATTGAAGAGCATCTTCATTGACCATGTGCTTAAGGGAAATGACCACGGATGTCAAAGAGTTTGAGTGCTGTCGTTGAGTGAGGCGTGTTATGACTTAAGAGGCCTTAAGTAGCCGTATTCTGATATGTGTGCATTCCCCCGAGGCCAACTTCCTTAGCAGAGGCTCAACTTCGAAGCACCAAGCCTTGCTACTGTAATCTAATTGGGCCTTTTTGCTTTCCCTGTCGCTTATTAATGGTAGTGAAGTGATTAAGCAGTATTGGAACGTACTGGTTTGCTTGACCAAAGTCGTACATATATTCTATCCCCGTTCCTAGGCAGCATCCCTCGACGAGCCATGTCTTCTTCCATCTCACTAGCCCGCTCGGCCCAGTGCTGGAAAGCTGACCTTGAAACATGCGATTTGCCGGCAACAAGATCACCGTTGATCTAGTTAGCCAACGATCACAGCCAACATAAATTCAAGTCCCAATATCTTTCCAAGTGGCCACATTAGTGCTCGTGGGCACCCATGCAAATGCTAAGTGATGTCAACAAAGCACCGCGTGGCAGGCATTACAGTTTGGCTAAACATGGCAGTAGTTGGTCAAGGTCGGGTAACCGGTCGAGTCCAATAGAGGGTTAGCTACAGAAAAAGGATTCGGTGCAGAGTTTTTCTTCCCCCCCCGCGTATTTGAAATCTGCCCTAGGGATCAGAGATGGCCAATCTTCTGTATGCTTAACCCAACGAGAATACTAATCTCTATAGTCCTGCTGCTGCGCATGGTCAATTCTCTATGTTCAGAAATACACTGAATTCTCGACCGATTACTCCTGGTGAAGCCCCTATCAGTAATGCTGCGCATGAATTCCTAAGCCACACATCTAACTCAACATGTTGGAGGTTCGACTCTCGTCTCTTGGGGGTTTGGGGAAAGTGACGGAATTGCCAAGCCAAAAAGAAAAAAGAAAAAAAGTAAAGCAGGAACATACAAAGAAGGATGTGTGAACAATTTTCATTATACCTTAGTGACAACTTCCCTTGGTTCTTGGAAATTCCCAGCATAATAATAACGTCCAATTTGTTAAATTAATGGAACACCTACTCTAAGATACATTTGCTATCCTTTTCAACCTAAACTAGAGTTAGTCCCTGGTACTGACCTCAGCATTTGATGATTGACACTAGGTTGGGAATTGCCAGGAGCATTAAAAGCTGTGCTTGAAGAAGGTGCTGAAGATGAGTTTATCGCTGAAAGTGGAAGCCTTGGCCCAAGTGGGAACACCGCCTGCCGTTGTTGGATGAATGGCATGTGAGGAGGAATCTGTTGATTGGTGGCATATCCCGCGGTGCTCAGTTGCGAAGGTGATGCTGAGATGACTGCTTGTCTAGGGTTGGCAGAGCTGCTGTTAGCCATTGGAGAAGCAACTCCTGTTACGCCTGCATGTGAAGTGACTCCTGTAGTTCCAAAGCGGGTTGATATAATTCGCATTCGTTCAGCAGCCAATCTCTGCCTTGTCTTCTCAACCTGCTCGCATTCTTTCATCAACAAGGTCTCAACTTCTGCAAACTGCTTCAGTTTCAGCTCCAATCTCTTTAACTGTGATGTAGATAGAGCTTATGAGAAATCAAGTTCCAAGAAAAACCAAAATTATCTATATCCGCTTTGTTTTTTTGGGTCAAATTTATCCTCTTTTAAGTTTTATCAGGAAGAGATACTCTCAGCAATGCAGACAACAATATCCATTGTCCAATCATCCAGTCAGAAGTAATTGATCCTCCTCCTTGATATGACCCACTAGTAAAACTTGCTAGAATTTTATGATTTGCCATGTGCTCTTATGAGCAAAAATGCCAAGACAGACATATTGCGGACACAAACACTGTGTCAAGATAACATAGAAACAAAGCCAATGCTACAGCACTAACAAAAAGGTAGCCTTCAACGAATTTGCTAGATAAAGTTTTACCATCCCACAGCACTCAAGGGCAATAATTGTAACCACGAGGATGACTGGCCAAGTAAAAATAAAGATACCAAAATATCCCAGTTCACCAGAGGCTGAGTTCGCACAGAATAGTTAAATAAGTCATCACCCAGACAAAAAATAACTGAAGACATCAATGTCACGATTAACACAAAGTTGTTTCACTTGCAGTCCAATATACATCAGAGTAAACTTAAAACTTGTTTAATCAAAGCAAATCTTGATAAGAATAATGCTGTATCGCACAAAGATTGGCTTACAAAATCAGTATACTGAGTAATGTCATAGATTCTTATGTTTTGTTAAATTGATTAAATGATCACTTACAGTCTAACTCTAGTATATAAATTTGTAAATCGATCTTCACATACCTAGCATCACTCTATTGATAAATCATCTGGTCCAATATACTAAGAAAGCTTGTAAGTATCCCAGATAACGAAGCATGTATGATTAATCAAACACAGACAAGCTTAAAGCTTGATACAGGATCATAACCTCTAGTTAACCTTTTATGAAGTAGAACGAGTGATGCAAGGGTAAAACACAAAATTTTGTAGAGTCATCTCGTGCAAGTTACAGTAGAAGGGATGTGGAATACCCATTCATAAGCATCAGTATGTGCAAGTTAAAAACTCAAACAGAAACAATTTTGACCTCTGCCAAACACAAAGGAAACCTTAATTGCCTCATGTGACCTGTCCTTCCAACTTCAAACTTCATAAAGGTTCTGAAGCATTCAACTTTTCCCCTTTCCTATAAATAAAATCCTTCAAAGAGATTCTACTTCACACGCCATATAAAACTAAATTGGACTCGCCATGAAAGTAAATTCTTACTGCTATGAGAAAACAAATGATATTCATTCCGAAAACTAAATTATCAAAAACTTGAGAAGGTTTTAGCAATTAGAAAATTTTGAAAAGATAAATCTCCAACAAAAGATTATCTATTACTTTTACAGTGAGAAACAGCACAATAGTTTAACTAAAGGAGTTGAATTTAAGAAATCAAACAATAATACTAATTATAGTCTCACCTGATGATTTATAATATTAGCTGACAACCTTTGAATTTCCCGTTCTTCATGATCTGCAAATAATTTTGCCTTGGTTGCAGCAGCAGCAAGACCAGCTTTTGCAGCAGCTTGGACTTTTTGTGGGGATAGCAATGAACCATCTGCCTCATTTTGATTACCTAAACCAATTTACAGCCAAATGTCTTATAGAGTGAAAACAATTGAACCTTAGCGAGATGAAGTTAGAGATCAGCTTAGAATAAAATATGTACAGAATCTGAAGAATTTCCAACCAACCTTCTTGTTGGACTGAATCTCCAGCTCGTGATGTCTCCAAAGTCATCCTTCACATAAGCAAAACATAACTAACTTTACATTCCAGGAAACACTTTGACCAATATATGGGCTCAAGGTCCACAAGTCAGATAACTGGATAGAAAGCTTTGGAATATCTTCTAATGGAGATCAGTTGATATTGTGTTTTGAAAGTTATACCAACATAACCAAGATCTTTTTCTGGCCAAAACATAACCAAACAATGAGCACCCTACCTACTTAGATCCACAATGAGCTATTCCAATTACTTGGATCCACTTTACCAAAAAAACACACACACACACACACTTAATGGAGATGTTTTCCACGGGATACAAGTTGAAGAAATCGATGTAGGATGACCAGGTGAGATGCTATTCAGGTCTAGGAGTACATTTAGTGGGTGTAGCAGTACTGCAAACGGTAACTTAAAGGATTAGGCTCAATTTTGACATCAGTTAGGGAAAAATCGAGAGGGTCGTCTGAGGGAAAAGGTCCACTGAAAACATTGGAAACGAATAAACAGACTTCTGAAGAAAATGTGAAATATCTTTAGGCATCACTCTGAAAACTTCCCAAGCATCACATAAATTGGTAGCAAATAATTGCCAAAACTGAACTTTCATTAACTCGATCAATCTTAATAAATCAGAAGGAGTGCATGATATATAAAGACCCTCCACAGCATCAAAATAGGAAAAACATATAAGAAACATAAATCCTACTCAGAACAGGAAGCAAAACCAGAAAGGGAACTTATTAAAATCATCATAGCACTCTGCAAGAGCTCACAAAATCAATTCAATTTCAGTCCAAACAGCAAGGGAACAATGAAATTGAAGTGACAATGACAACAGAACAAAGAAAGCTGCTCACCTATGTCCCTGCGCCGATCCCTCCACCTGTATGATGTTGCCTGATTCAGCCACACCATTTTCAGCAGACAACACTGCCAAGGATGCATGGGCACAAGCTGCGGCAACTCTTGGTGCTACAGCAGATGCCAGAAAGGAGACCTAGAGTTTATTTGGTATTAGATCCATGGAGAACCAAGCAGTGGGGAGTAGGCAGAAAAGGTAGCTCTATCTCCCTCCCTCTCTCCCTCCTTCCCTCCCTCTCTATCTATCTCTCTCTCTCTCTCCCCACCCAAACCAAATCAGCACAGACATAGGAATTGTACCCGAACTCTTGCTAGCTGGGTAGTGGTATAAAACCCAAGATGAGTTCTAAAGAACATAAGACACCTAAAATGCGAATACTCATGCAGTACAACGTTTGTTATAGAAAGATTGTACTGGATCCTCCCTCCAGTGGTTTTCCACCGTTTAGCACTATCATTTAATGGGGAAAAGGAATTGGCACGAAGTCAATGTCAACACTCACCAGAGCCATCACTGGATTACCGGAATTGGCAAAAGGAAGCCTGTCTTCAGAGTTTGTATCTTGATGGCCGGAACCTGAAGAAAGAAGAAGGTTTGTAGCCAAAAAATATTGCAAGCACACAACTAGACGGAACTTCAAATATCAGCAAGTACCTCTTATATCTCCATTGACATTTGAATTTTGACAAGACTGATCATCTCCATTTGACAAACTGGATGACAATGATGTACCTGGAACCTCAATATTCTCCAGTATACCATTTTCCATAGGCAACCGAAGAAACTGAAGGATACACTGCGCTTTAGACTTGGTGCCTACATACTCCGCGATTTCATTCCAGTTCTCATTGTATTGTTCCACCCCCTCTAGCAGCAGCAATGTTTCTTGATTTGTCCAATTTTCTCCATCTAGATCATCATAGATTTTTGTGGAATCTACCCTTGTAAAATCTATACTTGAATGACCAATAACAAATCTCCCTTCATGGTAACAATCAGAGCAAAGATAAACATCCACCTGATAAAATAGAAGTGTTAATCAACCGGATTACACGGATCAGGAGATGTACATCCACATTTTAAAAGATAGAAAGAGTCTTTTTTCCAAAATGTGGACACTAACGTAACCATGAATCACAGGAAGAAGAAAACATGTTAAGATCCTAATATGACAAAGAAAATCTGAAGTTACCTCCTTATGCGATTGATAATACACAACTAAAAGAGGCCGAGAACAATGACTACAGTAATTTCCAGATAGGAGCTCTCGGATTCTGTTATCCAAGTCAGAAACCCTGTCGTCCTTACGCAATGAGGATGAATATAGATCAGATGCTTTTCGCCTACATTTGGGCTTTTCAAACTTGATTAAACTATCAATGGACTTCAATGCAGCTGACGGCACGTGAACCTCCCCATTTTGATCCTCCTTTAAATAAGAACCACCATTCCAGGATTCACGAGGAGGTGCTGAAGCAGCACAATAATTAATGATACCCCAGTGATCCAGAAAGCGAACAATCCGGTTTAAATCATCATCTTGAATACCAACTACCAATCCCTGACAATCAGAAGCTCTAAGTCTCTTGTATGGATATTCCATATATTTGGCGACTATATAGTTCCTACACTCCATGTACTTCTCCGGAGTATGGTCTGCTGATTTTCCAGAAAAAAAATGCGGCACCACTTGTCTCTCCAATCGATGCACCGTAGAAGGGGAAAACCAGTCTGAACATAAGGAAACCAAAGCCAAACTATTATACTATGCCATAACACATATTCAAGAAAAACAAAAGTGAGAACAGTTACCAGTCCCTTCTCATATCCCAGGGGATAGACAGGTGCCGGGGGCTCAAGATGACCATAAAAAGTTCACTTACATTATTGTCTACCAAAAACCATTAACCAGTCGCTAAAATTCCTTCTCAATCAAGGGCCTAGCATATTATAGAAAAGGAAAATTTTCCATTAACTGAACATCACAGACACATACATGGTGACTGGTGATGTAGTTATGACTTATCTAAACAGCACCAGACTTGACACATGCGTGGAAGTGCCCGTAAATCTACAACGTAACATGAGTGAAAATACCAAAAGAACCTTCTAGCAGGCAAGGGTAACATGCCTATGTTCTAGAAGTATAAACAAGACTCTTTTAGCATGTATACTTTTCAGAACAGTTCCAATAGTTGTAAGATGAGAATGATCATTTAGCAAAAAGCATTATGAACTTATTGACGAAGAGTCAAGTCAAACTTCTCATTAACGACAAAAAGAAATTGCTCGTATCTGCAAGTTACCATGGTTTCTAGTATGAAATGAGAAGTTATTCAGATGTAAGCTTAAGACATATTTATACAGAAAATCAACATATCCTTCACATTTAACTTTAGGCTTGCAGGAGCCAGAAAGTACTTCAAGTAGGAACTGAAGTAAATCTTCCTATGATCCTATTATGCAGAGCACGGTCTTAAACTGTGAAACTTGAATGAAAGTACATCTAACACATCTTCCTATCCTTTAGAGCCTGGTCTTAAATCGTAAATTATTGATACTGGCATCACTTTCTTCACCCGACTAAATTAATGAGTACTCTATTCAGCTTAAGTTGTCTCATAATTCTCCAAACTTTGTTCTATGTTTTGGAAACATTCACTTCTCAAAAATAAAAGCGTGCATTCTCAAAGATACGTAGGCTTAGATAAAATGTACCTCGTAAATAAATCACAAGAGTCATTTTTAATGGCAAAGCTGAAGCATTTCGAAACAAAACGTAAAATCCCTTTAACTAGAGGCAACAATTGCAAAAGCTTTCTATGCCACGGATACCTCATCGTCAATTGTTCGACTGAATCTCCTTAATGATTTATCAGCTATCAATCAAGACAACACAGATATACTAAGAAAACGCGTTTCACTACCACTTTGGTAGTTGGCAAAGCAGGGAAAGCAAAAGAATAAAATCAAACTATGCGATACAGATTGCTGTGGATGGCAAACTCATATACATATGGTAATTAGAGAGAGAGAGAGAACCTGAATGCATAGGCACCACATGAACCCTACTCCCAAACCGCTTCACCACACCCATCCCTTCCATAATCGAGGGCGGCGTGGCCACGAAGGACGGAGCATCCCCGTCGCCCTTCTCTGAATCCGCCAGGCCGGGACTATCCGCCGGCACAGCAGAAAGGGCCTGGAGCTGCCCGTACGAGACATTCTCCAAGCAAACCACGCCGCCCTGCACCTGATCCCTGCTCTCCCCGACCGAATTCGCCCTCTCGAGGGCCACGATGCCGAGCACCGAGGAGTGGGGGCGGTTCACGGCGCGCTTGACCACGGGAGGGAAGTCACAGATGCGGACCCCGCCGTCCGACAAGACCTCGGTCTCCTTAGGGCTGGGATCGGCGGCGGCGTGGTTGTTGTTGTGATTGCTCGCGCTAGGGTTGGCGTCCTCGGGGTCGGCGTCCTCGGCGGCGCGGTCGAGGTCCTCGTCGAGGTCGTTGGGCTCCTCGTCCTCGTCCTCGTCCTCGACGGCGTCCTTTTGCCGGCGAGAGAGCTGCGTCGCCTCCCGCTTCCGCCTCTTCCACCGGTTGCCGCGCGTTCCTGCGACAGAGAAAGAAAGGGGAGAGGGGGAAAGGGCTTTGCCGTGAGAGCGCGGAATCGGAACGCGCCGAGCGAAAGGTAGAATCGGAAGCTCACGAATTCGTAGCAGTTCGAAGAGAAAGAGAGAGAGAGAGTTTCACCTGAAGGGAAAGAGGGAGAAGCAGGCATTGCTAGAGAGAGAAAGAGAGATTTCTGTGGGGGGATCTCTGGTTCTTGGCAGGATTCGAGCTGCTACTTCTGCTTCTTCTTCCTTCTGCCTTCTTTCTTCTTCTTTCCTCCGGAGAAATTGGCTCCGACGAGCTGAGGAGTAGTGCAGTGCGCACGGCTTTACCCGGGGGGAATTTTCGGTCTCTCTCAGGACACGATAGTTAAGGATTTTGGAAAATCGATTTTTTTTTTTTTTTAATTCTGTATTTTTTGCAATTGTTTTATTACGAGCTATATTTGATAGAGCCTACTTCGCCACTGATTTCATAATGTATCTATAGCTTCTACCTTTAATCTTATCATCGAAATTGCAAATAAAAATATTATGATTAAAACAGTTAATATATGTGTGTGTGTTTGCACGCTTCTGTATTATTAGTGTTGGGATGTTCTAAAGACGAGATCATCTTCACTTTTGATATTATCTAAAGACGCATATATTATTGTGCAATGATCAAAATATTTTATGATCCCTTATCTCAATGCTATTATCCTGCCACGCTAGACTGCTGGTGGAGCCACCCGCCTTCACATCACTTTGCCCGATCTCCGTCTCCCCTATTTCGTTCATTTGGCCATCCCCCTCAATCCTTCTCTTCATTAGTCTTCCGGCGCAGAGCTTCAAACCCGGTTTTAAATAATTCCATCACATACGACATCAAGCTCAACACTCGTACATCAAAGAAAGAGAAGAACAAAAATAGATAAGATAAATGGGTAGGCAAGCATATGAACTCGAGTGAGAAGGAGCTTACCTGCGACAGTGGGGTGGAGGAGGTCACCATGTTCCAAGGCGACAACTTGATGGGGAGATGGCAATCACGAGGGAGAAGGAGAAAGAAATCAAGATTATAAATAATAATCGACATCACTTTTCAAATTATTTAAATTCCATTCATCTCAAAGTGAAATTCAAATGGATTTTTTTTTCGTAGTCGATGATTTTCATACTTTTTTTATATTTTCATATGTCTTAATCATAAAAAGATAACAAAATGCAAGCGAAAAAGGATTTTCGACTTTAAATTGCTCGAATGCCCTCCATGGACGAGTTAAGGAACATGAATACTGAGATGCCTCGGTTGCGAAAGCTGACGGATAAAACAGAAAGAGTTGTTGCAGAGAATTTGAGACAGCGAAGAAAGAGACAAAAGGAAGGAAAAGAGTACAAAGTGTGTCAGAGAGGGACGAGAGAGAAGACAAAAAGGGATTAGAGGAGGGTACTTTGGTCACTGTACGATAAAAAGGGTGCTCTTAGCTATATTGGAGGTGGAAATAAACCTGCCCCATGAACTTACAGTCCATTGTATGTATTAAGGCTGTTATGGTACCAAAGGGAAAGTTCCATTTTCTCGGTTTATAGTAACGGGCCCCATGAGCTCACGAATCTATCTAGATCTCATTGGACATTGAAAACGTCACCGCCGATGAGCCCGCTCTTTTCATGGACCCTGTCTTGGGTCAAATGAAGGGCATTTGAGGAATCAGGAGAAAACTCGGCCCGCGCTCATATATGACTTCAAACCCTAGCCGCTGAACTTGAAATCGAAGAAGGATTAATGGCTTTACAATGGTGGCCTTGCAGTTTATGTCGCAATTTGTCACCATGGAAAGCATCGTGTCTAGTCTGACTCGCACATAGCTCATTTGAAGGAATACCTCGTAATTTTGAGCATGGTTGGAAACGATTCCATAAAATTACCTCGATTTAAAATGTTCTTAATATAAAGTTTAAGGTTTTTAATGGAATTAGGCCATCACATTATGTAGTAGTGTGATTTCTACTTTTAACTTTTAGCGTATTTTCTAGTATTTAGGCTTCGATATTTTACATAATAAGAGACCCTTTGAAATAGTTAGACGACAAGTAAATTTATACATAACTTTTCACGATAGTCCAAATTCAAGATACTTTTTTTTTCATTTTCTAATTTTTGAGTAAAAGTCATTAGTAGAAATAATGAGTAATTTTGGCATAACTTCCTAAAAAAGGTTGATATAAATAAAAATTAATATTGGGAGAAAAAAGAAAAAGAGCAAAAGTCATTGAAAATCCTAAACCATGTCACTATGACACATCTAACCTAAAATTTTTTTGATGACATAAAAATCATAAACTTGTACCTATGAAACACATTTACCTTTTGTTGAAATTCTATTAATGATGTTAGGATACACGTGTGAGTTGTGTTAGAAAAGTACCTATAAAACATATTTATCTTTAACTTAAGTTTTTAGTTGAGGTGGGTAACCTGGATATATTGACGTCGAAATTCTATTAATGAAAGCTGTTAACAATATGCTTATATGAATCCCATAAAAGCAAACAACATTTAAGACATACTCACACATTACATGGTTCAACTTTTTGAAATACTTAATTGAAATAAAAATGACGTTACTTTTGTCAAAAAATCATCTAAAAGAACATTGATGAATAGTAAATATGTTACATAGGTACAACTTTTGAGTTTTCTATGTTATAAAAAAAGTTTAAGATAAATGTATCATAATGAATATAGCTTATAGTTTTTTTATGCCGAGTTTAGAGTAGACATGTCATACTAGGCATAATTTAGGGGGGTATATGTAATAGAAGTAATAAAATTTGTCATTAAAGTTCAACTGAATCTTAAAAATTTACAAAATGTATAATCAAATCTTAAAACTTATTAGATTTGTGGCATTGGTGCAATCGAGTTCTTTCATTAATTCCGTCTAACAGAAAAATGCCGACATAGTTTTTTTGTAATATTTTTCTCTCATACTTGGCAATGACATTACTAAAATATGTGACATATTATCAAAACAACGTTGTTTTGATCTAAATATGATTTTTAATTCATATTTGATTTAAATTAAATAAAAAATGAGCTAAAATTGCCACCATTGTCAACAAGGGTTGGTGATGGTGGGGAATGGTCCACAAGGGTCATCGGGCCACAACCATGGCCTAGTGACCATTGTGGATGGTGAGTGAGGGCTTGTAGACCCCTCGCTTAGTTGGGCGAGGGTCATCGGCCCGTGCTTAGTCCTGGTTGAGGGCCACCACTCAACCCTCACTAGTAGGGCCCTCACTTCCTATTGATGAGGGCTGGCGACCATTCCATTACCATCTCCTTCCCAACAATAATGGGGCAACAATTGTGGCAAGGGCAACTCTCATTATCGCCTTCTCCTTCTTTTAGCTTATTCTTTAATTAATTTAAATAAAAATTATATAACAAATTAATTTTGAATCAAAATGATGTAATTTTAGCCATGTCATCATCATATAAGAGAAAGAAAATAATAAAAAAAGTAGTATCAACGCTTTTCATTTAGGTAGAGTTAAGGGAAGAATTCAGTTATACTAACTTGATAAGTTTTAAGACTTTTTTTTTTTGTTGGTAAATTTTAGTAATAGACATTGTAAATTTTTTAACTCAATTATATTTTTGTAATAAGTTTTAGGACTTTTATAATACATATCCCAAAAAATAATATGGATAAATATATTAGAAGTCTTAAAATTTATTTTGAAAGTATAGTTGAGTTTTAAAACTTTTCGAAAGTGCAATAAGATCTTAAAACTTGTTATAAAAGTACTATTGAGTTCTAAAACTTTTATAAAGTGCAATCAAGTTCCAAAAATTGTCTTAAAAGTGGAATCGAATCCTAAAATTTTCAAAATTGTTATTGACAAAAGAATATGATTTTACCAATTAGATAACTTATAGGATTTGATTGCATTTTTTAAAAGTTTTATGTTTCAATCACATTTTTAAGATGAGTTTTAGAACTTAGTTATATTTTTGAAAATTTTAGTACTATAATGCATTTTGTTGATAAATTTTATGATTTTTAATGTATTGATCCCTAAGGCTTTCTATTTTTTTGGGCCAGAGACACTAGTTAGGCATTTGGCTGCTAGGGATAATCGGGTCAAAGGTGGGTAGGGTCTAGATATGGATCTTGTATTCAACCATATTATAACCTGGTTCCTTTTTTTGACCCTGTACCCTATTATATTTTCATTAGACCCTATTTTGGACGCGATCCTATTTTTTTCATCCAGGAACAGGGTCTACCCTGTTTTCATTAGAACATATTTTATAATTGTATGATATCTTATATGGTTTCGAATTTTATATTAATTTGCAAAAAAATAATAACGAAGTCCTCATAACATTATAAGATAAAGTAAAAATCGTAACATTGCATAAATATTAGTAATAAATACAGGTTTAATATTAGTCACATTCCTACAAATACTATGCATCTGCTCATATCTATGCGAAGAGGACATATCTCCTGAGTTAGATTGAGAATGCTTTAATTAACGTCACAACAGATGATAGCATTTGTTCTCGTGACTATTACTATAATTGAAGATGTAATCGTTAAAAGAGAAAAAACAATGTATGTGAATAGTTCTTTTTAATAATTATTCGCAAACAATGATCCTTTAATTTAATTCAAAGAGAGGTTTTTTTTTTTTAATAATTCTTTGAAAACAGAAAAATTAAGAGACACTATACACATATAGCGTAATTTTATTTTTTTAATCGGGTAAAAATCGGTTCCAAAATCGCCCGGTTACGGTGAGATCTTTGTTTGGATTCGATGCGGGCCAAAAACCGGAAACCTGAAACTAGGTTCTAGACCGATCTAACCGGGAATCGATTTCGACTTTTTTTCAGGTGATCCGATCGGTTCCCGGATAAACCCGGTCCGGTGCAGACCCCTGTTGGCTGCGGTGGTCTTCATTCTTCATGGGAGCTCGATGACGTCCTTGTCCGCTCTTTCTTCCACCTCGCTTCTCCCTCGCAGTTGCAGGCATGGAGTTTCTCAACCGAAGAAACTCCAAACCCTAGCCCCATCTCCCCAACAAGACTCTACTCTCTCCTACAAACCATGAAGAGGCCGAGACGAACACCACCTTCACCACCATCCACTCCTCCGACCCCTCAAACGATCCACCGCCTCCATCACCATCGCCGCCGCGGCGAAAAAGCCGTCTCAATCCGCCAGTCGCTCGCCGCAGAAACCCCAGAGTGGGTCCCACTCGACCTCGCCGAGTCCGAGCTCTCCTTGGCCCTCACCTTCCCCACCGGCCAGACCTTCAGGTGGAAACGCACCGGGCCCCTCCGGTTCACCGGCGCGGTCGGTCCTCACCTCGTCTCCCTCAGGCACCTCGAGGACGGGGACGTCGTGTACTGCGTGCACGGTGATCGGCCCGATGGCGCTGGAGCTCGGTCGGCATTGCTGGATTTCCTCAACGCCGACATTCGGCTGGGTGAGATCTGGGAGGTGTTCTCAGCCTCGGATTCGAGGTTCGCCGAGCTGGCGAGGCTCCTGCGGGGGGCTCGCGTGCTGAGGCAGGATCCTCTGGAGTGCTTGATTCAGTTTCTCTGTTCGTCGAATAACAACATTGGGAGGATCACCAAAATGGTGGATTTCATTTCGGCTTTGGGGAGGCATCTGGGGACCGTGGAGGGTTTGGAGTTCTATGAGTTCCCGTCACTAGAGCGGCTCTTGACCGTCTCTGAGAAAGAATTCAGGGAGGCTGGTTTTGGTTACAGGTTGATTGTTTTATCTTCTCATACTCGCTTGAAGCATCGGAGTCTCTTTCTAGCATTCGAGTTTTCCCAAGCTGTTTTGAAAATAGCTACGTGCTGTGAAACCTGTTACATACAGTATGTCGTGGTGGATTTCTAACTGACATTAGTTAGCCCAACTTATGGTTTTCTATTGGCGTTTACCATTCTTACATGTTGATACGGTTGTAATTGGGTTCTTGTTAATGGAGTTCTGCACATTGGTAGTGGGCATTGAAACACCCTCGTTTTGTTGGGATCCGAAGAAATTTTCTGTTAGAATGGATCACTAAGTTCATAAAATTGGTGCTAGAGTACCTCATATGTGATTTGAGGGATTCTATAAAAGCTGTTGCTATAGTTCTTAGATATGTAGGTAGTTTGTCTATGTTTCTTTTCGAAACGTGTTGCCAAATGTGGCTGTAGGAAACTTCTTCTTCTCAAAGAATCTTAAATCATGTTGATTCTCTAAAGAGGTTATCTTGTGAATTATTGTTGCTTTGTTGGTTCCTTGACTGTCATCCTATATCAAACTTCATCCTTCTTGTCTTTTCATGATAGGTTTGCTATGTGATTCCCTAATATATGATAATCTGACTTAGCAGGGCCAAGTATATTGTGGGCACCGTCAAGGCTTTGCAGTCAAAACCTGGCGGAGGCGTGGAGTGGCTTACAACCCTGCGTGGATTGGATCTACAGGATGCTATCGCTGCACTCTGTACTTTACCTGGAGTTGGTTCTAAAGTTGCAGCATGTGTAGCTCTCTTCTCTCTTGATCAACATCATGCCATTCCTGTTGATACGCATGTGTGGCAAGTAAGTTCTTTTGTTTCTTATTTATCAGAAAAAGGAGCGATTAATATCTGAATTATTATCACTTAACTGTGCGTGCAATTGTATATAAAAAATGAGTAGAATTATATATGTACTTTTGATACATGATTGTGAATGTCTAAAATGGGATATTAACTTAAGTGTTATTTATGCATTTTGGTTCACCCTAAAGGTTCATTGCACATCATTCATGCAGACTTTCTTCAGTAATTATGTTTGATGGGCAATGGGTATATTCACATGTGGAAATAACATATTTCTAAAGTTGTTCTTTATTCACTAGAAAGCTATGATAACCATACATTTGCCCATATTTCCCATACCAGACATGGCAATTTTGGGGTGGAATCAAATGATTCTGCTGAACATGTTGATGCTTGAAGTTGATATAGTTGACTTTAAGAACATAAATAGAGCTAACCATTAAGAAAATGAACTGCAATGTTCATTAGTGTGCAGTGTTTCCAGCCTTTTATTTATAGCTTTTTCATTTTACAAAAGAAATATTTAGTATGTGCCTTTACACTTTTAACCCGTTGAATGAAACAAGTTTTCTGTGTGCCTTTTCTTCTGCGGTTTGAATTCTAATCTGCATATGTTCTCTCGTTTGTTCAAAAGATTGCTACCCGGTATCTTTTACCTGAGCTTGCTGGTGCACGACTGACACCCAAGCTCTCTGGTCAAGTAGCGGAGGCTTTTGTGAGCAAGTATGGGAAATATGCCGGTTGGGCTCAGACTATGCTTTTCATTGCTGAGTTACCTTCTCAAAAGGCCATCATACCATCACATTGTCACACTATCCAGGAAGATAAAAAGGTGGAAAGGATGGATAAAGCAGCTTGTAGTGCTGAGTGAGGCTTTCACTAGAAAGGGACGTTTTATTGGGCTGAGTCCCAAATTGGCTTTGGCCATGATAATTACTCTGCTTGCCAATTTGTCGAATGAAGAATGGCTATGGAGAGTCAGAGACAGATGCACACTTTGGGCTTTGAAGTCAAAGAAAAACCGTTGGAAGAGTGGCTGGTTAATGCTCTCAGACTTTGCTCTCAGTCGTCACTGCTTGGTTGAACATTGAGTAAGCGACTTTCCTTTCCTGTATTCAGATGATATCTCCATCTGATGCTTAGTGAATCCCTGGCCCCCTTCATGGTGCTGGGCATGTAACGTGGACAATTTTAGTATCAAAATTTATGGTCCTTGTGGCCAGATGATTTCATAATTGAGGCACATATGTTCTTTTTCATGTTACGTGATTATTTTGTGATGCTTTGTACATTTTATTTGGTTAAATGTTGGTAAAAGAGTTGCTCAATATCCTTATGTAACACCTTTTAGTGCAAACTTTCTTTTGCTATTGTGTGTAGCTACACAATTACTTCTCCTGGAATACCGTTAAAGCAATTTTATCCTGCAATCTGAATTTCTGCCGAATCTGTCCAAGATATTAGGAACTGCCGTGTATGATGTGTGTTTAATTCTCTGGCCTTAATAATTGTTGCTTCCTTAAAATATGTAGAAAGTTTCCTCTATTTGCAAACTCTGTTCAACTGTGAAGATGTTGAGATTGAATCGACCACATATTGATTTTTACTATCCAAATTTAGATAAAGAATTTCCACTCAATCTGAGTATAGTGACAACTCAATAATGTGAAACAGCCTAAGGACAGTAAAGAATATTAAAAGCATTTATCTACAGTTGAACAGCTTAGTGGAAGGAGCTTCAAGAAATATATAATTTTCCTGTGAAAGAAGCCGTAGGAATCATTCTGTTATGACTAATTTGATCGACCACCAGCAGATCTTTACTGCTTTACTGATGTTGCTCTCTGCAGGCCTACAGATAATGTAAAACACAATTGTAGGCGTTAACAAAGTGATAAAGTATTATGCTACGGTTCAATTTTGAGGCTCTTCTTGCAGTGATTCCTGCATCATGGATGGTTCCTAAAATCATGGTGCAAGTAAAATGTAATCTTGAAAATTCAGGAATTACTAACCTTTCCTATTGTTGTTCTGTTGCCTGAACGGTGTCTATTGTAATCCCAAGTGGGTTTCCACTTTCTTCTTCTAGTATGACTAACAGGTTGCCTTTTGGTTTAAGGAAAGATTGAGGAATGTGGTACCTGAGAGGAAAATCTTCATTATTTATTCTTTATCATTGAAGAGCATTGTTAATTAACACATATGAATTTTGTACTTGAGATGTTCAATAACATTGGGGATGTTTACTTCTTTGTATGTCTGACAATTTAAAGCAGGTATGAGATATAAATAAGATGAATGTTTAATGGAGCTTCTAGTAACCAAGTAATCCCAAACCCAGATTTCTAAGCAAATAAGATACCATGTTTGTGAAGGAACCCCAGAGTCAG
This sequence comes from Corymbia calophylla, assembly GCA_014182845.1. Classification (NCBI taxonomy): domain Eukaryota; kingdom Viridiplantae; phylum Streptophyta; class Magnoliopsida; order Myrtales; family Myrtaceae; genus Corymbia; species Corymbia calophylla. Next base: position 32,121,446 of record CM024698.1, on the reverse strand, counting down.
TGTGAAATGAAACCCAATATCGACCAATGCTTTGCCCATTGACATACACTTCACCCTTTCCCATTGAACTAAGGTTCAAAGCCACTGGATCATTTCTGACTGGCGCATCGAATGTAGTCTGCAAAAAAGCCATAAAGCAAATTGGTATAAACTGTTAGCTTTCTGTTCTTTTGGTCAGACCTTATGGAATTGAATCAGTGTAATGCGGTGTAAAGATCTAGTTTAAGCTGTACCTTTTCTTGCTAGCAGATAAATTCATACCTTGTACCAAATGAGTCGATTACTGATTGAGCTACCATATGTGTTCCATTGCACTTTGATTGAGCCAGAGTCTGTGTAGATCCCCTTATTCTCTCCAGAGAGGCCAACCTTTGTCAGTCATTCAGTTGAATCAGTTTAGAATGTGATAAACCTTCTAAGTTTCAACATTGTGTATTGTGTATTTAGAAGATCAATTGAATGCTAGACATCTTTTTATGCATCGATTTCAGTTAATTCTTTCTTGAAAATTGCTTTTGAAGCAACAGTATAGTGAAGTACTGCTAAGAAAAAAGTTTCTATGAATCAAATTTATAGTCATGAAAGGTGAAGTTTTATGTCATGGAGACATCAGCTTGGTTAGACATTGAAAAACAAAAAATGATCACAAAAAAAGACAGTGGATTAGGGAAAAATGAGAAAATTGTGAGTATTGCATGGACTGCATATGTTTTCTGAGGAGACCATAACTTTTATGACATGAAAGCATTCACTATATCGCATATCACCCTATGGATGGAGAGGAGCATATTTTTTCTGTGCAGAAATTACCTGGTAGCCCCATGCATAGTTTGTAAAGTCCGCCCTGTTGATCTTTAATCTATGTGGTCCAGCAATCCTCCGCTCGAGATGTGCCCCTGAATCCTTAACATCCAAATGTACAGAGGATGTATTAGCTTGTCTTTTATCTTGATAAAGCAAAATAAACGAGAAAGAACAGAGAGTTGTTAACTTGACGGGGAGCAACTTTCAGCAGGATGATTTAAATAAGAAGCTCATATGATAGATAGTATTGCCCAAGGAAACTATGTGTTGACATAATCTAAAGTGACAGTCATAATTGTCATCTAGATCCTAAAACTTTAAATAATAAAGCAAAGGTTTGAAGTTTGAAATACAGTTGGATGAGAAATGATTTTGAATATTTACCGGAAATCCTACTGTGACACTAAGCAGGGATATATAGTTTATCCCCTTATTGAAGAAAACTGATTGCTGCAATCTGAATGTTGAATTGTCGTGACTTCCATGAGCAGATCCTGGTAAGGAAAATACATAAAAAAAGGTGACATGCATATTGAGGCTGTGAATAAACCATGCGTCCATAATTTAGCATTAAACCATTAAGCATCAAAGAATAATGGTCTTGCATGCCACTGGAAAAGGGCTACTTTACCCGATCTTGGTATGATCCATTATTTAACTGACACTCTCTCTATTTCTACTTTTGGGACTAAAAAGTAGCTCATTATTTAGCTGTTAATTTCTCCATAGATTTGCTGATATTCTCTTTGTTATGGACACAGTAGAGTCCATGGATGTAGTCACCTGGTGACGTTGGTCACAAATTCTATTTAAATTGTTTCTCTGTACATGTATCATGTAATGCTTGCCACAAGTAGTGCTTCTTCACTAAATGTTGTGTTAAACGACTTTTGTTGAGTTAATAAATTGCTGGAGGGAGAGTTTCCATTTTTCAACTGTTGTAAACAACTACTATTTCAGTATGACAAAAATCTGACATTCTGGACCTCCTCAATATTTTCTCTTCAGCAGTTTAAAATAAAACACTTGCCTGGTGTAAATCCTATAAATCAAGCCAACCACATTCACAAAAAGCTTTGTTGAATATATTAGGGCCTAAAAGAAGTACAAGGGTTGGACCAGTGTGCACTGTGGTTGGCTTTGATCACTAATTTGTATTATGCATATTAGGAGAATTAATTGTAAATGTAGACTAGCATTGGAGTAGGAACTTGAGAGATCACACTGCAAACTGAACCAAGGTATGGCAATTTACTTGAAGAGGTCAAAGATGGAATGTCTTCCAACTTGCCACTTCTTAGTGTTGAGGAGGCCCGACATGGAATGTCTTCTCAAGAAAGAAAGATGTTCTTGCAAAGAACTAGCTTTAATTTGGTTTCTTTATTTTTATATGTTTCCTGTCTTGTTTCTCTCTTTCTTCCTCTTTTCATTTACTCTGTCTAAGGGGCGCCACCTTGGGGGGTTTGAGGGGTTGGTATGACTGAGAAACACCACATGTAATGTATGCCCAGGACAGAAAACATCCCATTCAAGTGCTTTTCTAATCTCAGGTAATAGTAAAACTATGAAGGGAATTAGGAGGCTTGCCTGCATATATTCCATTCACAAATACATGTAATGTGTGCCCATGGGAGAACACATCTAGTTCAGCTTCAGCATTTGGCAAGTCTTGCTGAACCCTGCATTAACCAATGTGAAACAAACGAGCTCTCAGTTGAAACCTATATTGTCTCGTGTTTTAAAAAATTTGGAGCCTGATGATGGCAAATGCTTTGATTGTGTTTCACCTGAATGTATACCAAAGATAGTCAGATGCATCCTTAGTTATGTTCATGTGATCCAACAAAGTGTTTGCTCTGAAGGAAGTCATGTCAAATGAAACTATTTCTTCTTGGTACTCTTGCCATTTGTCACTGGAATCGAGCTTCTGGTTGATTGTCATTGTTCTTGTACTAACTTTTGTGCTTGTCTGTTCAAAGTGATAGTCAGCATTAATAACTGCTTCAAGGACCATCCAAATCCAGGTCGTTGAACAGACGTAGTACAAACAGTTTCAACTTTCATGTATCTTGAGTTCTGATATAGACCCACCAACGATCTAAAGTTTTCAATTATGGAGATGATTGAAATTTAAATATTCCATTTGTACAATAGCTGAACATGTTTTTGGCAGTTAGAAGTCCAAACACTGTCAAAGTCATACCTCTGCTGTGTTAAAAACTGCTGTCTTGCAGTCTGGCAGAATACTAATAGACTTTGGAGGCAATACAAATGGAATATTTTGAAAGAGGATTCTTGTACTTCTTGTGTCATTGTTTATCAGAAATGCTGCACAAATTCCTTGTGATCCTCTGAAGACAATGGCCTGAAAAAAGTCAAAGCAGAGGAACTTTTGAGAAAGCCAATGGCTACTCCAAGCATGGAATTAAACTGCATGATCATTGTGATGATGTGCGTACTTGTTGAAGTGGACCTAAACTATTATTAATTGGGGATCCATAGAGTAAAGCCTTTGAGCATGACTTGATTGCGCCATGTAACTCTGTGAGATGACCCCACTGTGGTTGCCTCACCAAACCTAAATTGAAGCAGACAATGTAGAGTATAAAGCTCATACAGCTCTTATGCCAAGATGGGGTACATATACACATACCATATTCGTCAAGAGGAGCTTGATCATAATAACTTGTTGTCACAAATGCAGAAGCTGTTCGTCCAAAATTCGTCCCTCCATGATACTGAAATAAAAGTGTATTTCTGTGAAGGAGGTAAAACTATTCTTTTCTGCATGTGTCCAGATTTAAACGTGGTGATGGAAACGTTATGTTTTCTTCTCATTGGTAAAGTAATCATTTTTTCCTCTAAGTAGTCTCATTGTGACTACAGTTTTTGGAGTGATACACGGATAAAAGAGAAACAAAATGATGATTCTGTAAAATGAGTAGCGTACCATGTAATAGTTTACATAACTCCCTTTCTTTGCTATAAATAGTGCTACATGAAATGCAATGTCTTCAACTGATCTGGTATGCTGGTCTTCACCGAACACTGGGTACCTGTAGTGTGTAACATACGTAGTCAGTAGTAAATTTAATACTCTCTCTTTTTCTGGATGAATGTGGAAAAAATAGTAGCACATGATATTCGAGATGAAAACCTTGACGGTTGTTGATTTGAGAATAATATAATTTCCTGATTGCCAGTAATTAAAGGGCGCCGCACAAAGTCAGCAAATACTTGATATCTTTTCATTCTGGGTTAACAAGTGGTTTTAACTTGGGAATCCATCGGTTAGTCTCTTTTCTTGGTTGGCTATGCCTTTTTTTTTATTTGTTTTGTGCTAAGCCTAGGAGTTTGTTTAGAATTTGCTGCCAGAAGATTTTAGATGTGTGAGTAATTTGATGAAACTTACTGACTTGTCCAGTTCTCTGTCCAAATTGATGGCTTATTTGGTGAGTTGGGTCCTGCAAATGTTTCTCCACATCGCATTCCATTGCATGTATTGATCTGTAAATTGGATCAAATGATTCTTCATTGGTTAATGTAGGCATGGATTTAAAGAGACGAAGAGCATAACTGATGAAACTAAGGTCCATCCATACCTGTTGAAGCTCATAAGGTTTCGATTATCGGTCTTAAGCATCCTTATTATAAGTTATTTAAGAGGGAATTAAAAGAATTGAGAATTTTGAGTGATTTGAACTTGCCTGTATGAATCCTTATTCCCCATCAGGCTATGATTTGAAGCACTGGACTATAATGTCTTTGCATTTCATATGCATGGTTTATTGCATTGTTTTGTGAGGGTAAACAGAAAGAAGGAAACTAACCACGGGGTCAGGAGCATCATCTTGCTTGCACATCACCCAGGGCACGCCTGTTTGGAGTCCCACAGCCATTTGAGCTGCCCAACGAACATAAGGCGGCCCATTCTCATGGTAAGCTGCTTCCACCATTTTATACTCATTCTCAATCTGCATTTCATAGGATCACATTTAGGTGATGAAAATAGCACATCACTGTGGCAATCTAGCTAATGAAAAGCTTTCTAGCAGAGGCATAACCTGCGATAGTATGATTGGCCCCCCTTGCGATGCATATAACTTCTCTGTTTTCATCATGTTGACTATCATTGTTGTGAACTTCTGCATTTGAAACTGCCATGTGGTAAAAAGAGCACGACTCTTTAGTGATTGCAGAATATGTGACCTTGCTTCCATAATGTCAATTGTCAGTGACTTATATGCATCTGGTGGTTTATTTAGGTGCAGCCGGCGACATCAAGATGCAATAAATGGATGATCTGTAAGCGAGTTTCACTTAGAGATTTCAATTGACTTCACCTTGAATGGTTCATTGTTGGATCGGTATACTATGCCCGGAATATCATGTAGCCAGTATGGTAGACCCCTGCAAACAACAAATGCATGGTGTGATACAAGTCATTTAGTAAAGAATCACAAGTAGGACTAAATGAATGGCGTGATTTCATGTTGATTCCATGCAAGAAGATTTGGTGGGTAGTTTCAATTAGTGTCATGCTGAGTTTATACTTTGTTTAGAAGTTAGTGCAAGAAGGCAATTCTCATTTTTGGTACCCATAAGTCCATTCACTCTCTATGTAGGGACCAATCCTTAGGCATGCATAGAGTCCTTGCGCTTGGACTTCCTTCATGAACCTCACTATATCCTTGTTCCCAGTAAAGTCATACTGCAAGAACACATGTTAAGTAGCTTCAGTCTAAAATGAATCAAGTCCGTAGTAGAAAGAGAGTCCTCTTAACCTGTCCTTGATGGGGCTCATGCTGATTCCAGAATACATAAGTTTGTATGACATCGATCCCTCCTTGCTTGGCCTTGGCTATTAGAGATGGCCACATCTGCATGATTTTGTCAAACTTTCTGGATTAGTATAATTGAAATTTCGCTTGCTCCTTTACCCAACTTGAAGTGCATGCACTTCACATAATTATGCTTATCTCCTACCCTTTTCCAGCTTTGATCTACTAAGTCATTTTGCTTATATAAGAACTCAAATATAAAATGGGAAAAGTATCGGAAAAGTCTTAAACTTATTGTATTTGTGTCAATTTAATTCTAAATTTTTTGACCTAGTGCCGATTCAATCTTTCTGACTAATTATCGCCGGATATTGCTAACATGGATGCCAGTTAGTTTATGTGGCATGGCCGGTGCTGAGGTGGACAACATTTAATAATATTTTTTCAATTTTTTCTTCTTTTTTTCCTTCTTCCTTTTGCCGATGATTGGTCACAGGCAATGGTTTGCCACCATCCATGGCCATGCTAGCCTCGTGAGCCTCACCGGGGTGAGCCCACCAAAGGCAAGGCCTGGCTGGGCGAGGGTGGGTGAGGGCTTTCCTCTTCAAATTTGGCCAAAAAAAGAAGAAGAAAAAATCGATAAAATGTTATTAAAAATCATTCACATTTACATCGGCAGTGTTACATAGGTCAGTCAATGTCCACGTTAGTAATATTTAGTCAAAATGAGCTAAAATGACTAAATTGGCATTAGATCCACTAAATTGACACAAATCCCAAAGGTTTAAGACTATTTTGACACTTTTCCTAATATTAAACAATTGGGTCTAGATATACCTTCTTAATTAGCTAAATAATTCCATGAGGCTTTATTTCTCTCCTGTCAAGGACAAGAGCATGTCGCTAAACAAGAGAAAAAACAAAAAATGAGATTCTTGGCATCCCTACGGGACGTTGCGGGATGGTTTGTTGACGAAGGAACAAGAACAACGGAGGAAACGATGGGCTTTTCGCCTCGTTGCTCGTTGTCTTATCTCTATTGCAATCTCATGCTCTTGCGTGGGAGAATATCTGAAGCTCAGTGAAACACCTCTCTCTTTTGTCTATAATCTCCTCGATTGGATCAGTGGTTTAAGAAAGGACATGAGGGTGTTCCTGGTTCGGTGTTCCAAAGAAAGCGGATACATAGTGCACAATTCGACCCGGTTCCGAGCCAAAGCGAAACCCATTCCATGTTTTGAAAACTTCATTATTTATTTTAGTTCACTTGTTCATCCTTTATAGATTGTTTCTATTGACAAATGTGAATTTTCTTATTATTTTCACTAAGAAAAAGAAATTGGTCAATTCTAGGTCGACGGTATAGGGGTTCCAAGGTACAAGGTAGGTTTCAAGGTCGGTCCCGACAAGGTAGGTTTTATCTTGGAACAACCATAAAATCACCTTTCCCCACCCAATTCTGGTTAGCTTCTCCTTGTAACCAAAGTTACAGAAGTTTTTTTTTTTTTTTCCCGACAAAGTTAAAGAAGTTACTGAGGAGAGGCTCTCCTCCTCCCCTTTTTCCCCCATATATTTTATTTCAAAATCCAGAAAAAAGAAAACCATCGCATCCATAGAACTCACTAGAACATAATCAAAGAAGACCGAATAAAACAACAGGAAGTCCTCGTTCCATACCTCTGGAGTGCTACGAGGATAGTGAATCGAACCGGAGAAGAGGATACTGTGCTGACCATTGACGATCAGCGACCTCCCATCGTACGTCACGTTCCATCCCCTCACTGCGACGACTGCCATCAACACCAGCGCCAACCGCCAGAGCAATGGGCAACAGTCCTTTCCTTCCATCTTCTTTAGCGCGACACCTCTCCGTGGAAACCAAGCCCGAAAGGCAAGAACAGCTGATGCTAAGCAGCACAGCTTAGCATACGATATGCATGCCCAACCCTGAGACCTGCTTATATATGTGTAGCACGAGACGGTGGATTGAGACGTTCGGCATTGCACGCGGTGTATTCATTTTAGAAGGTTGACTTCAAATAGCATTTTTATATACGAGGCGGACACCAGATCACGAACGGCAGCAACTCTGCAAGTAGCATGACTGTAAGAACAAGGTTTATCATTGATATCATTTTTTATTTTGGTAATAAAATAAGGTAGACACAGCTGTGACCAGAGAGAGAGAGAGAGAGAGAGAGAGACGATTGTATCGATGGTGAGAGAGAGAGATAAACAAGCAATGCATGGCCTGCCTGATAAACAATGTCAACCTGCATAAGCCCGCCATGAATTTACAGGTTGGGGTTTGATTCATTACCTTGAAAGCGAGTTGTCATCGATCGATGATGAAAAACTTTGTCTACCATAATTAGGTTTATCAAGATCTTTGTAGGTAAAAACTTTTCTTTGTTTGCAGATTAACCTGCCTCTTGTAGTGTCCTCGTTTTGGCAAGCTGCTGTTCTTGAAATATTGCTTTCACGGTATCAGATCAGCAGAGATTTTTTTCTTTGATTGCACGGTATAAGCGGTCCGTCAAATTTGACACTTTTTGAAATTGGTGCGTTGGGCTCGTCATAGGATTTGGAGATGGCGGGACGACAACAAAGCAAGTTTTAAACTTATTATACCAATACTAGTTCAGTCATAAAATTTTCTATTTCATCAATTTAGTTATAAGCTTACGACGATTTGCTAGTATAATTTATCTGGTCAATTTTAATCAGAAATCATTAATGTGGGCAATTTTTACATTTAAAAGAAATTGATTTTTTTCTCTTTTCCCATTTTTCCTTTTTCTTTTAAAAAGAGGAAACGTGTCCTCTTGTGTGTTCACGCATTGCGAGCTTCCCACCTTTGGTGGAAAACATGTCTCGCGTGATCAAGCAATTTTGGTAATGACATTATATGTATCTTATTTTATGTCAAATTGACTACATAACTTTAATTTTATGGGCCCGAATCGTGTTTCATTTGATGTGATAATATATTCTGAGATTGGTCATTAATAATCTGACGTTGCAGCCTCATTAATACTACAAACAGGCGTGCCATTTAGCTAGGGATCGCAAGAATTTATTTGTATATTGTTATCAAAAGTTTGTCGCTCATTAATTCGATATGCATATGAGTCACGGATAAAAGATCGTGCAGATACTAAGGTTTGAGGAGTAAAATCTCTGTCCTTTGGGATATATCAAAAACCCGAAAGATAAATCAAATTTGAGGACCACGAGTTACCCTATTCTCCAAAATTTGACACCTACCCGCCTCGTTTTTGTTGTCCTAATTCACGAGTGGGGCTACAAATTAAGTAAAAGACCGGCAAATCTTACGTTATGCTAGCTATGCGAGCATCGAAGTGACGAAAAGAAGAGAACAAAAGCTAAAAGACACGATGCACTCCTTTGGGCTTAACGCTTGATCGAGCTGTCCCTGAAGCAAAGCGAGAAACAATGCCGATTGAAAGACGAAAAACCAGGAAGAAATAATTGCGGAAACATCGTTTGCCAAGAATACTTCGTGCAAAAGCCAAGTTTTCAGTGATGTCTACTGTAGTAGGTGCTGATCCGACCGCACAGCTCGTGAGAATTTATACGATTGTTCAGTTCAAGATGGGATTAGTTCAAGTAGAATGAAAATACGACATGAAGGAGAGATTTTGCAAGTTGGGTCGGAAACATTACAAAAGTTGCACGGGATCTGCAGAATTTAATGAGCTTGCGTGCAGCAGATCTCATAATACGCCTTAAAAAGTGGCTTGTTTCGCGAAACACGCTAACACAGACACACACACACACACAAAACGTTGACTCGATTGTCTCTGTCGTTGACTAGATTTGCATGTGCATTAGGGCTTGGTCTGCCTTTGTTTCTACGTCATCTCTCCCTTGTTAATGACTCCATTACGATACAGAAGAAATAAATTGAGAACGAATGCTATAATATGGACACTGTAATGTGAACTTGTCCTGGCGTTGCGTTTGATGAGATCCGAATCCGATGACATTCAGAGAGTCCATTCTATTTTTTGGACTGATTGTTCTTGGTCAACTTCGCAAGAGCCGTGGCATGCCTTCTTTTTCTTTCACGAACGCTTACATCGTCGAGTAGTGAAAACAGATCTCGCTGTAAATAAAAAAAAGCATTTGCTGAACTTTGTTAGATATTGTATGTATATCATGTACGGGCGACTTAATTGGTCGATTCGAATGGGTACTTAATGTTTATGTAATGGAGAATTGGTATAGTGAATGATAAACACAAGAGGGGTCGCTTGTGGTGGTCGGACTTTGGAGGGATCGGTTGATTGTTTGCATGCGATGGCGGTTACTAATTGAGGCGATTGGTGTTAAAGCTAACGGCATAATAAGGAGGGAGGAGTTCGCGTTGCTATGATTGGTGATGTTGGTGGTCTGGCTATGACCTAGACATTGGTAAATTTTTGGTTCAACCATCGTGGAGTTAGTGTATAGACTGCTATCTTTTGTTAGGCTTTCTTTTCGATAAATGTGATTTGAGAGTAGAATATGAATTTTTCGTGACATAATTTCAACTATGCCCTTAATAGCTCCATTGAAATTAGCAAAGTGGAACTAGAACCCCATAACTCTTTGAAAGAATTGGTTAGTATGAAAAAGTTGTTAGTAAAAAAGTTAACAATCACCCGATTTTCTCGGTAACTTGTGATAACTTATCAATACAACTTTTATGAAATAACTAATTTTTTTTTTTTTTAGTTTACAAACTATCAATATTTCTTGTCCTTTTACTAACATTAATTGTCGTTCTTATTAACATTCTAAATTTTCCATTCCCTACATGAGTTTACGTCTTTATTTGATTAATGTATCGACTTTTTTTCAATTAAATTAACAATTAGTTTGAATTATCAATTGTCATTTGAGTTAAGTTTCATTTCGATTTCTTAGTTTATCAACTTTTATTCATTTGCCTCCTTTACAAACACCTTATTTTATAAATGGTTATGTGAATTTGTATGACATAGTTTTCTCTTCAACTATATTACCAGCTAATTTGATTCATTAAGTCTCTTTTGAGTTGCTTGCTAACATTTTTTTTAATAAATCGCACCAACTACTTATTTTTTCTTGCCAACCAGTTAAATTTAACCAACTCTTTTTAAAGAAATTATCACTTTTATCAATTAAATACTGACAATCTTGGTATTGTTAACTCTTATTTGTATTAATTACTGGAGTTTATTTATTTATTTTTAAATAAAAAATTCTCTTATCTTTGGCAAAAAGATCTTATATTTTCTTTTATAAACTTCTATTCATCCTTCTTACGAATGCCTCTATTAAATTCCATTAGCCCCTTTTCATTTCACGAAATCGCTAATGTGGCCGAGTAATTTGGTTTTTAATGAGTTTCTTCTTTATCATGAAGTTCGCTTTTTTTTATTTTATAAAAAAACTGAATTATTTTACCAACGAAGGCTCTTATCGATCACGGGTGATGTCCTATATTGATAATTTTACTAGCCAACTGTTGATTCCCTTTGAGTTTTCGACTATTTTGTTCGTTAGTGACTTCTGTTTTCATCAAATTCTACTCTCATCGATTATATTTGTTACTTGCTGAATAATAACCAAAATCTTTTTTTTTTGCCATTAACAGCATTATCATTCTTTACTCGGTAAGTCAAATTTTCACAATTATTAAGGCGAAGTTGCTAGCTTGCCATTTTCTTTTTTAAATTTAATTGGCCAAACAATTAGTACGAGTTTGTGTTTAGAGAATTATTATTACAAGCATAACTATTGTCTGAGACTTTATAGAAAAGGCAAAATCAAAAAAAAAAAAAAAAGGCTATTGCCCCCAGAGTTGGGCTAAAATAATGGCCCAAGCTTTGGGAAGAAAAGGTGGGCCGGTTTCCGGGTGGTTCCTAGAGAGGTGGACTTAAAAAGATGATTATCACGGCGATTCCTGGGCCGGTTTCCGGTTCCACCGGCCCACCGGACGCTCCCAATTTTCACAGACATTAATGAATTTTCTTCCAAGAAATGAAATTTGGGGGCAATACGTTCCTTCATTCATTCACAAGGCGATCGATCTTCATCCAATTAATTTTAGGGCCGGAATCGGAAGCACTCCCTCTCTGCGATCCTCTTCTTCTCGAGCGTTATTCTCCATGGCGAGTTCGAGAGAGAACGGCGCATCTGCAATGGAAGTCGACGACTCCAAATTCGATCCCAGCGTGCAGAAGTTCTCCATCAATGGTCTCTCTTCTCGACTCCCGATTCTTGTTTTCCCTCTCACGACTCGTTCGAGTAAAGGCGTGCCGATTGCTGACTCGTTGCTCGGTTTTTTTCCCCGTGTTTTGTATCGATCGATTCTCAGTGTTGCAGCTCTTGAAATCTGCTCAGATGCAGCATGGTCTGCGCCACGGAGATTACACTCGCTATCGGTAATGCTGCGTCAATCGTCACTGTGCTTAGTCCGCTCTGATTGATTCTGTGTTTTTCCGCGAATTGCGATGTAGTCAGAGACGTCGGTTAGGTGTTTGTGCGAATTGCAATGCTTATTTGCTGTTCATATGATAGGAGGTACTGCACGGCTCGTCTTAGGAGGTTGTACAGATCACTGAAGTTCACCCATGGCCGTGGTAGATACGCGCGCAAGGCCGTGACAGAATCCTGCGTCACTGAAGTCAGGTCAGCCTCGTTCCATCTTCCCCTGTGAATATGTGATGCTTATGGCTTTCTCTTGTGAGATGGAGAGTGTAGCGTAGTTAGGCAGCCGATGGTTCTTGCCATCGTTATTGGTAGGAATATGGTCAGAAGGTAGGACTCAGGCGATTAATTGTGAATGCCTAATCCTGTGTTGACAAGCTCCAGTTTGATGGTTTCATCGCTTCTGTGGACTTTGCATGGCCGTCATGCCTAACTGGATAATTTACAGGCAGTAACAATTTGTTCACTAACGTAGGCATTTTTACATGAGATGCCATGGTGCTGTATATTTAGAGCCTAAGCTTTTAGGTGGTTTTTTGGAATTAGATTCATCACGTGAAGTGATTACTCACGTGAGAGTTAGCCTTTTTCTTTCCTCTCTGAATTATGAACTCTAAGATATCCTTTTACTTTGATTGGAGGATCTTGGAAGTTTATCTTGCAATGAATTTCGAGAAATGATTCACGACGGACAAGACCATCACATTTTTTGGAGAATTTTCTGATGCATCTAAGAAATATGGACATCTTAGCTCATAGTTGGAACCTAGGTGGCTTGAGGGAGAGTGAAAGAAATGAGGAATAAGGAGTTTGGGGGGATGCAGAGGCTGAGAAACAAACTCTTGCTTGTCTTCTGTTCATAGGACTAAAGATGTCTCTGAAAGAGGATTTCGCTAAGATGATTGTGATTGAAAATTTTATGCTGGGACAAAATCGATGGTGTCATGGCTGAGTGAAGGTGATAAGAGTAAAGACCTCCTCCATAAATTGTTTATTAGGCTTACAGGTATTTAAAGGTTTTAAGCATGATTAAAATTGAACTCAACATCTTGAGGCACGGAGTTTAGAAGATTTGAGGCATAAGCTAGATGGGATGAAGTTTCTTTGCCTTTGGATTACTTTGCATTGTGTTTTGGGCTTCCTTTTCATGAGTTGAATGAATATGAGGAAAATCACACCCGAAATCATGAGCCTCATGCACAAAATGCAGTGAAGCCCTTATGCTTTATAATGAATGGAATTAATCCCTTAGCCCTTTGAAAAAGTGTAAGCAAGTCCTTCTGGTCAAAACTTCTCCAATTCATCCTATTTGACATCCCATTAGGCTGCCGTGTAGCCAATGTATGACTGCCACATAAGCTATTAATGGCAGGAGGACTTTAATTGCAATTCTTTTGAAATTTTAGGACTTAACTGCCCCAATAAAAAGCTTAGGGCTCTATTACATTCCTACTCTATACAAAAAGTACACGACTTCCGTGCACTTTTTCTATGTACAGTGTCATCAAAACTGCAGGCTTTCCACAAAATGCCAAAGCCATGGGATTATGCCAGTGCGCAATTAATTGTTCTGATTTGATTTTGGTGATAAAAAATTTATGTTGGATATGATGTTAAGAATAGTTATGTTTTGCAATAGTCTTCTCTAATTTCCCCCCCTTGTTACTGCAAATAGGTTTCTTCATTTAGTTCTCTACACAGCAGAGAGGGCTTGGAGTCATGCAATGGAGAAAAGACAACTTCCGGATGGTCCAAATTCTCGACAACGTATACATTTGATTGGTAGGCTAAGGAAGGCTGTAAAGTGGGCTACCTTGTTCTCACAGTTGTGTTCTGTGAAAGGAGATTCACGGACGTCATTAGAAGCTGAGGTATGCTTCAATTTGAATTAGTATCTTGTGTATGCTAATTTCTAATGCTTATGCCTGATAGGCTGTTGTTTTATGATTTCTGTATGTAATTTTGATGGTGATACTGAGGCACTCTGTATTTTAGTTTTGTTTATTAAGTTTAGTTATTTTTAACTGTGGGAAACAATATTGCTGATCATATAGAACTAAACCATTTCAACAAATAGCAAAACCTGTGCCTACTACACTCTTCTATTCATCCCCCTTCAGTGAGGCCAAAATGTAGACAGAAGACTATCTTTAAGAACTTCCTTTTTTCAAACTATCTTGAAATTAGATTGCTTAAATTAAAAAATGAAGATTTTGTGTTGAAACTATTTGTAGTTTGTCATGGCAAAACAAAAATCAAGAGGTTTAATTGAAATTTGAAGAGGTAAATCAATGGGGCTAAGCTTAATTTTTCTTCATAACTTCTAGTTTTCTTCTTGGATACTTGCATATTTAATTTATTAGTTCCAATAAGCATTCTGTTGCTCTTTCCGATAGATGTTAATTGCTCTGTATTTCTTTCCCAAGTAGCTTAGTTGAAGTTGCATATTTTCAGGCCTATGCTTCCTATATGAAAGCGAACCTTTTGTTTGAGCAAGATCGGAACTGGGATACTGCATTGATGAATTTTAAGAGTGCCAGGTAGTTCCTTTTTTGTTTTCAAGCAATCATTTTCGAGTTGTTGCTTTTTGTCTGAAGTCTGAACTTGTTCACATTGGGTAGGTACAGGGTCATGTTAAGATTTAATTTGACCTATTTTGAGATTTTCTTGGATGAGCTTCCATTTGAAAATTTCTTTAATAATACAGAATTCCTGAGAAATGCATCATATTTGCCTTTTCTGGTAATTATTGTTTTAACTGTTGGCATTGTCACAATTACAGGGCTGTTTATGAGGAATTAGGTAAATATGGGGACTTAGAAAATCAAGTGTTGTGTCGTGAGCGAGTTGAGGAGCTGGAGCCGAGCATTCGGTATTGCTTGCACAAAATTGGCGAGTCCAATCTCCAAACCTCTGAATTTCTGCACATTGGTGAGATGGAAGGACCAGCACTTGACCTTTTCAAAGCAAAATTAGAGGTAAGCACTTCCTAAACATGAAATATGCAAATGCATATTGATATTTTACTCCCTAGAAGGTAGTTATTTTTTGTCTTATTGAATTTTCTTGTGGAAGTCATCATTACTTTTGGTCTTTAATCTAGGCGGTAAAGTTTCTTTTATCTTCTACAGCAAAGAATGTTTCTGATCTATATGTTCTTTGGTAAATATTAATCTTGCTTTTGTGCCGTCGTTCAACTAATATAAAATTCAGTGCTTGGTGGCTTCTTTTCTTTTGATTTCTTTTTTAATGTGATACTTGGTGCATTTCTCGAGTCACGTGTTACTGTGCCATTTTTATGTTTCTTTGGAACTTGTTCAGCTTCAGCCATTGTAGATAATGACCTCCTGATTTTTGTGTAATGAAATGGCACAGGGGGTTATATCTTTTAACAGGAATTTGCTCTTCCCTTTCTCTCTATTTTGGTTGTATATAATGGAACGTGACTTTTTTTATCTTCTTGATAATTCATCTGTCTCAGATGTTGAGATTCCTTCGCCTGTGTCATAAGGGATTTTCTGGTTCGTCATTCCTTCAAGGATGCTTTAGATTGATTTTCTTTTTTGAATCGTAGAGTACAAAGATCCTTTTGAAAAATATCAAGTATTAGTATATGCCTACCTATATATAGAGATGAATACCAGGAGTTGTCGACTTTATTTTTCCGAAGTTGTAGAGGCTTCATTAATTATGCAATCTAGTGTAACTGCGACAATTCTTTTTTAAGAGTTGTTGACCACACACAGACACATGTAATGCGTTCAGTTGTTTTTGTAACTGTTGGCTATGACGATGTATTGGGTGTTCCAGTACATGAAGTGGCTGCCACTATGAAATTATCCTCTGGTAGCTATTGTTTGTTGTGTTTCTTTTCTCTGCCCTTCTAGATCTGTTACTTTTTGGTTTGACAAAACTCCATGTTGATGCCTCTTGATAAAATTTTTACTGCCACTTTGATCTTTTTTTTTAATTTGCTTTGTAACTTACTGCCTCCTCTCCCTGCTTGGCCTTCATTCATATGTTAAATGCCGTGATGCTCAAGTTGTCTTGCTTCACAGGCGGTCATGGCTGAAGCAAGAACCCAACAGGCTGCATCACTGACTGAGTTCCATTGGCTTGGTCATAGATTTCCTATTTCAAATGCAAAAACTCGAGTTGCCATCTTAAAGGGTTAGTGCCAATTCTTGCTAAATGACAACGGATTTCTTAGATTATATCAGTAGCGGTGTTCAGATCCCTGATGCTGTTTACCTGCACTGCATACCTCATTACACCGCCCATCATCGCCCAACGATAGAAAAAGGGAAAAAAAGAAAGATATAAGAGGAATACTGAGGGGGGAAAGAAGGAGAAAGAGCCTTTCTCTGGATGAACTCTGTCCCATAGGCATAAAGCTTAAGAGCTGTAGAATTATTACTGGCTTGAAGATTTGTTGACTTGTCACACGTGCATGGTTTCAACACTTGCTTTCCACCTCACTCCAAAGGGAATGGATGAACTCCTTTCCGTGGCTATATGATTTGAAATGATGTTTACTGTGTGACATCATGCAGCACAAGATTTAGAGAAGGATTTGCATGGTCCAGCAGCAGAATCCCTTTCATCTGAGAAAAGATTGACCGTCTTTGACAAAATATTTGCTGCTTATAATGAGGCGAGGAGTTGCATCAGAAATGACCTCGTAAGGAATATAAGAATTTGAATTCTTTTTCCAATCAGGAACTTTGTCATGTTTAATTACCCATTCTTTTGAGAAACTTGTGACCTATTCCTGTCGATGAAATGTGTCTTCTAGGTCAGTGCCGGGAATGCTGAAAATGTGAAAGATGACCTGAATGGTCTCGACAAGGCTGTTAGTGCTTTACTAGGACAACGAACCATTGAGCGCAACCAGCTTTTGGTCAGCATTGCCAAGAGTAAACTCACTAAGCGTCGTGAGGAAAAAAATGAGAAAGTTACTAAGCCTGAAGAGCTTGTTCGCTTGTACGATCTCCTACTTCAGGTCGGCTCTTCTAGTCTTTTGGATTCTAACTTGCATATTGACATACAATTGTGTGGAGCAGAAATCCTGGAGTCATGTTTGTATGTTACCGGGTTAGTTGGGTGAATTTTAAGCTGCTTGATTCTGCAGAATACTACTGATCTTTGTGATCTACTAACTTCTGGAAGAGACCAAAAGCCGGAAGAAGCGGCACTAGCTGAGGAGTGTGCACTTAAGACTCTTGTTTTCCGAGCAGAAAGGTTTTCCTTGGTCCCTTTGCTTTTATCTGCCTCAGCATTTGGCTTTTTAAATGTTCTAGAGAAGTTCTGTCGAATTCAAACAGTTTCCTTGCTTTTATCTGCATCAGCATTTGGCTTTTTAAATGTTCTAGAGAAGTTCTGTCGAATTTGAACAGTTTCCTCATCAATAAGTTCATCTTGGTGTTCCTTGATGCTAAATAGTTTATGAAATTTCAGGATGAGGGTCACCTTTCTCCGCCATAGTATCTTCAGTTTTTGCTCTTTGCCCTTGTTCTTACTTCTCCCATTATATATCTATCAATTCTAGCTCCAATTGTGTGATTTTTCATCTTGTGAACGGCTTTTAAAAACCAATCTTACATGAGACTCTCATATTGTATAGTTTCATCAATCTATACTTCTCTCTTATTTGTTTCCAAGCTCTCCTCTGATGGAGAAATCCTTTGTTAGCTACTTTTGGGGTATTAAGAATTAAAAACACGGCTTCATTTTACATCATAAGCTTTTGGGTAAGTTGGCAATGGTCTCACTATTATACAAGGTAACAGAATCCAAGTCAGAATTTCAAATTATTGACATTATTATTTTTAAATTTTATTTGTTATCGTGTTTTTTCCTCCAAGGTGTGTTAAAAAAGAAATGCATTGATGGCTTGTTTCCTAAGAGCTTAAGATTGGTCATTTAACATGGCATTAGATCATAAGTTCGAATCTTTACAGACTCGTCATACCCATATTCATAATATATGTCAACATCGTGCCCTTGTTTGAATCCTAGTCTATGCTCAAGGCAGAACTACAAAGCATTATGTATTGAAGGCACGCTTTCGTTTAACAGGTTTTAGATAAGTAGGCAGAAGGTGTCACAGTTGCTATAACAGCTTAGGTTTTAGATAAGTAGACCTTACCTTTCAATTCGGCGTCAATGGATGTCCTTTACTTTGAAATATTCAAGGAATCTAATTTGTCTGCAGGTGCTTTTACTTAGCCTTGTCATATGGTTTGGCTGGAAAGAGGGTGGAAGCATACGTGTTGTATTGTCGTGCTCGCTCTTTAGCAGAGGAGGCTCTCCAAAGATATGACAGTTCAGGCAGTAGTGATGAGGTATCCATATCGTTTGTGTATGTTATTGGTTTTGGTTGGCAAGCTATTCGGAGATGCTTCTCTGTTCGGAGAAATGTTAATCGTCCATGGGATGCTATGGTGTTGCCAAATTCATGGTTTGGCTTCTGCTCATTTCACAGATGTTGCGAAGAGAGTTGAAGAATTTACATGATGAGAGCAGATCTAACAGTTGCATTGAGCATGCAAAAGGAATTATGGAGGAGTTTAAGGGTCCTGAGAATCTCTCGAAGAAAATATCTACTATATCATTGTCTGGGACTGACAGGAAGGTACTCTTTAGTTCCCTCTTTTCCCTCTTCTATATACTAAAGAGAAGATTAGCCAGTCATAGTTTACTGTAGCTATATTAGATAGTGAAATTATTAGAAAAAACTCAAAATACGGAGATCTTCCACAATTGGTGATCTGTCCATGAAAAGTGACAATGCTTAAATTGATAATCTTGCAAGGTAAGACTCGATTAAGAAATCAAATTTGCTTTAAACGGGAGCAAGCTAAACTTCTTGAAGTCATCATAACACAACGGGCTTTTGGGTAAAATAAGGGTCAATATGAATGGTTCGTACACCAAAACTTTTAGAATGTTTCTTCAGGTGGACACTGTATCAGCGGTGGAGCTTATGTCATGACAAGTAACCTGAGAAAAATAACTAATGGTTGAACATGAATGTGTCATACCTTGCTTATGTTAGTAAAAAAACGATCTCTAAATGTTCTTGGACTGGACGATATTGCCTTGACATGGAATTTTTGTGACCTTTACTGTGTTTCAGCTGGAGAAACTTCTCGAGAAACTTGACGTGTACGAATCTGCAGTTGGCGATCCTTCTGTGAAAGGTGTCACTCACATTGCAGCCTTCCCTCCTACTTTTGAAGCAGTGCCCCGTAATCCCATTGTTCTCGACTTGGCCTATAACTGTGTAGAGTTCCCGTCTCTCGAAAGCAGAATGAAGAAGGACAAGAAGGGCTTCATAAGCAGGCTATGGCGATGAACCCTGCTGATGAGGTTTTCCGATTGCGCAGATTTGTCTTCCATCTGCTCTCCATTTCACCATTGATTTAATCTTCCGGGAGGGGCGTGTTGAATTTTGGCTCACATTGCTTGCATTTCGGTGAATGACCTCCGATATACTTATTTTTGAAAGTTTAGGCGCCCTTAACATTTTCACTTGACAAACAACTGCATAAAGTTTCTTCTCCTACAAGCATGACGCCGAGGAAACTTGAGCAGGGCGCTAAATTTCGTCCAGTTTATTTCTTCTCAGCATTCAACAATCGGCATTATAAAATGCCATCTAGTACTGAGAGTGGGAAATTTTGGTATGTATCTACAGATGTTATACGGCAGCTTGAATTTTTCTCTTTATTAAAGACTTGCAAAAGAGTAGTGAGAGAACAAGAATGATGCGAAGGCAGAGAGTTTGCAATTCTTAAGATGCTTTCCGAAGCAAATTCATTTGCGGAGTCTTTTGCTAATTTAGCCAACCTTCATCTTTCTTTTTCGATATTTAATTACAGAGCAAAAAAAAGAAAGACCCTCATCTTTTTAAGCAAATCTTCTACTTTGGATAATCAACCGGTACTGTGGCGTACTTTCTCCTCACGGGAAGTTACTAGGGACAGGGCTTTCTCCAGTGGTCAATTTTATAATGCTCGTTTTATCTCAGGCTCATCTAACAAACGACTGCAAAGAAGAAAATTAATCCACGTTATAGGAGGGAAATACGTGCACGGATCGTTTTCCATTGTTATGCTCACGGATCTATGGGCAGACTTTTTGAAAGTATTTCCCTGATTAGTTTGAAGTTCTTGGACACGTTTTCTGTAAAGAAAAACTTTCTGCCTTACTGAATCTATTTTTGTAAACTTGTCCTGATTAGTTTGGATATTCCGATGAGCCTCGATTGTTTCCTGAATATGATAATCTAGATAAGTGTCAAGTTACGAGTTTGTAAAGTCCATCAAGATGATAAATTATGTAAAAAAAGGGTGAAGATATTTGTTGATATGAGTCTTGGGACGCTTAGCTAAGTTGATTAAGTTTTTTTTTTTTTTTGGCGGTTCCTATTATACTCATATTCTAATACTTAGACTTTTACTTTATCTCCTTACAGGACGTAAGAGTCGAAATCCATTTTTAAAACTAAATCGTCCACATCCCAACTTCCCTAAGAAGATGGGGATTCGAATTCTCCACCCCTCCTCCTTTATATGTAAAAAGGGTGACCACTGGAAAATTGATTAAGTTATAAGATATGTAAACTTAGGAAAATGTTTGAGGGTGCTCCCTGGGCGCTTTTTAAACATAATTAACTATCGTTTTAGAGATTTAAGATTTTGCAAGTGGCTCATGAAAAGGAGTTATTATTCTGTCTTTTAGAATGTATTTAAAGTTATTTCCATTTAAGTTAACTTACTTAGTGTCCCACGCATGTTAATGCCTAACGGGGCCATAGATATATGTCTTCTTCATTAACTTCATTCGTAGACGGAATTCTTCTTTGAGACTCACAACTATATAAATATAAAAAATTTTAAAAAAGTCACTGAACAAATTTTCACGATGGAAATTGAAAGTCAAATCAATTCCACAAGTTATCTATTTTTCGATCTGAATCACCGGAATTTGTTTGTTTTTTATTTTCTACACTTCAATTACCCTTTTGCTAGTGTCTTCTTCGTACACCATTGCAGTTTTTTCAGCTCCCTTCCCCTGCAACATCTAGACCTGTTAAATGGGTGGGTTGGGTCGGGTCATAAATGGTCCGACCCAAATTGACCCATTAACCCGTTTATGACCCATTTAAGCATAGTATAAAATTTTTGACTCATACCCAACCAAACCCATACCCAACTCATACCCAACCCGACCCATATTGTTAAAACATTTCTCTATCTAACTAAACTTAGGAAAACTTATTCTTATAATCTCTTTTAAAGATTTTAAACTTATTCAAGTTCATTAACAACCCATGTATTTTAGTCTTTTTAATTTTTAAACCCATTATATATAGACATGTCAAAATAAGAGTATAACCCATTTATGACCCATTTAAATATTAAATGGGTCATAAATGGATCAGGCTTTCTTTTAGTATAACCCATTTATGACCCATTTAAAGAAAGCCTGACCCATTTTGACAGGTGTAGCAACGTCTCTCTCAACTTCTTCCTTTAGAACACTACTTCTCCGATCACCATCCGACATTTTGCATGAATCCCATGAACAGAATCAGCCCAAAAGCCATCCCTAACATCAGATTATTATCATTATCTGCATTACTTTGGAATGACAACACGAATACATGCTTGAAGAAACTGGTTATTCGACGGGAAATATGGTGGTTTCATTCATTTCTGACTTCACTAAAGTGATTGGTGGTCTCTTGGATTCTCCTCTCGGTTTCATGTCAAAAAAAATCTTGCAGGTATACATCGCTCTGCTCTGAGTCATTCCTTCTTTTGTTCTTAGTTTGAAATAAAAGAAAATTAAGTTCATACTATTCAGTTTTTCCGTTTAGAAGAAGCCTGTGCATACACAATTTGTACGAGACAATGCCTGTGCAATGTGAAATATGTGTGCATGCAGCAGTGCTCGTCTGTGTTGATAGAAGCCCTGTGCGTCTAAAGTTATATGAGACAACTCCTCTGTCCTTCTCAAAAGGTGGAAGTACTTTGTATTTGAATTTTGAGAGTATTTTTTCTGTTGAAATTGCATTTCAGCTCTTTTGCGGATCGACATGGGACTTCCTCTGTTACATAGAGTACTTTTGTATTGTCGATCTGCTGAAGATGGCCACGGTCGCGATTCTTCTGTACATAGGTATGGTGCCTAGTCTTTCAGGATCACAGTACTTGAAACTGCAGCTTTCGAATCAATGGAAAACTTTCAAGCTTGTTTCTTTTTAATCAGCTGTCGACTTACACTCAAGGATGCTTTCCATGTCATAAACTCGGATTTATTTTTCCACATTATCAGGTTTAAGGCTACAGAGTCTGCGGTTATGCTTCTGAAGCTTTCTAAGATTAACACTCTGATACCATTGTCATATGGTCCCTTCATTCTAGCTGGTCATTTTGAGACGCATCTTTTCCTGAAGATCTAGTATAGGTTCCATTGGCTATCTTGCCTGCGGCGAAATGGATTTGAAGTGAGTCTGGACAATGATCTGTCTTTTAATTCAGGTAAACTAGACTTACAAAGGTATTTAGAGGCTAAAATGTCCTGAGAGGCCTAATTCAATCCAATAAATTTGGGTTTCCTGCTCGCGTGTTTGGAGTTTGATTTTTCCTTTTCAATGGCAGTTCTGCTCCTCTTTTATCTTCTGTACAAATTGGGCTTCTTCCAGTGTGTTGGCAGGAGCCTTGGCAAATTGGCATCGTCATGCCTCTTTTGCTGCTTCACCGCGTGCTCATGCTGCTGCTTTTTCCTTCAGGGATAAGCTTCCGAGCAGTGACAGAGTTAATCGAAGGCGCTGGAGAAGTGTGGAAGGCTACGATGGAAACTCTGTATATGATATGAATAGACATGGAAATTAGGAGTTCATCTCACCATCTGAGACACCGGAGACTTTCTCACTAGAGGAAGTCTCTGCAGCCGAGAAGTCGTCGAGTATGAATAAGCGTGAGCAGATATGATTGCAGGAGGAAGGCTTTGCAGTAGCATGCAATTGTGGTGGCTTGCTTCGTGATTTTAAGGTAGTTAGGACAACAAAATTTGCGCGAAAAAAGCACAGATTTTGAGCTTGGGATTGGCCGAAGGCGAAGGAGATGAGATGGCGGATCTAAAACACGCGGGAGTTGAATTTTTCTTATGAAGTGATCTGTGAGGTTGCCTTTCTTTCAGCACTTGCGCATAAACGTGTCCGTAAAACTTCATATGATATAAGTTTACTTGACTCGATTTCGCTTGGTAGTTACGTCACGAGATGTTGAAGTTAATTATGATGCTCCCTCATTAAAATTCTTCTGCCTAATCGGATTGAGCTTATGCCTTTATGACCAATGTTTGGTAAAACCTAAGGTAAAATTTATAACAACCCATACTCTATTCCAATCCCACAAAATATTCTCTCGCTACCAAATAAAAGAATCTCGTTCCAAAATTCCATAATTCTTTGTAACCCAACAAAGAGATGGATTCCCCATTTTGTTTTATTCGATTGTTGCGAAATCCATTTCGCTTCATCGTACCAAACACGTCGTTATCTTTTGGTATACTGAGTCTTAATGGGTTTGTGCTTATGTTTCTAAATGTCACGCAGGAATACGAGGAAAATACAAGCACCACTCGGCAAGACATATTCACAAGCTATTATACAACTAAAGTCACCAATCTCTCTCTCTCTCTCTCTCTCTCTCTCTCTCTCTCTCTCTCTCTCTCATGGATTCAATTCGCCAACAAATACCAATTTTTATAATTCGTTCGAGGATTCAGTTTTGAGAATCAAACAATCTGAAGAAAGTCTCTCCACGCAATACAACTGCACACTGCCAATCTCTTCGTCTGACGTGATGGAAGTGCACAGATGGTTTTCATTCCTCTTAAATGCAAAGATACGAGAGCCCATAATCATGCCAATTGGATTGGATTTACTTCCTTTGGAAAAATATTCCGAAACTGTTACTAGCGTTCTTGGAGGTTTGCCTAAAATACTGGAACATGTCGTCTCCTGCCACGGAAAGGTTTCCGTTGCTTTTGCATGGAAACTTGTCGTCTCCTTCAAGCAATCTCTAGCAAACCCTCCAACGTCTTTCCTTTGCCTAGCTTGAATCGGAGGCATACAGACGTTAGTTGTTTACACGTTTATGTCAAGGAGAATATGGAATTTCGTCACCCACTGGACATTGGGTTTCTTCTACTTCGCATTGAGGTTGCCTTCTTTCTCAAGAAAACCTAAAGCCTTCATCTCGTTCCAATTGCTCCCAATATATCCATTGTCTATCCAATCTTTTATCTTTCGTCTAAATGTTTAAGAGGGTCAAAAACAGAGAAAGCCCGTGTTCTCAAGACTCGTCGCCGTTTGGATTTGCCATGGACAACGAAGAGGCTGAGACGAACTCGAGGAGCAGGCCGGCCACCCCTCCTGCTGGGATCGCCGACGACCTCGGCTCCGATCTCGCCCTCGCAATGTCCCTACAGCAAGAAGAGGAAGAACAAGGAGCACGAGAAGAGAGAGACCGCACGGCGACGCTCTCCACCATCGAGAGCGAGGCGGAGGAGGAAGAAGAATATGACGACATAGCCAGCGAGGAAGAGGAGGAGGACTACGACGACGACGAGGAGTCGAGCGACGGCGACGGCCCGAGCGACATAGACATGGCGGAGTTCGACGACATCGACCCGGACGAGCTGTCGTACGAGGAGCTGATGGAGCTGGGAGAGATCATCGGGGAAGAGGAGAGGGGGCTCTCGCTAGAACAGATCGGCAGATGCTTCAAGCCATATACTTTCCAGTCACAATCGGCAGCCGAGAGGAAGATGGGAGCGATCGATAGATGCGTCATCTGCCAGATCGAATACGAAGAATGCGAGAAGCTAGTCATCCTCGATTCCTGCGACCATTTCTACCATTCGGAATGCATCACCCAGTGGCTCCAAGTCAAGAAGACGTGCCCCATTTGTACCGCCGAAGTCACGGCGGCCATCAAATCCTTGGCTTAGCTCCGTTTCCATTTGGTCCGAATTGTGAATAAAATCATGCCTTATTCATTAGTCGCTCGCTTGTGTATATATCTCCGTTTGATTTATGATGATGATAGTGTATAGCACCGCCTAAGCTAGATAGATGGTTCGGTTTCTTGCGACCCACTTTACATCGTCGGCCCAGGTCGAGGCCGAGGCCGTCGTCTAGACAAAATGGGCCACCAGTTAGATGCGTCGATGCCCATTCGTTCTCGTCTGTAGGTTAAATAATGTCTAGCTGCAAACTGCAGCGTGTGATTAATAGGGCAGAACCCGAAGCCAGACAACAAAAGGATCGGGCCCAACCACGGTGGAGGGCGACGGTTCAGGCATGGAGACCCCATGGTGCTCTGAATTCCGGTAGCGGGTCGCTGTCCTCCGATGATGATGGGTGGTGCTGGTGCTGGTGCTGGTGGTGGTGGTTCGCTACGTGGGCCGTCTTGGGCCCAGCTTCGAAGACTGTCCACGTTGCTAAATATTTATAACTAGATGTAGCAGCTCCGGACATCCGACTCATCCGGGCATCAATAGTGTGGGCATTGAATTGATTATTGGCCAAATTATTTGTACCGAATGAGTTATTGCTCCGAGAAGAAGCGGGGGGGGGGAATTGCTATTCATCGATGGTAGATGCTTCCAATCCGAGATCGACACCCGACTATTAGATATAATGTCAGCAATTTTGTGATTAATATGGGGTGATCGGTTCCGGCCCAGGAGCTAGGAAATGGACCAAACATGGTCGATTCCCAGCCGCGGAATAGGGGACCAACCCCATCCACCATAAAAATGGAACGGACCACTATGACATGGGATTTGGTGGTGTTGTTTTCTTTTGTAAATGTTCATGAATATGTAGAAAGTTACTTTAGTGTGGGATAAATTAGTAATCTTAGGGTATCAATAGAAAAGTGAAATTACTCCCGTGAATAATCTGAACTTTTAGCTCCGTAGAATAAGAAAAAATATACTCTAGATTAGTTCCATCATTTCAATTCGGTTCCTCCCCAAAAATCTCGGGAATCATCCAAAACTCACAAGTTCAATCCAAATCTTGGGTTTAGACTAGGATCGATCCACACCCCTAGTAAATAATAGGTTAGGGATGGTCAAAAAATTTAAATAGGGCACATCTCTCCACGTCACTTCCGAAAACCGATGGATAAATTTACATATACTTAGATATATGTATAGAAAATATAAGACATAAGTACATATAAATATTCGTATCCCCGCGTTGATTCATTTATCCCCACGTTGATTCATTTTAACCTCGAAATAATCTAGTCTATTATTGTCTTGTCATCACACGAAGGGCAATTATGACCCTGAAAATTACATGCCGACACGGAATTTAGACAAAACGTCTTGATACTCGCGAGACAATACAGCAAACACGACATTAATTGTGACCCCAGAATCCTTGTAGTGTCCCAATTTACTATTGGACACCAGGAACGATGGAAAAGGATGGTTGTCTTGTATTTTCATGCATCGAAATGAATCTTATGTCTCCATTTCAAGCTCCCAACATCGCCATCATCCCTCTTGTCGTCGATTAGTCTTCTGCCCTTTGCCCCTTCCAAGCGGTTCACGTCTTCTCGCTCTATTCACACGTACGAGACTTTATAGCGTTTGGTAAGACTAACCACACATCAGTCTTCCTTACATCATAAGATTCAATCATAATCCTACAAAAAAAACGACGCAGGCCGAACGACGAACGGGACGGGCTTCAAAAGGCGACGCCGCTACTCTCTATATACGCTCCAGATAAACATTTTCTAATATCGGGCCGGGTTAAACACCCGAAAAAAACAAATTTCTTTTTTTTTTTGAGACTTTGAAAACAACGGTTTCCACTGATCAGAAAGGACAGGTTTTGGATCCATGAGGTTTCCAATGCGCGGTGGTCTTAGATTCCACGTTAAACTAAACGTGAAAAAGGACCAAAAACTAAAACCTGGCTACACCTTTCATAGGGCGGGCGTTGAATTGTCCTGTCTGACAGCATCATACGGTGGCTTCGAGCTGCTGTCATCCGTCAAACCAAAGATTTAGAAAAATCGACCATCTCTGCTCCCCAACCGATTCAAGTCTCAACCGCCCTGTCCTTGTCTTTTAAGCCCACCAAGCATCAGAAACCCACCATTGTTCTTCTTTTTTTTCCCCTTTCCCAATTTCCATAAAAGCTCAAAGGTTATTTCACGAAAAATAAATAATTAGACAAATATTTTTATAAAAATGACCGCAATGCTTCACTTATTTAAGTGAACGAAGGAAAAATATTCAAACATAAATCGTTATCAATAATAAAAAAGATTTCATTAATTAATTAATTTAAGTGATACAAGCAATCTTGCTTTCAGAATTTTTTTTTAAATCATTTATTTTTTGTGAAATAAATCAAGCCTGAATCTCAATAGATAAGCCAGCCAAATGGAAATTCCGTCGTCTAAATCTCTCCTTCCGTGAAAATAACAGTCGACATGCCTAAATTTTGGACAAGGACCTAAATAGTACAATTTGCTGTCTTTATCGGATTTTCGCAAGATTTTGGCAATCCGGAAGGAAAAAAAAGAAAAAGAAAAAAGAAACGACAAGGGGTCATTTGGAGGGATCAGCAAAAACCGCCCCACGTTGGAGTTGTGTCGGCAGAGGTGATTGCACGCGAAAAAGCAAAGTAATTTGTGGGTACATTTTAGTTTTCCTTTTTTTTTTTTTTTTTTTTTAGTAACAATATGGTGTGGTTGTAAATATGAGATGAGATGAGATGAGAGATGAGATTGATTAATATAAGCTAATGATGTCGAACCCACATGTGGCAAGATGCTGATCAAGAGCCACCAGATCTAAACGACCAGTCCTGGCTTCCGGACAGATCATCTGCTGTCAGATAGAGAGAGAGAGAGAGAGAGAGAGAGAGAGAAATTTTAAAAGAGTCAGGGGGTGGGGAGTTAAGAATCGTCACGAGGAGCGATCTTGTCCTTTTTGGGCACATGCTCGTCTCGTCCCCAAAGCTATAACAAATCTGCTGTCGAATTGGAAAAACATCGTGTGGGCGGGGGGGGATTGCATTATTAATCCCTCTTCTTCTTCTTTTTCTTTTTTTGGATGCTGCTGGTGGTCTTCAGGTCCAGACCACAGTCCAACACGTGATTGTCGAGGCTTAACATATCGTGATGTCCCCACAAAAAGAATGTCTAAAAATTCCTTAACTTATTGTATGACATTTGATTCAATCATAAATATTTCGATTGTAATAATTTAGTCATAAATCATTGGATGACTTGCCAATTCAGTGTTGAACTTCTCAATTGTATCAGTGTGGTCCTAAACTTTTAAATAATCTGTCGATCTAATCCCAAACTTTTTTTTATGATTTGACAATGTAGTTATTCCGAAAAATTGTCCACATAACTAAATTGGTAAATGTTCAAAGAGTTCGGGACTAAATGGATACAATTAAAAAGTTTGGGATTAAATTAGCAAATCGTTAAAAGGTTCTAAACAAAATTGGCAAAAATTAAAATGTTTATGATTAAACTAGCCATCATACAATAAATTCAATATTTTTTGGATAATTATCTCATGTCCTTAATGAATTCTAAACCTTTCAACTGTTACTTAGATTTAAACTTTTTAATTATTCACCAATCTGATTATCCAAATCAAATCTTCAAAATGTATAAAATTAAATCGACACAATCAAAATATATGGGGTTAAATTAGCAAATCGTTAAAAAATACAAGATTAAATTGTCGGTTGCATAGTAAAATTAAAACTTTTTTCCTGCCAATTATCCCATTTCCCTGTCCCCACCGGTGGGGCCCCCTCCCCAGCCCACCAAAAAGGTCCCCCTGATCATCAGTGGCTCGTCCCCATCACATGGCATGCTCCCCCTTCCCTTCCTTTTCTCGACGGTGGAGATTGGACGGGAGCACAGGAACTTCTCTCCCACGCTCTGACATGCCCTGCGAGGAAAAAAAAAAAAAAAAAAAAAACGCCGGTCGCTCTTTATTTATGACGGGTAAAAAAAAAAAAAAAAAGAGAAGAAGAGAAATAGAGAAAATAAAATATGGGAAAATACGAGAAGAAAAATAAGATAGCGCGCGAATCCCGAAAAAGAACAGGAGGCGCTTTGAACATTTGACTGACCAAAACAAAGTGCAGCGGCTGCAGCAGAACCGTCGTCATCGTCTAAGACGCCCCTCGCGCAGCCTCTCCCGCTTTTTCACTACGCATGCTTCCAAAATAACACCCACCGGAAATAACCGACGGGAAAACAGAAGGGAAAAAGCAAGAAACAACAACGAGTGCGATGGACAAAAGCCATCTTATCTAACTACTTCCCTTAAAAAATTATAATTAAAAAAAGGCGAATACCACCCAGAAAAATCTAAAGTTATGTCCACCGTGACATAAATATTTAAATTTTTTCCTTCATGTCGCCGAATATTCTAAATTTGCCTAATATGACATAAACATGCCCAAACTTTTTTTTTGTGTCGCAAAAAAATCGAACTTATACCCATATGACATATATACCGTTTACTTCAATATTATCTAAAGTATATTTGTCACATCGATATAAATTCAGAGTTTTTTATGATACGAAAAAAAAGTTTTGGGTATTTGTATCGCAATAGACAAGTTTATGATTTTTAGTAACAAAAAAAGATTCAGGATATTTGTACCACAATAGAGATAATTTTGAGTTTTTTATAGTATAAATGAATAAACAGGTAAATTACATACTTATGCCAACCATGAAGTTATTATACATATGAATATTTATTTATTTTTCAAATTTTTTAGTATTCAACTTTGAATAGAAAAAAAAGTTAAGAGTAGAAGAAATTTCCAGGTCGAGAGAAAAGTTATATAAAATTAGGAAAGATTTATACAATTCCTATGCATAAATATATGTATAGCATAATTAATTTTAGACGTTCCACGTAAAGAGAAAAGTCCAAATCTAGACGTCATAACATTAATCAACAAAAGCCATTGGATAAAGGGTCGAGTGTCGGTAATGTCTTTCTCAGGCATTAGATGGTGAATCTGATTGTGAATATCAATGTGATTCAGCGATAAAGAGATAAGATGCTAAATTTTTAGGAAGTTCTAGGAGTCTTGGTGCGCCACGACGACTGCTTGTTCTCCATCCAAATCATTAGGTGCACGAACCGGAAGTGTGATTAGACTAGGTCGAGTATCGAAATCTGATCATTTCACGGCTTGCTTTACAATAAATAAAAAAAATTAAAAAATATAAAGAGAGAGAGAGAGAGAGAGAGAGAGAGAGGAACATTAAAAAAATCGAAAGGGCAATGAAAAGAAAATGACAGAGGTAAGAAGAAGAGCAGAGCAAAGCAAAACTGCACGCACGTTGAAAAAGAAACGAATTGACACTGACTCACTTCCTCCCCTTCCCCTCCTTCTCTCTCTCTCTCTCTCTCTCTCTACGGACGCACTCGATTTGCAGCCACCGTTGGCGTTAAGCTCCGAGCTGGACTGGATTGCTCCCGAAGATTCATCCCTTTCTCTCTCTATCTCTATCTCTCTCAGGTACGGTGCCGGGAAGGAGGAGGCGACCATGCCCGCGTCGTCCTCGTCCGTGCTTTCTTCTTCTGTTGACGCATGCATTCCTCTCGCGCGTCGGCGGAAGAGTCCATCCCAATCGCTACGATGGGGGATGAGCCAAAAAAAAGAGAGAGGGGGAGCGTGGCGTTTCTCTTGCCCTAGATTCCGCGACGACGCTGCCGCCACCGATCCGATCTGCTCGTCCCGCTCGTTTTCCGTTTTTATTTTTTTGATTTTTGATTTTATTTTTTTGGCCGAAAATCCGTTTCGCCGTCTGCTGTTTGATTGAGCTCGCTGAATCGCGGCAGCCGGCTGTTCTCGTTTTTTTTTTTGTTTCTTTTTTTAGTAAGCAGCTGCTGGTTCGCGATTGCGATGTTTGTTGATCGTTGTTTTTGGTATCCAGGGGGCTCGGCTTTGGACGAGGAGGAGGGAGGTGTCGGTCTCTCCTGTGCTGTCTATTCGCGTTCGAGCGAATTCCGGTTAAATGCATTTGATGGCGAGGGCTTGAAGTGGGCATTCGGAGGCGTGTCACTTGTTTATTGGTCGGCGGGAGTTCTTTCGCATCAGTTTGATTCCGTCCCCGAGAGGTATGCTTTTGCTTGGGTCTGATAAGCTCACTGCTAGAGTGATTTGACTGCTACCCGAGGCCTCGGCATATTAATTAAACTAAAATTATTGCGGGGACGCGTTTGGATTTCGAAAAAGCGGCTTTCTTTTTCAATGTATAATTGTGCTTCTAGCATCGCTACTGATCTGGTGTGAATTTCTCGGAGGAAGGTCGGGAAGTCATCACGGATGGATTCCTTGGCCCACCTTTTAGGTATGAAAGTCAAGATAGGGAAGTGGGAACTGATAATTAAGACGGGAGAAGTCCTTGGTAATTTTAATGATCCAATAATCGCTTGGTTTTTGAAACTGGCGGACGAATGAGCGATGTGCCCATGGAGTGATGTGAGGAGAAGTGAATGATTTTGTTCTCTGTCACGTGGTAGACTGAATTATAAAAGCAGTGGACCTACTATGGTCATTACTGCCTAACAAAATTTAGGTCTGTTATTGATTTCTTTGAGAGAGAGAGAGAGAGAGAGAGAGAGCTATTGATTGCAATCTCTGGAACTCCAGATGCTCTTGTTACATATGGTCGTGTGGACATGGATGCTGATCACCATTCTTTTGTTTGACTCAAACTATCAAATTTTTTGAAAACTTGATTGAAACTTGTTTCCAGCAGTTTCGAGGTCTTATCCAGCAGTTTTGAGGTCTTATCCGGCACTTTGCATCTCCATGTGGAATGGAGAAGAGGAACAAGGCGACAAGGTGGAATTGTTTTCCTTGATCTGCAGGAGTTAAAGGGAAAAAGCTGAAGCAGAAAATTGGTGCAGATGTCAAAGTCTGCTTCTCCCGAACCAAGAGAGTCTACTGTCTCATTGACTACTCAGCTGCAGTGAGTATCTCTTCTCCAAATCTTGCCACTGTGTTTTAAATTAGAGTATTAGGCGAAGGAGAAGCAGCTCTTGATGGATCCATGCTTATAAGTACTTATTTTCTTATGCCAGTCTCATTGAAAAGAATTCAGTAGAATTCAAATCCAAATTTCTGTTACACTTCTGGTGTTTTTTATTCCCTTTTGCGCGCGCGCGCGCATGTGTTTTGGGGAGAGGGGGAGGGGGGCTAGTGAGGGCTATAGTGAGCTTACATTTTATATAACTTTTCTTGGGGCATGCCGTCATACAGTAATCTGCAATTATGTGTTACGTCATAGGGAGTCTAATGGAGCAGCTGGACTGGACGATCCAGAAAGCACAATGGCCACAGTTGCTCAGTTCATTGAGCAACTGCAGGCCAACATGTCTTCACCACATGAGAAAGAGCTCATTACAACTCGTCTACTCAGTATTGTCAAAGCAAGAAAGGATGCAAGGATGCTTATTGGTTCTCATTCCCAAGCAATGCCATTGTTCATATCAATTCTTAGGAGTGGAACCTCTTTGGCAAAAGTAAATGTTGCTATGACACTCAGCATTTTGGGCAAAGATGAAGAATTACGTTTGAGAGTCCTTCTTGGTGGTTGCATCCCACCATTGCTTTCTCTTTTGAAATCCGAGTTGACTGAAGCAAGAAAGGCAGCAGCTGAAGCAATATATGAAGTTTCAGGAGGTGGGCTCTCAGGCGATAATGTGGGTATGAAGATATTTGTTACTGAAGGTGTAGTACCGACCTTATGGGATCAACTTGATCCAGAGAACAAACAAGACAAAGTGGTTGAGGGTTTTGTTATTGGGGCACTGAGGAACCTCTGTGGTGACAAGGATGGGTACTGGAAAGATACACTTGAGGCTGGGGGCGTGGATATTATTATTTGTCTTCTGTCTTCTGATAATGCTGCTGCTCAGTCAAATGCTGCTGCTCTTTTGGCCCGTCTTATGTTGGCATTTAGCGAGAGCATTCCCAAAGTGATAAATTCTGGAGCCGTCAAAGTTTTGTTACGATTGGTGGGCCGGCAAAATGATGCTTCTGTTCGTGCTAGTGCTGCTGATGCCTTGGAGGCTCTTTCTTCTAAGTCAACCACAGCTAAGAAAGCTGTTGTGGATGCAGATGGTATCCCAGTCCTCATTGGTGCTGTAGTTGCTCCTTCTAAAGAATGTATGCAAGGAGGATTTGGCCAAGCTTTGCAGGGCCATGCAACACGAGCTTTAGCAAACATTTGTGGTGGGATGTCAGAGCTAGTCTGTTACCTTGGAGAGCTCTCACAGTCTTCTCGTTTAGCTGCACCTGTTGGTGACATAATTGGAGCACTCGCTTATGCACTGATGGTGTTTGAGCAAAAATCTAGTGTGGAGGAAGCGCCATTCAATGTGACACACATAGAACACATTCTAGTTACGCTACTGAAGCCTCGGGATGATAAATTGGTTCAAGAGCGCATCCTAGAGTCCATGGCCAGCCTATACGGTAATCCTCATCTGTCCAGATGGGTTGACCATGCTGAAGCGAAGAAGGTGCTTATTGGACTTACGACAATGGCAGCCGCAGATGTACAAGAGTATTTGATACTCTCCTTGACTAGATTGTGCCACGATGGATTGGGCCTTTGGGAGTCCATTGGAAAAAGGGAAGGAATACAGTTGCTAATATCACTGCTGGGTTTATCAACTGAACAGCATCAAGAATATGCTGTTGAATTGTTGGCACTTCTGACAAACCAAGTAGATGACAGCAAGTGGGCAATCACTGCTGCTGGAGGGATCCCTCCATTGGTGCAATTGTTGGAAACAGGATCACAGAAAACCCGGGAGATTGCTGCACTCATTCTATGGAACTTATCTTGCCATAGTGATGATATCCGTGCTTGTGTTGAAAGTGCGGGAGCTATCTCATCGCTGTTGTGGCTTCTAAAGAGTGGTGGACCAAATGGGCAGGGAGCGTCAGCAAAGGCACTCATAACAATCGTGCAGACAGCAGATTCACCCACCATCAATCAGTTATTAGCATTGCTCCTGGGCAATAGTCCCAGTTCCAAATCTCACATAATTAGGGTTTTGGGTCATGTATTGACTTTGGCATCCCGGAGCAATTTGGTATGCAATGGGTCTGCTGCAAATAAAGCGTTAAAAGCTCTTGTCCAGGTTCTGAATTCATCAAATGAAGAGACTCAAGAATGCTCTGCTTCTGTTCTAGCAGATTTATTTAGCATGAGACAGGACATTTGTGAAAGTCTAGCAACTGATGAGATTATTCATCCTTGCATGAAACTTTTGGCCAGCAATAATCAAGTGATTGCAACTCAGTCTGCACGAGCTTTGAGTGCTCTATCTCGTCCCACCAACAGTAAAAAAGCTAACAAAATGTCTTGCATTACTGAAGGGGATGTAAATCCTTTAATTAGTTTGGCCAAAAGTTCATCAATTGAAGCAGCTGAGACTGCTGTAGCTGCACTTGCCAATCTTCTATGTGAACCCCAGATTGCCGCAGACGCTCTTGCTGAAGGTGTTGTTTCCGCTTTGACAAGAGTACTTGGTGAAGGTTCACTGGAAGGCAAGATTAATGCATCACGCGCACTTAATCAATTACTCAAGCAATTTCCAGTGGGGGATGTGCTTACAGGAGATGTTCATTGTCGCTTCACTGTTCTTGCCCTTGTTGATTCTTTGAATGCAATGGACATGGATGGAACAGACGTCATGGATGCACTGGAAGTAGTTGCACTCTTGGCTAGGACAAAACAGGACACAAACTTGTGTTATTCCCCATGGTCTGCCCTTGCTGAGGTTCCATCAAGCTTAGAATCTGTTGTCCGCTGCCTGGCTGATGGCCCCCCTTTAGTCCAAGATAAAGCCATAGAGATACTGTCTAGGCTTTGTGGGGATCAACCAGCTGTACTTGGTGACCTTTTGATTGCAAGATCACAATCTATTTGTTCATTAGCTAATAGAATCATCAATTCAGCCAGCATAGAAGCAAGGGTTGGGGGGGCCGCGCTGTTAATTTGTGCTGCAAAGGAGCACAGACAGCAGTCTCTTGATGAACTTGAGTCTTCTGCATACCTCAAACCCCTAATATATGCATTAGTGGATATGACAAAGCTTGATTCCAGCTATTCCTGCTTAGAGATTGGAGTTAAAACTCCCAGAGGTTTTATGGAAAGAACCATTTTCCAGGAGGGGGACGAGTCTGATGTTTCTGATCCCGCCACAGTGTTGGGAGGAACTGTTGCCTTGTGGTTGCTGTCAATAATTTCGGCCTCACGTGAAAATAATAGACTCATTCTTATGGAAGCTGAGGGGCTTGAGGCTCTTTCTGACAAGCTGGCCAGTCATACTTCCAGTCCACAGGTAGTGTTATTTTGTTCTTACTCTGCTGTCAATCGCTTTTTCATTTTCTTGGGATTGAGATAAATATCTTAGTTCTTTTTCCACCACTGCAGTCTTCCACTGGGTGATCATTGCGAACGATTCAGTTGCCGGGTAAATTAGATTGAAATGCATCAAGCGATGAGCAGTCATTTAGGGGATTTGCTTGGGATCCTGTCTCTTATATGTCTTCTAATTCTTCTGATATTTGCCAATCAAATGCGTACTTTCTATAAAATTGAAAAATACAAGATAGAGATAGGTGTAAGCCACATAGAATCAAGTGAGGCATTGTTGCCAAGAGAGCAGCACGCCCCTAATTTTCTGGTTAATTCTAAAGATTATCAAATTTTAATATATCCATGACCAACTGCACTTAATTTGGCACCTACAATTCTCTAAGATGCAGTTTTCATTTGGTGCATGTACTTGTGACCCTCAGTTCAGAAGTCGAATTTACTAGATAACCATGTACATACGATGCTTTCATTGTTGGAGAAAATATTTTATTTCATGGGAAAATTGGCAGAACATGATTTTCTCAAGTTGAGCCCTAGACTTAAGAAAGTCATTCTAGTTTGCCCCAACAAGCTCGTGGCATTGACGTATTCTAGTTACATGTATCACCAAAATGAAGAAATCATCTAAATTTTGAAACATTAACAAACATTTTCACGTGACTTCCGACTTGCAATGCAAGTGTATAAATTTTGAAGGATTTAAGGTGTTCCGTACTAAATAAAAATAAAAAAGCTAAAAAGTCAAAGTTAAAAGCAAAATCCACCTCAAATGCTCATTGATTTTCTCATTTTTCTACTTTAATCATAAAAAAAGAGCCAACATGCACCAAGGCAACACTGCTAGTAAAACAAACAAATATGCTGAAAGGAAGTGAAAATAATGCAAATCCAACTGCTGGATGAAGCTAAAAATTTGTTTGATGGAAATGAGAATGTTTCAGAGAGACGAAATTGTTTAATTAAGTCTATTTTGAAAAGAAAATATGCTATTATTTTGCAATATCAAATTACATTAGCCACTATTTTCTTAGTGGACTAAGGGCTGGTTCAAATTGATGCACAATCTGAGGACAATTTGCAACATGGGGAGATGAAATATGAGGTTCGTGATTAAATTTCTGTTTTATTTACAGGCTGAATATGAAGATCAAGAGGGCATATGGATTACTGCCTTGCTGTTAGCCATTCTATTTCAAGATGCAAATGTTATACTGTCTCCAGCAACTCTGTGTGTTATCCCTTCGCTAGCTCAGCTGCTACAATCTGATGAAGTTATCAATAGATTCTTTGCTGCACAGGCAATAGCTAGTCTTGTTTGCCATGGAAATAAGGGAATAAACCTTGCCATTGCAAATTCAGGTGCTGTTGCCGGATTGATAAACTTGGTTGGTTATGTGGAGTCAGATATGCTAAACCTAATTGCTTTGTCAGAGGAATTTTTCTTGTCACGAAACCCTGATCAATTTGCTTTGGAGCAGCTTTTTAAAATTGAAGATGTAAAAAGTGGTGCCACTGCACGTAAGTCTATACCTTTGTTGGTGGACCTCTTGAGACCGATGCCTGATAGGCCTGGTGCCCCTCCTGTTGCTGTTCAGCTCTTGACTTATATTGCAGAAGGAAATGATGTGAACAAGCTAAGCATGGCTGAAGCTGGAGCTTTAGATGCTCTTACGAAGTACCTGTCTTTGAGCCCTCAAGACTCAACGGAAGCTACCATAGCTGATTTATTGAGGATATTATATATGCATGCTGATATCATCCGGTATGAGGCATCAATTAGTTCACTCAATCAGCTAATAGCTGTTCTGCGACTGGGGTCGAGGACTTCAAGGTTTAGTGCTGCAAGGGCTCTTCATGAACTTTTTGATGCTGAGAACATCAGAGACTCTGATTTGGCCAGGCAGGCTATTCAACCATTAGTTGACATGCTAAATTCTGCATCAGAGAGTGAGCAAGAGATAGCTCTTGCTGCCTTGACGAAGTTCACTTCAGGAAATCCTGTAAAAGCAGCGGTGTTTACTGAAGTGGAAGGCAGTACCCTTGAGAATCTATATAGAATTTTATCCTCTGCTTCATGCTTGGAATTGAAGAGAGATGCTGCAGAACTCTGTTTTATTCTATATAGTGATGCAAAGGTTAGGGCAGACCCAGTTGCCTTGAAATGCATTCAGCCCCTCATAATGCTTATGCAATCCAAATTAAGCTCAGCAGTGGAGTCTGGGATATGTGCTTTTGAGAAATTGTTGGACGATGAAAGACTGGTGGAGCATGCTTCAGCCCTTGATATCATAGATCTCATTGTTGGCCTGGTCTCTGGGACAAATTATCGGCTCATGGAGGCCAGCATCTGTGCTCTCATAAAACTAGGGAAAGACCGGACTCCTTGCAAATTGGCTATGGTTAAAGCTGGAATTATTGACAAATGTCTTGAGCAACTCCCCGTTGCACCCATTTCCTTGTGCTCCTCAATTGCAGAACTCTTCCGCATTTTGACCAACAGCAGTGCCATTGCCAGAAGTTCAACTGCAGCAAGAATAGTAGTGCCTCTTTTCACGCTTTTGCATTCTCCAGACTTCAGCTTATGGGGACAGCACAGTGCCTTGCAAGCACTTGTAAATATTCTGGAGAAGCCACAGAGCCTTGCTACTTTGAAACTCACTCCTTCCCAAGCAATAGAGCCTTTGATTTCGTTTTTGGAGTCCCCATCTCAAGCCATCCAGCAGCTAGGCACAGAACTTCTCTCCCATCTTCTAGCCCAGGAACATTTTCAGCAAGACATCACAACAAAAAATGCAGTTGTGCCGCTTGTGCAGCTTGCTGGAATTGGTATCCTCAATTTGCAGCAAACAGCAATAAAAGCACTGGAGAAGTTATCTACTAGCTGGCCAAAGGCTGTGGCAGAGGCTGGCGGGATATTCGAGCTTGCGAAGGTTATCATGCAAGATGACCCGCAGCCACCACATGCATTGTGGGAGTCAGCTGCTTTAGTTCTTTCTAATGTTCTGCGCTCTAATGCAAAGTATTATTTCAAAGTTCCTCTTGTTGTTTTAGTTAAAATGCTGCATTCAACACTGGAGAGCACCGTTACAGTTGCCCTTAATGCCTTGATAGTTCATGAAAAGAATGATGCTTCAAGTGTTGAGCAGATGACTGAAGCTGGAGCAATTGATGCTTTGCTAGACCTTTTAAGATCTCATCAGTGTGAGGAAGTATCTGGTACATTGCTTGAAGCATTATTTAACAACATTAGGGTTCGAGAGATGAAAGTTGCCAAGTATGCTATAGCCCCTTTATCACAGTATCTGTTGGATCCACTTACTAGATCAGAGTCCGGCAGACTCCTTGCAGCTTTAGCACTTGGGGACCTCTCCCAACATGAAGGACATGCTAGAGCCAGTGATTCTGTTTCTGCATGTCGTGCTTTGATAAGCTTGCTTGAAGATCAGCCTACAGAAGATATGACGATAGTCGCAATTTGTGCGCTGCAGAATTTTGTCATGCATAGCAGAACGAACAGGCGGGCCGTTGCAGAAGCAGGTGGCATATTAGTAATTCAGGAGCTGCTGCTGTCTAACCATTCAGAAACCGCTCGGCAGGCAGCATTGCTCATCAAATTTCTATTTTCTAATCACACCCTCCAAGAATATGTCTCCAATGAACTGATTAGATCATTGACAGGTACATTACCAGAGTATATTCCTTGCTTTATGTTGTCATTGGCCAAAAACTTAGCATACCTGATGCATTGATACCATGTATGCCATCTGTCCAGATTCTCTCATTGGTATTCTTCATCCTTCAATTTTAATAATATTGGGTTGGCTATCGGTGAGAAGCCAACCCTCATATCGACCGCAAAATTATGATCCTATATATCGAACCTTTACTTTAGACTGATGTTACTTTTTTGGCTGGCAAAAATATATCAACACTGCATATGATGTGAATGCAATGTAGCAACTTGCATTGTGCATAGAGTCTTTTATATGTTTTATGATTATTTATCTTTAACAGCTCATGAATTTTTCTACTGCATGTTCACTGCCTACTGTGTCTCACCATTATGTATCTCAGTTTTGATGGATTTACAGAACTTTCCCTCTGTTCTTCATCATATATCGAATTGTGCCTGTTTCTTTTGCAGCTGCGCTGGAGAAGGAATTGTGGTCAACAGCAACCATCAATGAGGAGGTCTTGAGAACTCTAAATGTGATTTTTATGAACTTCCCTAAGCTCCATGTATCTGAAGCTGCTACCTTATGTATCCCGCACTTGGTAAATGCCCTCAAATCTGGTAGTGAGACGGCTCAGGAATCTGTTTTGGACACTTTATGTTTGTTGAAACAATCTTGGTCCTCCATGGCTTTGGACACAGCGAAGTCACAGGCCATGATAGCATCAGAGGCCATTCCGATACTTCAGATGTTGATGAAAACTTGCCCACCTAGTTTCCACGATAGGGCGGACAGCCTTCTCAACTGCTTACCAGGATGTTTGACTGTGACCATTAAGCGAGGGAACAACTTAAAACAGGCCATGGGTAGCACAAATGCCTTCTGTCGACTGACAATAGGCAATGCTCCTGCACGACAAACAAAGGTAACATTTCTTTCATGATAAACCCGATTACCCACAATATTTGTGAACCTCATTGGCATGGCTTTGATATATGTTTTTGTTCCTGGTGGGAGCTTAGGAGGCTTGATTCCAATACTTTTAGTTTCGTGCTTGAAGGATTAAAATTGGCAAGCTATAAGTTAAAAACCATGGCTATTTAGATCATGAAATATGCAGCTACATTTGCATCTACGCACTGATATGATTAATTTTGTAATTCTCATATAAGTGTTCTTTTTCTGTTACTATATTTTCCTTCCTTCAGGTGGTTAACCACAGCATTTGTCCAGAATGGAAAGAAGGTTTCACTTGGGCTTTTGATGTGCCTCCAAAAGGACAGAAACTGCATATCAT
Organism: Corymbia calophylla; assembly: GCA_014182845.1. NCBI lineage: Eukaryota > Viridiplantae > Streptophyta > Magnoliopsida > Myrtales > Myrtaceae > Corymbia > Corymbia calophylla. Next base: position 32,080,903 of record CM024698.1, on the reverse strand, counting down.
ATGCAAAAGCAAAAACACGTTTGGGAAGGTCTGTGTGCTCTGACCACATTATGTTGAATCATATCAACCTAGACACTTATTAGTGCAATAAGTATATGTGGTTCACATGATCGACCCGAACCTTTACCAGGCAATTCTTTAAATAAATGTAACTGTGTGTTTGATGCATGCTTGTCTCTTATAAACTTATTCACATGCTTTATGGTCCTATATGGTAATCTGTACTTGAACTTAGGTGAGCAAGTAGCACATTGAGCTAAAAGTCATCCTGACCATTGTCATGTTCATCGATCTGACATGAGATGTGTTACTTTTCAGGCAACTCTTGGGAGAGTGACAATCCAAATAGACAAAGTTGTGACGGAAGGAGTATACAGTGGATTATTCAGTCTTAATCACGAGAGCAACAAAGATGGATCTTCCCGAACGCTTGAAATAGAGATTATCTGGTCCAACAACAAGATACCAGGTGATGACATCTGAGGGGATTAAGTTAATTTCCCTGATGAAATTCAGAAGATGGCAAGGTCATAAAGTTAGCTGGAAAATTGATTAGTTATAGTGTGCAGGATGTTGATTTGCTTGTAATTATTTGTCATTTAAAGGTTCAATTTTGTAGTCTGATGCATGTGCTGCTGGAGGGGTGTACAGTATAAAACTTACACAAACTAGCAGAGGCGATAAGAGTCGTGGGATCTTTGCTTTAGGTTTCTAAAGCTGATTATAGATCTACTGTACAGGTAAGTCTTCTAGGATCTAGCAAGTAAAAGTCCTTGCAGAAATTGGCAGTAGTAATCGATTTTTGCCGATAGTGCTGCCCTTAGCTGACGAAATCATTGTACCCGCGTCATGCTTGTGATCTTTCATCAGGCAAATCCTCTCTGCAAGCATTATCATTTGCTTTTGTTCTGGTCTCAAAAGTGGATGTATAAGTTAGAAATATTTCTTTTGGAGTTGCATAATCTCTCAAATTAGAGATTTGTTCGTTGAGTTCAGAGGCTGGATCTCAGGGGGCTAGCAGGGACCATTGCCTCCTTTGGCGGTTTGGTAGCTGGTGCAATTTTATTGATTATTTATTGTATTCTTTGGAATTCCATGTGTATTGCTTAAACCTTGCCTCTTAACAAGTCAAGATTTTGCAAACCTTCTGATGTTGCCTATGGTCCAATGGAAGCGGGGAGAAAAGAAGGTGATCCTTAACTTCTCATTCCTACTTATTTTACCATCATGTAGGTTCCGTCTTATGAGTTTTGAGTGGTGATCTTCTGCGAGGCTGAGATTAATCCGGGATTAAAGGTCATGAGAGAAAAATGGTTATGATTTTGAGGTCCGGGGGTGGCCTTTGATATAAGATAGCTTGACCTGGAATTGACTTGCAGCTACTTTTCACATGGAAAGGGGGAGGTGGGGGTTCGAATCTTGAAGGAGATTAGGGCGGGGATAATTTAGTTTCAGGTGTGGGTTCCGATGTCCTGCAAGGAGGCAGGACAAAATTCTGAGAGTGAGATTTAGAGTAGAAGTAGAGTAGGATTAATAAAAAAAAAATTCCATGTGAGACGAACCGGGTGCATGTACTTGGGTTTATCCAGACTGTAAAATCGAGTGAGTTTCATCTTCTACATGAGGTTGATATGATTTAACAACTTTGATAGGTAATGGGGTATGCAATCAATCCACTTATGATGTATGATCCTCTACCCTTGTAGATGATGTAGCATAGGAACAATCGAAACAAAGTTTGGAAAAACTCGTGTTCAATGGTATGGTTGCCAAAATGTTTTCATATATTTAAATGGAAAATAAATATGAAGAGGTTTTTGCCTCCATTCTATAGTAAACAAGAAAGGTGACTTGGAGTCTTTACACATGCTTGTTTGATCACGTAAATAATGATAAATGCTCCGTAGCGCAAGACTCCTTTTAAGCTAGACCATAGCTAGCATTTCCATTTCTATGATATGCGGAATTAGTTTTCATCAAGACCCAAGTTGCTTGGCAATAGGATGTATGAATCACTGAATTGAATTGTGATATTTGATTGAGATCTTGGATTTCAACCTTAAGTTGCTTAGGAAGGTCGAATCGATACATCATGACAAATTGAGAGTAATGCAAAATTGGTATAAGTTTTAAAAAAGGGGTTAATACCACTAAAAACCTCAATTTTGTAAGCATGATAAATTTATTTCAAATTAATTTTAATTTCAAAAATTTTAAATTGGTATATTTGTGACAATTTTACCTTAAACTAATATTTTTACTGTTAAAAATCACAAATTAGTACACTTGCGATAATCTTATTCCAAACTAATCTTTTGAAATTAAAAAAATCCAAACTGATGTATTTGTGATAAATATACTATTATTTAAATTGGATTAATATCACTAAAAATCATAAAACTATTATGCATGTGATAAACGGAGAATAAAATACCAAATTAATATACTCGTTAATTGTCACCGGTCATTTAGCTCAGTAATTTAATAATAAAATTTGAGAAAGATTAACTGAGAGTAGATTTGTCACATGTGTATTAATTTAGAATTTTTTGTGGTATTAATCTTAAAAAAAAAACCCATTTCAAGGAAAGAAGATATCTTGTGTTCGCTCAGCGTCAAATGGACGTGATGACGACACGGTAGGGTCGCCGCCTAAGAAAATCAAAAGCCCGCCCAATTCTCCAAAGGCCGAATCGGTCCTGACTCACCGCCCCCACGCACCGACCCACCCTAAAAATAACTTTCCGAACTCGTACTCGACCCGCAGGGGCCAAAACCGTCTTTTCGAGCTCTGCACGAAGAAGGGGAAAAAAAGTAAAAAAAAAAAAAAAAGAAAAGGAAACGAGCCAAAGCCAGAGCCAAAAACAACATTCAGACAATTTCAAAGCCGCAACGAATAAAAACGTCAAGCCCTGGTTTTTGGAGGGAGCAAGGCACCTCCCTCCTTCCCTCCCTCCTCGTGACCCCCACCCTCTCTCTCTCTCTCTCTCTCTCTCTCTCTCTCTCTCTCTCTCTCTATATGTGCGAAGCTCGCAGATTCTCCGGCGATGTTCGGCTCGAGCTCCAGGTCGCAGAGATCCTCCGCTTCGTCAATCTCGCCGTTCCGGTCGCGGAAGCCGGCGGCGGCGGCTCCTCCTCCTCCTCCGCCGGCCTCGGCCAAGCGTCCGGTCACTCCTCACTCGGTCAGGTCGTCGTCGTCGAGGTCAGCTAGTAAGCCGGCCTCGGTTTCTCCGGCGGCGGCGGCGATCCCGAAGCAGAACGCCAGCCCGACCTCGCAGAGCGTCGAGCGGCCGGGTTTCAGCAAGTCCAAGGAGAACGTCACCGTCACCGTGAGGTTTCGTCCTCTCAGGTTAGTCAAACGCGCGTTTATTTATTCTCTCCGAGAGTTGACTTCTTTTTTTTTTTTTGAGTTATCGGGGCTGTTCGCTAGTCGATGGTGAACATTTTTTTTTGTTCTGTTTTTTTTTGCTCTGATTCCGATTTTGGAAATGTGGATTGATTTTGGGCAGTCCGAGGGAGATTAATAAAGGAGATGAGGTGGCCTGGTATGCAGATGGGGATTACACAGTGAGGAACGAATACAATCCTTCGATTGCCTATGGCTTCGGTTAGCTTCAGTTCATCTTTTACTTCTTGAAGCTGTTACCAAGAGTTGGGTGGTCTTGGACACCCTAGCTTGAATAAGCCCATGCTGTGGGATTTGCCAGTTGCCGCATATGATTTGTAAACACATTTAGCAATGCACCAACACAGTGGATGAGTGGAATCCACACGACCAACTAAGTTGTAGATTCTGAATGGTGGGCTGGTGGCTGCACCTGAAGCTAGGTCATTAAGTATCATATTACTTTTCCCACCGATTTGGCATTTTGGAAACTTTACTTGACCACACTTATATATTGATAATACAACAACATTTTTCAGCAGGGACAAAATGCATGGTCTCGCTATGGAATCGTATTGCTTGAATTGGGATTTCAAATGTATCGAGTAAGAATTGACTCTTTCTATCTGAGACGTAATTATGGTTGTTTGCAGATAGAGTATTTGGTCCGGCAACAACAACACGCCATGTTTATGATGTTGCTGCTCAGCATGTTGTTAGTGGTGCTATGCAAGGGATCACCGGTAGTTATATTTTTCTTTGTTTGACATGGCTTTTTCTGTCTTAGAAAGCAAATAAGAGAATTGCATGTTGAGAAGCCGTGATGTGAAAAGTGAGATGATATGTTACCTAAGGAAGAAATGCTGTTAAACAAAATGGCAATGTGATGCGTTTCCACAATATAATTTTTTTTCGTCTGTCAAAAAGTAGCCATCACTAGAATGTATGCTGGTAATTTTCTGTCTAAGGTAGGAACCTTAGCTACTGTCCCTGCTCATTTTAGTTTGTTGTCCCTTTTCATTTGGTGTACGGAGGAAGTTTATTTTCTTCTCTTAGACCAGTTGTTTGGCATAAGTGCACTTCCTAGTTGTACTTTGTACCTTAAAATTTGATGTACCTTGCACTGATTGGTAACATATGACCCAAAGACTTCCTCCTCCAAATCTCCATGTAAAAACGCGTTCTTCACATCAAATTGCTGCAAAGACCAATCAAAATTAGCTGCAAGAGAAAGTAGCACCCGTACCGTGTTCATCTTTGCTACTGGTGCGAAGGTCTCTTGATAATCCACCCCATAGGTTTGGGTGTACCCCTTTGCGACCAGCCTTGCTTTATACCTCTCCAAGGTCCCATCAGCTTTGTACTTAAGGGTATAAACCCATTTACATCCAACTGGTTGCTTGCCTTTGGGTAAAGTCACAACTTCCCATGTATCATTCTTCTTCAATGCGTTCATTTCCTCCATCATAGCTTGTATCCAATTCCTATCCTCAAAAGCTTCATGTACCGAGTTAGGAATAGTAATTGAATCAAGAGCAATAATGAAGGCTTTGTGTTGAGTAGATAGTCTATGGTATGACACAAATTGGGAGATAGGGTGTTGGGTACACTTCCTAGTAGCTTTTCTCAAGGCAATAGGTAAATCCCAACAGTGAGTTTCTTGTACAATGAGTGGTCAATGTGGGCACAAATAATACTTAGCTTTGGTTTCTCCTATTCTGATGCAGGTACTGTATTTGCATATGGCGTCACTAGTAGTGGGAAAACTCATACTATGCATGTAAGTCAGAAATTCGTATTAATTCCATTCAAATATTTTTATCACTTCTCCAGATGAGTTGCGATTTATACTGATGAGTAATATCCTGTTTTGTGAGAACTGTTACTTCACAAATTTGTTGGCAATAATGATGGAAATAGTTTCTTGAGATCAACAGAATACATGAATGGCATTGGTTTGCCGTCACCGTCCTCACTGTTAATGCCTCTCGTTTTGCTTTTGATGTTGATTTAATATATCGTTCTTTCACTTAATTTAAAGTGTTCAAATTTTACCTTGTTGTGCTATTCCGTTAATTTAGTGCACCTGATATGCAAAACATGGTTTTCTTTCCTGAAACAAGTTCTCTCCAAGTGATTTTGTGTGGTCTCTGCTGCTATAAAATGGATATAAACATGAACCCCAATCAACACTCTTTAAACTGAGGTTAACTATAACCACCTGTTCTCATTGTGGTTTGGAAAGCCAGAGGCATTTCAGTTTGTTAGAAATATATATATTATCTTGACTCAGTTTTTAAATGCAAGATGTATTCATATTAATGATGGCATTGCCACCATCTATCGCAAAATTTGTTTCTTTTCTGAAGACATTGTGTGAGTCAAAGATAGTTTCTTGGCTTAACTACTGAAGGTGCATCAGGTGACTGGGATTATTACGTGCTTGCAAACTGACCAACCACTATCTTTTTGTTATGAAGGGGGAGCAAAAATCACCAGGGATTATCCCACTGGCTGTGAAGGATGTGTTTGGAATTATACAAGAGGTGGTGAATTTTTTCTGTTGTTTGATATTTTGATGTTGGTCTGCAATTTTCTACTAACCCTTGTGGCCCTTTTCAGACACCTGGACGAGAGTTTCTTCTTCGCGTTTCATATCTAGAAATTTATAATGAGGTCAGCTCAACTTAATTGCATTTTTGTGTGCTCTGGTATAGGAATTATGATGTCTAATATATACCAAATTTTGCACAATGTGATTTTTTTGTTATTTCAAATCTCAAGTGATAACAATTCAAAACAGGCCACAGAAAGAAAGTAATTCTCTTTTTTCTTGGTTGACGCTTATTTATATTCCCTTCTTACTTTCCTTATGGATTGAAAGACTCAAGATGACTGATTTTAGTTTATGATTCCATGTACTTGGTGCATGTCTTGTCTGATCCAAGTACTAGGAGAGTTGTGTGCTTTTTATTATTGAAGCATTTTGTTGACTATTTAAAGTAATCAGTTTTGGAAAGGGAAACATCAGAAGTGAATCCTGACTACAAACCAATGTACTCTTTAACTGTTGTTAATTACTGAAGACTTGATCTTCACTTTTATTTAGCCTGTCCAGTTGTGGACATGGGAAGATACTATGGATGAGATCTAAAGGAAAGTCTAAGCTGGCAGTGTATTGGGAAAAACTAAACAGTAGTACACCTGTTAGAGATATTATTGCTCTCTGTACTTTCAGATGAAGTTGGTTGCTAATGAGTTCATGACCATTTTATTCTAGGAGATTGTAGAATTGGTTTGTGCTGATCCTAGGTCTTATCTAGATACTTCTAAGCTAAATCTGTTCTCGTGCATATGGAATTCCAAATGTTGCTGTACATGGAAAAAAGGTTATCCTAATCTTCCCTCATTTCTGGGTACGAAGAGAGTGAAATAGTGGTGTAAATTAAATTGGGAGATAAAAATGAGGTGGTACTGCTGGGTAGTGTTTTTTTTATCTCAAATGAATGTTACCATGTCTCAAGAAACAGTTGCATATTACCAGAGATCTGTTTCACTGCTCATCTTCTGTTAGTTCAAGGATTTAATTTCTCTTTAAAACTCCAACTCTGCTGTATTTAAATCTTGAGAAGTGATTAATAGTTTGCCTCTACACATTTGGATAGGCTCAACTTACATGGCTGGAGCAGATAATTTTAACTTCATTTTGGGGGAGCGCTATGAAAGAGATTGTTCTCACTGTACGAAATGAAGCAGTGACTAGCACGCTAAGATCAACCACTTGGAGAACGTGGAGCCTTTCTTTCTCGGCTGTCTGCCTTTCTTTTGGCTTCTGTCTGGTTGTCAGTACTTAACATTTAGGTTGCTTTTAGGAAATCAGTGATTTAGCATGTTGTGGGGCATTTTAACTCCTGAGAGCTTCATTGACGTTGTGCCTATGCTGATCTTTCTTTCCTGGACTGCCATTAAAAATTGGTATCATTATTTTAGGGGAAAAACATCTGCCAAATGGGCGGTTTGTATGACTTATGGTTTGCTGGACATCAATGATCCTTCGGTCCAATTTTATTGGGATGAGCCTTTTCTTTCTTCTCCTTTCTTTTTACTTTTACCTGCATTGCCAAATTCATCCATTGCATTTGAGTTGAGTTAGTAATTCATTCATTGATTAGTAGAAAATGTCTCAGATAATCTATTTTAGTTTTGTCTGGATTGATTATTCTCTATCTGCATTTTTCTTTTTCTGGTAATTTTGTTTTTAGGTTATTGATTACTTCTATTTTGGTTAACATAGGTCATTAATGACTTACTCGATCCAACTGGCCAGAACCTCAGAATCCGGGAGGATGCTCAGGTTCATCATTCCTCCAGAGATAAAGCTGTTGCTATTTTATGCAGTCAGCTCTAGTTTTGGATACTTTAATAGATCCTAGTGCATGTTTTTAATTAACTTCCTTCAATTTTACTAATGAATGCTTCAAGTAATTTTCGGTTTTCACAATTCACATCCTAATTTCCTATTGAATTTTTTTTTTTAACTAATCAGTCGTGTGAAATACTTGACTATGTCTCTCATCTTTCAACATGATTGTCTATACTCCGTGTGAGTGTGACTAGTTAGCGGGTGCATAGATCTTAAAACTTGATCTACTGATCAAATTCATTCTATAGGTGGCTGCATGTCATCTCTCTTTGATTTTGCTTAATAAGAAAGGCACATAACTTAGTTCAGAGTGAATCATCTATAGCAGGAAGCCTCAAAAGCAAGTCAGCTTGGTAGAGTGGGTAAAGACATTTGACCTCTCTCCACTTTGTGGAGCAATGCATGATTTATCATATTCAGCAAGCCTCAGTGAAACCTTTTTTTTTTGGCCACCTTAAAACAATGTCTCCCTGAATTAGGCAGCTTTGCACTTCATGTTTTGCTTCACCATAGCATTTCAACCTGCGCAACTTGTGGCCTGCTACAGGGTACCTATGTTGAGGGAATTAAGGAGGAGGTTGTGTTGTCCCCTGCTCATGCTCTTTCCTTGATTGCATCTGGAGAAGGTAAACTTGTTTCCTTGCGATATTATATAGTGTCTTCATTCATTTATGCCCTTCCCCTAGTTCTTTTCCTTCCCTCTTCGGTATTAATTTGATGTGAAGATTTCTAGGTTCATAGACAATCTTCTCTGTGATATTATATTTTGTTATGAATAGGTAATCTTTCTTCATATAACATTGCAACTGATATCAGCTGCTTGATTTTGTGAGAATTGGTAATCCTCTCTCCCTTCTGTTCCTGAGCACATTGTTAATATTTAACATTACAATTTTGCAGAGCACAGACATGTGGGTTCTAATAACTTCAATCTTCTGAGCAGTCGAAGCCACACTATTTTTACATTGGTAATTGTAGTTTCAATGTAGAATCTCTTCTTCTTTTTAGTACCTTTATATTGACCATCCGGTCAATTCTCAGGGGAATCTTTCCTAGAACCAAAAATGTATCAATAGCTTATTTAAAATGCAACCTTTTTCCTTCATGTAATGGAAATTGTCTTGTTCGTTGGCATGTAATTCTGCTGAATTGTGCAAGATAGGGGAATTGAGATCAGAACATCCTCATCTGGCACTTTAATACAGGCTTGGCACCATAGAAAATTATCTACTGAGAAAGAAATTATTAACTTGTGGTTAAATGAAGTAATATTTGGTTTTCTTAACAAGCGCCCCCAGGACACTAGTTAAGCTAACCAAAATTGAAGAAACAATTTTCGAGACATTTTCAAAATTGAAAAATTACAGAGCTTAAGAAGACTAATTATTTTAAATGGACAATCTTATTTTTTCAAAGCATATTCATTGAGGCCTAAAAAGTTCCCTAGGGCCACTCTTTTAACACTTCCCATAACATTTTTATCAAGCATGTGGAATTTGTACATCAGTTTTCTTAATTACTTGGTGCACCTTCTACTTTAAAACTTTTGCTGCTTTGTGTGTCTCTTCTGTGTACACCTCAATTACTTCTGATGAATTTAGATTGAATCTATGGTCAAGTGCTGATTGCAAATTGATGATTTAATTGTGCATGAAGGCCCCAAGGGAGCGGATATTCTAGGGCCCTGATGTCTCCTTACATGTTCTTATATGTTCTTATGAGGAATGATTTTTGACCTGAGGGAAGGAAGTAGCTTACGAAGCACATTACTGCAAGTAGTATAATATAGCACGGTACTTGATAATTCGACAATCAATCTGTTTAAAAGTCAATGTTGAATACTATTTCCTGTAATAAATAAGGAATCTTGAAGAAGCTTCTACAATTGATTGCTAATTATTGGTCCAGTGCTAACCTAAATGTATTCTGCCAGACAATTGAGAGCAGCCCACGGGGGGGAGACGAAGTGGAAGAGGATGTCACCTTATCCCAATTGGTAATCTTTCATGCTTTTTATTTATTTAGGATGACAATGATAACCTAGTAAATACGATAATCATTTTGATATGCACGCACATGCGTTGCTGACAATAAAATGCTGACTACTTTTTTGTGCATTTGCTTAAGTTTTATTTATTTATTCTGGTTTTGCAGAACCTAATTGATCTTGCTGGATCTGAAAGTTCGAAAACTGAGACAACTGGCTTGAGGAGAAAAGAGGGTTCATACATAAATAAAAGTCTACTTACTCTTGGCACTGTGAGATTTCATGCCCTTTTATTTTTCACTGAGTAATAAGTAGATAATATGGAATATCTTAACTACATGTCCATCTTATATATTATCACATATACCCTAATTTCTTTAGCTGTTCATGCTTTGACTTAGATATATATTGCTGAAGGCATCATTTTCAAATTGAATTTGCAATTTGCCTCTTTGATTCTTCTTCTTGCTGATGACATAAGTTGCCATACATGACCTAAATAATTAATATTAACGCTTTAAGGTTAATTAAGAAGTCATTGTTTCATTCTGACATTCGTTTTGGGTCGCTGGGGTAAATGAACACTTTGAATGCATTCATATATTTTTTTCGTTCTCTTCACTTCTTGAAGCTATTATGAACCTGTGGTTGGAAACGTCGGTTGTGTATATTGGATGCCTTTTTCTGATAAAATATGAGCTATTTTGCTGTAGGTGATCTCCAAACTAACAGATGGAAAGCCATCTCATATTCCCTATCGGGATTCAAAACTCACCCGTCTGTTGCAATCATCTCTCAGTGGTCATGGGCGGATTTCTGTAAGTTGAATACCATATGTTCTTTTAGATTGGAAACTCATCATTCAATGGACTGTCATTTCAAGCAGTCTGTTCTTACCTTCTAAAATTGTTGCACTATAAATTTTATACAAGGGTGTGCAAAAATTTGATTCCTTCAGGATAATATTAGCTGTTTGAATCTACTTTGCAGCTTATTTGCACCGTGACACCTGCCTCCAGCAACAGTGAGGAGACGCATAACACATTGAAGTTTGCACATCGAAGCAAACACGTGGAAGTTAAAGCATCTCAAAACAAGGTTGATATGAAACCGCAACTTAATGTCAGATTTCACTGCCACTTTTTATTTGTCACCTCTGCTTATTCAGTCATTATTATAATTTACTAGATTGTGGATGAGAAGTCTCTTATCAAAAAGTACCAGAGGGAAATTACTACCTTGAAGGAAGAGCTCCAGCAATTGAAGCGTGGTATGGTGGGAAACCCTTATACGAGCGCATCTGCACAAGAAGATTTGGTCAATCTGAAGCTTCAGGTTTGTCCTCTACTCAATAAAAGGATAGGGAGAGACGCACCATTTATATTGATGTTTTGCAACTTATTTAAGCTGGTAACTGTAATTCTAATGTGTATGTGGCGCTTGTAAGCAAAGCAAGATTTCCATAGTCCATTGAATATACTTCTGATACATCCATTTTTTAGGGCCATTATTTTTTTTGTCGGTTTTACTTATAAGTGTTATTTTGTGATTTTAAAGCTGGAAGCAGGTCAAGTTAAGTTACAGTCAAGACTGGAAGAGGAAGAACAAGCTAAGGCTGCTCTAATTGGAAGAATTCAGCGACTAACTAAACTCATTTTGGTATCTACTAAGAATGCCATGGCAACAAACCTTCCAGAAAGGCCTGGACATAGAAGGAGGCATTCTTTTGGAGAAGATGAGGTGGGTGATGCAGCAATTAAATCCACATTCTAAGATCATATATTGATGGTGAAAAGCGTGTTTGATTAACAATGTATATCTGTCAAGGAATGTTTCACACAGCTTGATTTCTTTCTTACCTGATAATGTGAAGCTACTTTTCTTGATAGTATGATTTGGATTTTCTCATTCATCTATCACGTGGACCAATCTGCAGTTTGTCAGAGTAACCTTTATACATCTTGTGCAGCTGGCATATTTGCCTGACAGAAAGCGGGAATACACGATTGATGATGATGCTGGAAGCTACACTTCTGAGTTTCCACTTGATAAAAGGAGGATGTGATGAATCTAGATGAGTTGGTCAATGATTACAAAAGAAACAGAAAACATGGGATGCTTGGTTGGTTCAAAGTCAGAGTAAGCTCCAAGCTTCTATTTAATTGATGGTTCTTTTATTGGCCCTTCCTAGTCAAAAAAACAATTATTTGGCCCATCCAGGCCTCATGTTACTACCTAGATCCATCCAGCATGAATCCTCTAGGAGAACTGCCAGCCCTATCTAATACAATATTGGGCATCAATTTCACGGCATAGACGTCTTCCCCAATAACATTCCTTTAAGCGCTCTATTTGCAGCAAAACTTGGTCATTGTTTGAACCTCAGCTGTTGATAATATGCTTATGACATGTATAGTCAATGAGAGTGATGGGGTCAAATATTTCAGGGTGAGATTTGTACATAATCCTTATTTGTTTTGATGTGTCTCTTGATAGACTTGTAGTTCCAAATATGATCTGAATTAAATTGGGAAAGAAAATTGTGATGATTCACCATTTCTGAAAAGTAATTTGTTTCTCAGCTGTGCTGAAAAGGTTGAAAAGGCTGAATGTCGGTATGAGATAGACATCTTCCATGAAGTTTTGATTTTAATGCTTCTTTATTCTTTGTCAAGTAACAAAACAACAATTCTTAATTTCAGCTGCATTTTGTTAGTTTTGAAATGTCAAGTGTGCTAAAAAAACCATAAAACTGTGTGTTTAGAAACCTGAGAGCTTGCCGGGATTGCCTCCTAGTGCTGATAGTGAGAGCTCTGCCAGTGCATCACCTGCATCTGGTTCAAAATCATCACAAAGCAGAGTGATGTCCAGTGATATCAAGGATGGACGAAGGAAATCACTCAGCAGAAAAGGGGATGATGCTTCAGCTGTGGAGTCCTTTCCAGAACGAACTCAAGCTGGTGAACTATTCAGAGCTGCTGTTGGAGGTCGTCGTCTTCCTCCAGTGAGTGGAAGTATACTTACCCGTTACTTGCTCTTTAGGTGTTGGGGGAGAAAAGACAGTGCTTATATAAAATGAACTTAGATCTTATGGAAGACTTGATGCAGAATAAAGTGCAGCGGCACAAGGGCATTTATCCACAGATCTTAACCTGAAAAATGAAGTTAAATTACGAAGAATTTGTGGTATCTTTGTGTTTAATCTTACAGGGTGCTAACATTTTCTAATACTTGGACATGAACTATTTAAATTGTGAGCTCCTACAGGTACAATCTACAAATGCTGAACCAGTAAACAAGTGCGTAGAATGTATGTATTTATTCTAAAGGAATGTGAAGTATGAAATTGGACAATAACTAGGATTGGATACCCCCTTTTTTGACTCTTGGAAATGAATCACCTACCGCTACTTGAAAACTCTCCATTATGCATTTAAGAGGTTTTGCACATGATCGCCTGAATTGAAATCCAGTATATGTCTTATAGATCTGAATAGTTCCTTTCAGCTTCAAATTTTTCCAGCAATGTTGTATCAATGTTCCGCATTTAGTGTTATTCTGGTTCTTCTCTGCAATGTGCTGCTAACTCATACAGTCAGTGATCTGAAAATTTTTTATGAACCTACTCCGTGGTTCTTTCTTCAGAGCGGTACTACCATCACAGATCAAATGGACCTCCTCCGGGAGCAGGTCAAAATGTTGGCTGGGGAAGTGGCATTATCCACGAGTTCCCTTAAAAGATTGTCAGAGCAGGCAATTAACAATCCGGATGATTTACAACTTTTGGTATGCAACATATGAGGAACTTCTTTCACTTGAAAAAAAAAATGATTTGGATCTGATAACTTTTTCCTTCATCACTTTTTCTGTGGCCACCTTGATTGATGCAGGAACACATGCAGAAGTTGAAGGATGAAATTCATGAAAAGAAGCTCCAGATGAGCATCCTGCAAAAGCGTATGATTGGATCACTTGAAACGGCTCCTCATACTTCAAATATGATTGAGATGTCTCAGGTTATCACCTGCCATTTAATATTTACCAAGTTACCAACCAATGGGAAATATGTGGAGGAGTCTTTTTTCATTTTTTTTGGATGGGGGGGGGGTCGTCATGTTTACTGACTATCTGGCATGAGTTGAGGCAGCCTGTTACTGTATTGCAGCCATCCAATGGACAAAAACTGTATAAAGCCTTTAAAAGTAAAAGGAAATGGATGACTTATTGGGTTGTGGTTTGGTATCAGAATTTTTCCTCAAACTAAACAGGACATTTATAAAAGTGATGGATGGATAACGAGTAATAGAAATTGGTTGTTTTATTTTTTCATACAGAGTGAGCAATCACTATATAATCCTCAATCAGCATTGGACCCTGGGCAGGGGGAGGGAACAGGGGCAGTACCCTGCTCCCTTAAGTACTTCGAAGAAAATGATCTTGTCCCAATCTAGAACTCGCAGTCCACCATTGTCCTCAACAATGATGTGTCCCTATCAAACTTGTGAATTAAAAGGATCCTGTTTATGCTCTTTTCAAATTTATACATTGCCAGCATTGGCAGACTGGTAAGGAGGGTCGGGCACAATGATTGGAACTACTGACATTATGTTGCTCTTTCTTTTCAATGATTAGCTGCTTCCATAAGAATGCCTTTTGTTTTCTCATTTCTGTTCAATATAAATATTTGGTTACCTGAAGTGAAGCTCTTTATTTGATTACCTGGAGCAAAGCTCTTTTTTTGATTGCCTGAAGCAAAGCAATGCTTTGCCCACACATTCTCATCCTGAACTGAAAGCTTGGCTACTTCTGTTAAGTTGTCAAGTGCTCATTCCTCACCCTTCCTGGATTCATGAGAATTTGTTTTTGGATAACTGGATGGTCTTACTTCCAACTTTACTTGTGGACTGGTGAAAAAATTGATGATAGAATGGCAACCAAAATTGTTCTATTTGTTGGTTTCTTGATTATGTTGCTTTCTTCAATAAGTGGCATTTTGCATGTTGCACAGGCTCTGTCAAAGCTCACTACACAGCTAAATGAGAAGACTTTTGAGTTAGAGGTTTGTTGCTTGATTTCTGAATGGTTTTAAATAATAAAGATGGTTATGGCCATTCTACTTTGTCAATAAAGTCTGCTTCTGATATATTTTCCAGATTAAGACTGCAGACAATAGAATCCTACAGGAGCAGTTGCAGACAAAGGTAAATAACTAACCTTGCGTGACATATTTTTTGCTTAAAAGATTTTGTGTTTCCAATTATTTGGTAACTGTACTTTGCAATAGATGTCAGAGAATGCTGAGATGCAAGAGACAATTCTTATGCTAAGGCAGCAGCTTAATCTATTATCGAATAAAAGTTCTGCCGGTGCAAAACATAGTGCTGAGAGTGAGCCTACCTCGTGCAAAACTGGATCTGGTGATTTACTAGAAGTAAACTGGAGTGGCTCTTGTGATGAAAATTGCATTGATGAAAACACTCCCACTAGTGTCATCAATCTAAACAGGGTATTTTCCCAGGAGGATTCAAGAGATTGTGGCAATGATGCTTTTCTAAATTCCCAGGTCCTTATGCAGGTCATTCTACTTCTATTCCATTGTTTCCTATGGCTTTCCTTCTCAAGTTATACACTGATCTTCCTTTTCTTGTTTCTTGTGCAATCTGCTTCATGTAGTCTGTGTCCTTCCACCTTAGTATTATGGTGCAGATTAAATTGTGCACCATCATATACAATACACAACTTGTAGTATCCTAAAATTTTTGTTCCATACAAAAACACAGGCTGCAGAGCTAGAACATTTGAGACAAGAGAAGCGTAGACTCATAGAACACAAGGATGGACTTGAAATTCAGATCCAAAAGCTCGCAGAGGAAGCTTCCTATGCGAAGGAGTTGGCATCTGCAGCAGCAGTTGAACTCCGTAACTTGGCAGATGAAGTTACTAAACTTTCCTTTGACAATGCAAAGCTAAGGGGGGTTATGGCTGCTGCAAAAGAGGATTCATGCAGGCGCAATTGTTGCTCACTATCTGATGAATATTCTGGAAAACCAGATAGAGCTTTAAGCAAGGACATGCAGAGGGAATTAGATGCGATACGTAAGAAAGAGGCAGACCGGGAAATCACAGTTTTAGAAAAAAATAAACTGTTATTTGAGCTGAGGAGAAAACTGAATGAAGCAAAGCAACGTGAAGAGAATTTGGAAAATGAGCTAGCGAATTTGTGGGTTCTGGTTGCAGAGATGAGAAAGTCTGGCCATGATGCCGACAACAAGATGAGTCAAGGGGTCCCTATCTCAGACAAGCAAGGAAGAGCCAGAAGTGGGATTCTTCCATGTAATGGTCACTCACGAGGAATGCCACAGTCAGACGAAATCTCTGAAGAAATGGATGAGCCAAATACCATGGAACGATTAAAAGCTAGCTACCTTAAAGAAAGCAAACGATGCAGAGAATTGGAGATTAAAATTTCCAGATTGAAGGTAAAATATCTAAAACCATATAAAGATCTTATACCAGTCTTAGGGATTAGTCTAGACCGTTGTGTGCTGTCCATGGGTTCATGCTCTGGAGTCAGATATTACAGCTAAACCCTAACTCTGTTAATTCTAGGGCGAGGATCTTTCTGGTCTGGATGTCGCTGTCTTGGAGGAACTGCAGAATCTTCATGTGGAGGCCATAACAAAGATTTGCCATGCAAAGGTGCCCTTTTGCCATATAAATGATTTTCTTTTATGGTTCTCGTTGATGTGTACAACTTCACGATGCTCAATGTCATTGCATGCTCTGCCTTCATTCTAGTAGATTGGTTTGCATCTCGTTTCCTTCTTTTAAAGATGGTGTATATATGGTTCCACAGCATTGGTTCAGATTTCACTAGCTTTTCTGTGTGTGCCTTGTACAGTGTGCGAATCGTATCTTTGCAAACTGAGGGTTGACTTTTTGCCATCTCGAGCAAATGGAGACTAATTATGAGGTTGGTGCTGCTCTTCTTACCAATATGTGGGGAAGTGGTCATAGCACTGTCTGATGAGATTCTCCACTCCATTTCTTGCAGGTTTCGTCTCGGTGTAGGGTGGTATTGTGTACAGTAGCTTGGAGGTTGAAAGAGCTAACATACTGATATCCACTAGGGGTCTCCGACAGGTTCATCGTGCAAGCAAATAAGCGGGGAGATCAAAGGAGCTCTCTCTCTCTCTCACCCACTCGCTCCCACACACTCTTAACAAATTCTCGATCAGCCAAAGACTGCTCTTTCGAGGAAGCAAGTCACTGGACTCAACTATCCTAAGATATCAAAATCAGTTGCGTAAGGCTCAGAAAAATCACCATTATGATCATGATCGGCACTGCTAATTAATCAGGAATAAAGCTCCCGCTGAGAAAGTCCACAACGCATTATTATTTAATAAGAAAAATTAATTCAGAACAGGTCAGGGTTCCGAAAGCTTGTCACAATTTGCCAAAACCCATCCAATTTGCTTCGTCTCGTTGTAAATCACCATTCTATCTTGTAAGAAAATGTCTGAACAACAAGCAATGAGCATGTTAAATGTGTGAAAACAATTACATCGATATCTCTATCAGTCCAAATTGCTCATTACCTGCTATTGAGTTGTGAGTTGTCTGTCGTTGGTCCCTTGTCTGAGGCTTGCGAAATTCCCAACCACAACCGATTTTTTGGGGAGGAAAATAAGTCTTCACACATTCGAACAAACTATGGGAATCAGCTATATACTCGCACGATAAAATGAAAAAAGAAATACAAGCTTACATTGATGTTGAGGTGAGCCTTAGGCGACGAAAGGTTTCTCCCTTCTAGCATATAGCTTCAAATCAGCCTTTACATAACATGTGAAATCTGGGAATTACTAACTAAGAAATTAGTCAAATATAAGTTTCATAAGAAAAACAGTTCCAGTTTTTAGCAAACCTTACCGAGCACGGCTTGATAAAGTTCCGCAGGTCCTGCTTACTATCAACTTCTCCTTTTTCGCATGCAGTCGAGTAATGCGTGTTGCTTTTTCATTTGCACACGTTAATCGATTCTGACTTATAAACTCCCTTCTTTCACTCATTTTCTCCTTTCCTTCTTGCTCTCCCACCATCACAATTGTTCTTTTCTCACTGCCGTTCGTGCATAAATCACTGTTCGAACACACACAGAGAAAGATTAATAGTCTTGGCAAATAAAAAAAGGCTATGATCATAGTGCTCTGCGGACTCTTGCTGTGTCCAGTTCTTCAAGACTATTCCGCTGATGTTCCTCATTTTCGGAACAACTGTCACTCTAGCTTTCGCTCCTCTCTCGTCTTTCGTCTTTTTGAAGATATATATCTTGTTGGGTACATTACCCTTTTTTTTTGCTTCAGCCACCAGCATGCGGACAACATGCCACGTGTGGCTAGCGTGCCACCGACTTGATTATGTTAGGTCTAATGCCATTTTGGTACATTCTCTTTTATTTAAAAAAAATATTTTGCAGATAGTTTGGATTAATTTTAACGTATCTCTTATGCGGGTGTGCAATTATTATTTAACACTTAATAAAACAAAGCAATAAATAAATTGTGAGCACAAGGAGGAATTAAAGCAATGAAAGCATCTGCAATATTAGCTTAAAAATCATATCATCAATCTTATATATGATTTCTAATGAACACGCAATCACTCAATTTTTGGGGATTTTACTTATTTAAATGAAACCTAGTCTACGTGCCATGCAATGTAAAGACGTATAAAAATGTTTAACTAAAATTACATGCAATGTGCAACCTTAACATACAAACTATAAGTCATGCAACATTGATTATATGACTTAATCTAATGACTTGAAAATATTAAATGCGAACATTCTTAATATGTCACACATTTAAATGATCATAAACATGCAATGACTAAATGACGTGCAAGGGATGACCGAATTTTACATGACATGCTTGATATTTTTTTGTGTTGTCCAATGAAGATTTGAAATTAAAAAAATGACCAAATAAATTACCTAGTTCTAGATATTATCTAGGATTAATATAGACTGAATCCTAATTTAAATTGGATATTATCTTTAACTAGATAAACCCTATCCTAATATGCAGTTTATATCGATTAAAATCTACTCTATCTTATTTAATCTTTTTTTTGAGATTTTTTTTTAGATAAGAATGGATAGAAAATAAAAGCACATGTAAGATTAAGATATTATCCATATCTATTTAAATTTGAAAACAAATAAAATCGACGAATGATATCTCGTAAGATCGGATTGGCTGATTTTTCCTGAAATCGTGAATGATATGTCGGGCATGAAATCGAACTTACAAGCACGTTGTGAAATTAAGAAAATTCATTTAGGTCTTTATTTAAGAAAATGACTAATGAGAGCAATTCAAACCTTTATTAATATACACTTTATACCCTTATTTGTAATTTTCCCCCTAAAAATTAATGAAAACGCACACTTTCTATACTTAAAAATTTACAATTTTATTATTCAGCCGCAATATGAATCATCTCTTTTCTATAAAATGTAGTCTTTTCTTTTTAATTTTTTTTTTCCCTTTCTTCATCCTCACATTCTCACTTATTCTCTTATCCTTTCCTCTATTCCAATGTTATTCTATTCTGCCATCCACCCTCGCTCACGAAAGGTGTATACCTCTTAATCTTCTTCACCTGCGTTATTCACAGGCAATGGTCCCCGTTATCGCTCCATCTTAGCCCTAATTTACCGTCCATTAATCACCACTAGCTGTCACGAGCTTCGAACAAACAAACAATTCTCTTTCTCTCTCTCTCTCTACTCGCTTTTTTTGTTGTTGTGATTTTGAGTTGTGTTTAGTATCTGCTATTTGCCATACTGATTTGGAGATATTTCTGTTTTGAATGGGCATTCTGTTTGTGTACTATAAAGTGACAAATAGTTCCAAAGATTCATTGCACTTTTTATTACTGGCTTGTATTTGTTCATCGGTAGATGTCAAGTTTCAAGTATTCTCATTTCTCACATTTTTGTGTGTGCCCATATACAACTTATTTTTGTTTGAAACAAAGCACTATCGATTATTGGGATTTGTTTAAAATATCCTTCCTCGTTGAAAAGGAAAGACTGAACTTTACTATAATTTGCACGGCATCATCGCGACATCTAAGTTTAATGGAGTCATATATTGCTATCTGCACCAACAGGGGTAGTTGGAGTGGGAAGATGAAAAATCATTTTGCAGATGTTTAAAAAGAAACCGATCACAATATTTGAGCGTGTCTGTGTGAGCTTGTGGAAGCGTACATCTAAGTTCCATCATATCTGCAAAAGGCATCAAACGTTCTCAAACTAGATTAAAAACCATTTGCTCCATGACATATGCTTTCCCCACTTACATTAGAGTCAATATAGATCACAAGCTCATGCTTTTTGATTTGGTAGAAAGCTACTAAAAAATGATAGAAGAACATTGAAAGAACAATGTCAAAACAGTAAGAAAAAGCTATTAATCAAGGGTCGGTACATAACAGACCCAAAAAACAGAAGAGACGGTGCATGGGACCTTACACATGCAGTGCATAAAGGCGCTTCTATTTCCCACTCTTGGGCCTAATTTCGATCCCTTCCACAACCAGCCCAAACATCCGTCTATCATTCCTCGTATCCACGACACTCATTTCAACCTCCCCATCTTGTCCATCCTTTGCCAAGAACTCACCTAACTCTATCTCTAGCCATCCATCTTGTCTCTCTTTAGGATAACTCTCATCCCCCTCATCAGGTGCTAGTGGAACTATGCCACAACGGCGACGCGTGGCCAATACATTCGAAAGCTTGAATCTGGATAAAAAAACTTCGTGCTCACGCTTGCCCACTTCATCACCGGCAAATCCAGCTCCAACCTCAAAACCCCGGATTTCAAATCTATAAGACAGTTGGGTAAATTTGTATACCAAATACGCTGCATAAAGGGTTCTGGGCGATAGCATGCGAGAACTAATCGTGCCTTTGATTTCGAGCCACCTTATTTCGATGAGTTCAGCAACTTCTGCAAACCTGTTAATTCGCAAGGACATTCCATACGATCATCACCTTGGGGGAGAAACAAAAGAAAGTTTTTTTTGGGACAAACAAGTTAATGCTATGCCCATTTTCATCATGAAGGTGGGAGAATGGAAGAAATAATGTATTACTTGGAGTTGGGGACATGATTCCAAGACCAACTACTCGAAGTGTCATCCCCTGTTGCAGACATGCCCGTCGCAGATCGCAAGATACTTCTATCATCCCCAAATAGAGACAGGGCCCTCGCAGATAACACGATACATTTCTTCCCACTGTATCTGTCCAATGAAAAGCTCTACAAAGCATGTTGGATTCACATGAGCAACAAGAACCCGGGCCGAAGTCGTTTCAAGAAAACGAGATTCACTGTTCCGAAAGATATAGTACGCACAACACAAAAAAAGAAGAAGAAGCACTTATTCCACCATCTGTGTTGTCCCCTTTTCAATAAAATGGGGGAGAGTGTTTCTCTTGGCCTTTTTAAGCAAAAGTTGTTTATCATCTTTTTCGCCAAACTTTGAAGTAGGGAAACACGTTTCACATTAAATAAAAGCAATAACTTGAGATTTGGCCAAAAGAAAATAAAAGAAATTGTTGCTGAAAACCACCTCAACTTCAAAACCATTGCGTAATGACCCCTGAAAATTCTGTGAAGTTACAAATTACGCCTTGAACTTTGATTCTTTGTTGCAGTCACTAGTTGTTCTATCTATAGAGGCATTAAATATTACATGAAAATACACTTCCTAATTATCATTATTTTTTTATACCAAAATATCTCCATCATATGATTAATAAAGTTAACAAAATAGAGAAGATATATGATTGATGATGTCAAGAAAATTCAGCAGAGGCTATTTTGAAAAAAAGAATTGAGTTAATCCATTTTTTTGGTAGTACGTACAAGCATTGCAGACGGAAAACTAAACACAGCAATAAAGAATCATAATTAGTTTTAATTTGTAACCTTTCAAAGTTACACGGCCACTATTCAATAGTGCCAAAATAAAGTTTGGGGCTGATGACCAATGCTGACAAAATTCAGGAGGATTTTGAGCAATGAACTGAAAATAAAAAGCAGACTCACTCCGAACTCCGAATCAACCAGTCTTAAAGCCATATACAGATCACCCCAAAAGATGCATTGCATTAGTGGTCATCAAGGTACCATATCAACAGTGGTGATAATCTTCATGCTCTTGGCTCTGTTTATTGAGTGATCCAATATATCTATCCATTCTTTGCTTCAACCATTTGAATCTTGTCATTTTCAGATGAAAGATCCTTTCTTTCTTCTTCACCCTTCATTATTTATCTTGTGGACTTAAATCATGAGTGGGTTCATACAATTCAATCAACCTTTCACATTCAGATCACGGCTGCATGCAAAAGAAAAATGTCCAGTGGAAGCCGCAGGATGATTATCATATGACAGTGCTTCTCCTTGAAGAAACAAAATGCACTCACTCGGTTCAGGCGGGAAGAGGCCAAGAAACATGCGCTGATGACACCGCCTTTTAATTCAACTACTCAGACAATGGAAGAAGAAAGCCAAATTCGCAGTGTTTCGAAACGTGCAGGCGATAGCACATCACATCAATTGCATTTCAATATTCTATTAAATCTAACATGAAGAAAACTTATCGCATATCGCCCCCTCAATTCGCAAAGATGATAAAAAGAATAGGAAGAGGCGGTTTGAGGTGGCAAGACGGGGGAGACTTACCATTTTGTCATCGCCGACGAGAACCGGGGTCGTCACAGAGGCTGAAGTAGAGCTCCTTCAGCGACGAAGCGCTCCGTAAAACCATCAGGCGCCAGTCAGGCGGCAAGAACGACGCCCAGACAGCGTCGGAATCGCACGCTGACTTGAAAATCGACGAGACGGACGCGAGCCTGCACGCGTCGGGGGGGCTTGTGAAGGAGATGACGCGGGCGATGCACCCTTCGGGCAGCGCAGAGAAGTCTGGACCGTCCCGACCCTTTGCTTTGGTCACCGCCATTAGAAGAACTCCAAGCAATGGGTGGAGCTTACAAGAACTCCGACAATGGGTGGAGCTAAAACAAATTAAAGGGGACGGCCTTGGAGAGATGATGACGATTTAGAGCGTGATTCGTTGTGTCTATATAGCGCGCGCGAGAGAGAGGGGGTGGGTGGTGGGTGTCAATGGACGGTGAAATCCTTAGTGATTAAGCCTTTGGGCGTGAGGATGGTCTTTGTATCAGCACACGCCACAATGGGACACCCTGACAAAAAAAATAAAGACGAAATAGGTAAAAAAAATTAAAAAAAGGATCAATTTATTGGATTTTAGATGGATACACTTCCAAATAAAGAAATAAAATTTTAAAAATGGATAAATATATTGGATTTTAGATGGATATTTTTCCAAATAAAGGTTGACCGAGATTGCATTGTGTGTGCTCAGCAAATCATTTCAAACGAATGTGTAATTCTAGCTTCCATATGCTTAAAAACAAATCAAATTGTTGGTTCGTATAAATAACATGTCTTTTTTAACGAGTGTCCGGAAATCTTGTCCAATATACTTTATAATAAAATATTCTATTTTTTTCGATGCATTAATCACACATAACTCGAGAGAGTCGGTGCATTGCAAACTTTTCGTTAAATGGAGTTTTTTTTTTTTCAATAATCCTCAAGGCACTCATTAACAAATTTTTTACTAATGATAGAAATGTCAAATTGATTATTAAAATGTTGTGGAAATATTCAAAACGCCTCCTTACTTTTACACAACCATATTATTTGTATCCTCAGCTTTGAAGATCTGCAATTTGCACCTTCAGGCAAAAACCTAAGATTAAAGGGCCAATTTGCTTTTGTCGCGAGAGAGGGAGTGATAGGTAGTATGCTATAATTTCATTGTTGGCCTTTTTTCAATAATTTAAACTTTATAAGAAAAACAGTTTTTTTTATATAGTATCTGAACACATGTAATGATTGAAATCCTAGTACCCTCCTAATTTTCGTTTCATGTTACTTTTTATGTTTTTTCGTCTCAATTATCTCTTTTTTGCAATCACGTCTATTTCATCTCTTGCATGTGCGAAGAAAGCAAATTACACATGTAAGAGTGTTTTAAGTCATGTGAATTATAATTAAAGGATCGACTTACGCATGCAATAGGCAGTATTGATTCGATATGCTATCAATGAATTATTGACACATTTCTTAACATTTCTTTTAAATAATCAAGCAAGAATGTCGATTCTATATAAAGAGCGATCTACGTAATTGGATTCCAAATGCTTAGCCAAAACCTTCAAGAAGGAATTGCATAGAGAGGGCCCGGCATTCACAATTCATTTATGCATAAATACATCTCCAAATGGACAAAAGAAAAGGTTTCAAGTCATGGAGAAGTTGGCCAATGACAAAAGTGATGTTAAGAAAAGTGAGAAAATTGTCTAAAAAGTCATACATCTATTATATGGTGACTAATTCAACCACAAACCTTTTAATTTGGTCAACTTAGTTCAAAACCTTTTGATGATTTTTCAATTTAACTTATCTAATTAATTTTGACTGGATATCATTAACGTGTATACGTAGGACGATGATTGCCATGGACATTGACACTTTTTTACAATTTAAAAAACCTAATTTTTTATAATTTTTTGAAAAAATTCCAAATAAGGGCTTGAAATACCCTTTTCTTTTCAAATAATGGCATGGAATAGACCTTGTTTAAAGTGACCATATTAGTTTCAAAAATGACCTGAAGTGGTTATAAATTTTTCAAATAAGGACTTAGCCTTGCCCCACTCACCGGTCGGCAAAAAATTCTAGCCAATCGGAGATATTTTTGTGTAAACACAATTTAAATTTAAATTTAAATTTAATTAGATTTTTTTTTAAAAAGCAAAACTACAATTGGAAAATCCGGAAAATGTTTTTAAGAAATTATTTTCCGTGAAACAAATGGAGCTATAAACTCATGACTGAATTAGAACTTGTTGGAACAGAATGCTTACCTGTTGTTCGTGACTTTGTGATGACAGTCTAACTTCAATTTGAACTCGTTTTGATCATTCATACGTAAATGCTCACGTAGCAAGACATTATTACATAGGATTCATGCCAAAATCCTTGTTGAAAGATGTCATTATGAAACTGCTTGAATCTTTTTCATGTTTGCTGTCCGTGTCCCTATTCTCTCAATTCAAGGTAATTCGTTCTCAATCGGATGCTAGGTCGATCAAACATGCATGTATGTTCATGTAGGCTAATTTCGTGTTAAATAAGTGACTTTTCCGCGCTTGAAATGTGCAAAATAACACTCGAACAGTCGCTGTCCAGATCTGAATATGCTTGAAATTACATACATTGGGAACAGTTCGCGAGTTATCCGAGCTACATGAGTTTGTATTTTGATGTAGGTATGCATTAGACTTGAGTAACATTGTTTTCCCACTTTAACAATGCCTTTTCATATGTTAAACATTTGTTGGACAATGCTGTTTATACTTACTTGGACATGATTTGAGGTAATTCAATGTCCTTGTAAGCATAATTTCAATTTGTCCGTGATGAGTTGTTACGTGGTTCGTTTAGTATCAATTTCGGCATGGACATATGTCATGGGGAAAGGTGAATTTGAGGTCATGAGAACTTGATACTGCTGATTCTCTTTTATGATTTTATGACATGTTGAAATCTGAATATATGAGAACATGATGTCGTTTATTGGGAATGAGTTGCTGGAAGACTACACATGAAGGATTCTATTGTCGTCCTCCATCCTTCCATTGCTTTGTTCTGTGCTATGATCCGATGATTTTCTACGTATGTGGTCTGGAATTATCGTTCTCAACATTTATTCCTGGAGGAAGCCAATCCCTCAAGGTAAGACATCCTCATTCTTTGTCGACTACTACTGAGAACTCTACTTTGATTATGTTCAATAGAGGATTTAGTTCTGCAAATTTGCTTGCTGCTGTCCATTGTCTATGACTTGATTGGTGTTAGAATTTGTGGAGAATCTGCTTGAAGTTCATTGGGACTTGCTGAAATGCTTGGGAGTTGTTAAGGATTTGCTTAATAGATATGTCTGAAACTGATTTCAAGTCAGTCTAGGCTGGGAGAATGGCTTAGAGAGATGATTAATGGATAGAATAATATCAGGAGAGCCTACGTTTTCTAAGTCTGCTGAGCCAGTGAGCTGAATCAGGTTATCCGACCTGGTAAATGACCAAATCTCGAAAAGCGATCTACTAATGAAGTGATCCTGACATTCTAAGCTTCGTTTTGATAGGTCATAAGCCCAAATAATCTATGACAGAAATCTGGAATTAGAAGTCTGTTTGCGCACGTCTCGGTATTTAAGGATTTTGGGGGTCTAAAAGATGTAATCTCAAAAAGTCGTGAAGTACAAAGTTGTAGATGACATTTAGAGCTTTCCAACGAGATAAATTCCACAAAATTCTAAGTTGGTGTGATAAGATCAATTGATTTGTTAGAGAATCAGGTCTGATTGAGGGATGAAAGCTGACCAGTAGAGAGACTACAGTAATTTCAAGAAAATGTAGACATGAACTCAAATAGCTGTCTTCTAATGATTTGAAATGGACTCCTTAACCTTTCATTTGCCACTGAAATTAATCGATGGGTAGCTCACTAAGGCACTCAATTGAACCAAAACACAATCAGCCGGAATTCAAACCAAAATTTGAATAAGTGATCCAATTTGGCTCACTCATTGATTGACGCCTGTTCAAGGACAATCGGCCTAAATGCATGTTTGATTGTGCTATGTATGGACACCTAGCGGGTGAGAACCTTAAGACTTTGATTGGTAAAAAGACTATCTTGACACTTTGTTTATCAAATGATCAATTTTAAGTACCAAAAGGTACTAGTTAAATAATTTGTGTAATCAAGTCTACTATCCATAAATCTTTGATTGCGTAAAAATAGAAGCATTCTCTTATATCTCAATTGGTTTCTAACTGACCTCAATAAATTAGTGACGACTTCTTGCATAGAAATCTTTTAGAATTAAATTGCATAACCCGTGTCACGCGATATATGGTCTTAGGAGAGACCAAGTTTATGATCAAGAGCCTGTTTGCGATGTTATCAAGTTAGGGTTCATCTGAGAGCTTAGCTTCTATGTACCATTTAGACCTTTTCATAAACAAATGCCCCTAAATTTTATCCCCCAAGGATCGAATCCCTCAAAGGGTAGGTTGCGACACCAATATGACATGAAGTTATGAACGTGCATTTGCTTCTTGAAAAACTATTGATTTCGAAAATATTTTTCTAAAAATGATCATTTGTATCTCTTGAACTAATTAATTATGCCTCGTTTGTTTCACATAAGACAATTTCCGGTAAAACGTTTTCCACATTTTCTAACATTTGGTTCACAAAAATGAACAAGTCAAGGAAATCATTTTCCTTCCTCTTTCTTTCACTCAAACCAAGTACATTCTCCCACGGGAACTCCTTTTTGGGCTTTATTTTTTTCAGAAAATGTAACATTTTTGGAAAATATATTCCCGAACGTCATTTTTCAAGAAAATGATAATATTCTATGGTATTTTTCCGAAACTTGAAAATCAACTAGAAAATATTTTCTACCATTGGGTGTGGAGAATCTAGTTTGATTTTCCCAGAGAAAATTACTTAAAAATTCTGAATTTTTAAATTATTTTTATTTTTAAATTTTGTATTATTTTTTTCTTTCTTCTTCTTCTTCTTCTTCTCCATTGCCTTAATGCAGCCACCGCCACCATGGAGCTTCACATGGAGTCCATGGCCTCTGCCATTGGCGTCTCTGTCCTCGTGTCCCACTTCCTCCTCTGCTTTTTCACCACCATCCCCGTCTCCTTCCTATAGCAATTTATCCCGGACTGGCTAGCAAGGGATGAGCTTGCCATATTCCGATGAGTCGAGTCAAGCCAAGTTAGGCCTCGCCAACCTCGGGCGAGGCTTCATCTTGTTAGATTTGATGAGGTAGAGCTCGCTACAAGCTAGCGAGGGTCAAGCTTGTCAATCTACAGAGGGTCAAATCTCACTCAATCAGTGAGCTTAAGCCTCACCACAAGCCAGCAAAGCTTAAGCCGCTTAGAACTGGTCACTAAAAGAAAAGGATGACAAAAAAATAAAAAATAAAAAATAAAAATTTTAAAAAAGGAAAAAAAATAATTAAAATGAGTGCAAGGAGAAGAGCATGCCGAGTTTAGCTGAAAGTAAGAGGAGGAAAATAAAGAGGAAATCATTTTCCCCGCTTTTGAATATGTTTTTTTCTCATCAATGATAAATGTTTTTTTGTGATTAGCTCATGTCATGGAAAATGTTTTCCATGATTAGTTTATTTTTCTTGAATCAACTGCCGGGAAATTCGGGTGAAACAAACGGAGTTGTAATATTTTTATTTTTATTATTTAAAATATATGAACTTTAAATTTATTTTATTTTATTTTATTTTATTTCCTTTTTTTTTTTCTTCCTTTGCCGATCACCCGCCATCACATGGCTAGCCAAGGAAGGAAAAAAAAAAAAAAAAAAAAAGAAAATAAATAATAATTCTAAATAATAATAATAATAATAATTATTATTATAATTATAATTATAATAAAATGAATTTTTATAATAATTTTCGTCATCAAATTTTCTCTACCAAACGATGGGGTTTCCGCCAAACAGTGGAAAATGAAGTCATTCTTTCTAGGAAAATGTTTTCTAGAGATGGTATATTTTTGTAAAAAAATGGAACCTTTATAAAAAAATATTTTTGTTATTAACAACAATATATGTCTAAATATATTTTTGAATGGTGAAAATATTTTTGTTCACTCATTTTTGTAAATGATATAAGTGATTATTTTAATGAAAATATTTTCTAAATTTTTTATTTTTTGCGAAATAAAAAAGTCTTAAATAACGGTAAAATGTCCCCACCTTGCCGAAACCCATCAAGCCTGGCCCCATTTAGGGCCTGGGCTGCAACATAGGGTGTGAGATGGGAACGGGGAAAAAGTGGCTGTTGTTTGTCCTGGGATGGGATGGACCAGATAAAAGACATTGTGTCGTCCCGCCTTACCTTGTTATTTATATATACATATATGAAAAGTACCATTTGATACTTAAAAAATTATGAAAAAAAAACCCAATCTATACTTAAAAATTACCATTTTATTACTCAGTCACAATAAGAATCATGTTTTTTCTATAAAATGTAGTCTTTTCCTTCTAAAGTTAAGGTTTTCTTTTCTTTCTTTGTCCTCTCACCCTCACTTATTCTCTCATCATTTCCTCTATGCCAATCGCTCTTCTATTATTCCAACCACCCTCGCACACGAACGGTGCAGCACCTCTTCAACTTCTTCACCTGCGTTATTCACAAGCAGTGGCCACCATCATCACTTCATCCTAGCCCTTATCTTCCGTCCACTGCCAATTGCAGTCACGAGTCCCAACGACTTCGAAGAAACAATACTCTCTCTCTCGATTTTGAGTTGTTTTTAGTATTTAGGATCAATATCATAAAAAATCCTAAATTGATACACACATAATAAATTTACATCAAATTAATTTTTTTGACCACGAAAAATCCCAAATTGATATACCCGTGATAAATTTACCCCAAGTAACAAAAAAAAAAATCCTAAATAAGGTAAACTCGTGACAAACCTCAAACTAATTTTTTCACCGTCAAAAATCCCATATTGATACATTTGTTACAAATATATCATTAGTTAAATTGGATTAATACCATAAAAAATCACAAATTGGTACAATTATGACAAATGGAGAGTAAAATCCCAACTGATATACCGATCAATTGTCATGTATTATCAACTCAACAGTTTAACTGTAAAATTTAACAAAAACTAAGAGAGAGTAAATTTGTCACAAGTGTGCCAATTTGGGAAAATTTGGTAAAGGTTTATCAATTTAGGATTTTTAGTAATTAAAAAATTAATTTTGAATAAATATGTTACAGGTGTATCGATTTAGAATTTTTCATAGTATTAACCCTAGTATTTACTATTCGCCATCCCGATGTGGAGATACTTCTATTTTGAATGCGCATTCTATTTTTGTACCGTAAAGTAAAACATAGTTCCAAAGATTCATTGCTCTTTTTATTATTGACTCTTTTTTGTTTAGTGGTAGTTGTCTAATTTGAAGTATTCTCTTTTCTTGAATTTTTTTGACCATGTACAACTTATTTTTGTTTGAAACAAAGCACTATCGATTATTAGAATTTGCCCGTAACAACATGGGTGGTTGGAGTGGGAAGATGAAGAATCATTTTGCAAATGTTTTAAAAAGAACCGATCACACAGTATGTGAGCATGTTCGTGTGAGCTTGGCATTGGGCTTTCACAAACCAGATCAAAAACCATTCACTCCACGAGCAAACATATTACCAGCCGGGCAAATCAAAATCAAATCAAAACACCATTCGCTCCATGACATATGCTTTCCCCACTTACATTAAAGTCAATATAGATCACAAGCTCACACTTTCTGATTTGGTAGAAAGCTACTAAATATTGATAAAATAACATTGAAAGAACGGCAAAACAGAGAGAAAAAGCTATTGATAAAAACAGTACATACAAACTTACATATGTTGTGCATAAAGGCACTTTTTTTTCCATCCTTGGGCCTAATTTCGATGCCTTCCACAAACAGCCCAACCATCCATTTATCGACCCTCAATCTACGGCACTCATTTGACCTCCCCATCTTGTCCATCCTTCATCAAGAACTCACCTAACTCTATCTCTAACCACCCATCTCGTCTCTCTTTAGGATAACTCCCATCCCCCTCATCAGGTAATATTGGAATTATGCCCCAGCATCGGTGCCTGGAAAATCCACTAGATCTAGATAAATAAACAAAGCACTCACGCTTGCCCCCTTCATCACCAACAAGTCCAGCTCCAACCTCAAAAGGCCGTACTTCAAATCCATTATAATTCCCATATAATTTGAATACCAAATCCGCTGCATAATGGGTTTTAGGCGATGGCATGCGAGAACTAATCGAGCTTCTG
This sequence comes from Corymbia calophylla, assembly GCA_014182845.1. Taxonomy (NCBI): domain Eukaryota; kingdom Viridiplantae; phylum Streptophyta; class Magnoliopsida; order Myrtales; family Myrtaceae; genus Corymbia; species Corymbia calophylla. Next base: position 32,050,023 of record CM024698.1, on the reverse strand, counting down.
ATTTCGAGCCACAATACTTTGATGAGTTCAGCAACTTTTACAAGCCTGGTAATTCACAAGGACATTCTATACTATCATCACCTTGAGGGAGAAAAAAAAGAAAGTTTATTTTGGGACAAACAAAGATTCATTGTTTCAGCAGACATAGTATGCACAAAGCAATAAGGCTTAGCACTTATTCCACCATCTGTGCTGTCCCCATTCCAATAGTGAGAATGTTTGTCATGGCCTTTTTTAAGCAAAAGTTGTTCACCAACTTTTTCGCCGAACTTTGAAGTAGGAAAACACGTTTCACATTTAATACAAGCGATAACATGAGATTTGACCAAAAGAAAATAAAAGGTAATTCTTCAAAACCACCTCAACTACAGAACCATTGCATAATGACCCCTGAAAATTTTTTGAAGGTACATATTAACCCTTGAGCTTTGATTTTTTTGTTGCAGTCGCTAATTATTCTATTTATAGAGGCATTAAATATTACATGCAATACACTTCCTAATTGTCGTTATTTTTTTTTTATACCAAAAGATCTCCATCACATGGTTAATAAAGCTAACAAAAATAGAGAAGATACATGATTGATGAAGTCGATTGAAATTCAACAGAGGCTAAGTTGATCAAAAGAATTGAGTTAATCCATTTTTTGGTAGTACTTACCAGCTGTGCAGACGGAAACTAACCACGATTCTAGTAGATTGGTTTGCATCTCATTTCCTTCTTTTAATGATGGTGTATATACGGCTCCACAGCACTGGTTCTGACTTGACTAGCATTTCTGTTTGTGCCTTATACAGTGTGCAAGTCGTATCTTTGCAAACTGAGGTTGACTTTTTGCCGTCTCAAGCAAATGGAGATTAATTTATGAGGTCGGTGCCGCTCTTCTTACTAATGTGTGGGGAAGTGTTCGTAGCATTGTCTGATGAAATTCTCCTTCCTATTTCTTGCAGGCTCGTCTAGGTGTAGGGTGGTATTGCGTACAGTAATTGAAAGGTTGAAAGAACTAATGAATTGATATCCGCAGCGTCTCCGACATATTCATCGCGCAAGCAAATAAGAAAAGAGATCATAGGATCTCTCTCATATGTATACCAAAATAAGCTGCGCAAGGGTAAAAATATTACCATTACAATCACGACCCATAGATAATTAATCAGGAAAAAAATTCCTGGCGAGTCCACAGATCATTATTATTTAATAAGAAAAATTAACTCTAAACAGCTCAAGGTCAAGGTTCTGGAAGCTGGTCACAGTTTGCGGAAACCCACCCAATCCGCTTCTTCTCGTTGTCGTATATCACCATTCTATTTTGCATCGAAATGTCAGCAAACAGCAAGTAATGAGCATGTCAAATCGACGAAAGCAATTATATTGGGCATCCATCGATCTAGTCTCTATCGGTAAAAACTGCTTTTTACCTCCTATTGTATTGGTCTGTCGTGGTCCCTTTGTCTCGACTTCAAAAATTCCCAAGCACACATTACCAGGTTTCTGAGGAGGAAAAGAAGCCTTATCTCATTGCGAATAAATTATAGAAATCAGTTATTGTGTACTCACACGATAAAAGAAAAAAAGAAAAAAAGAACTTACACTTATGATGAGATAATCCTCTGGCAGCAATTGGAGGTGGACACTTCCCTTCATAAAACTTAACGCCAAAGGCAAGAAGTAACTCTTGACCTCATTAATATTTTCAAAAGGATTTGCTCCCTTCCAGCATATTATAAAACCCTCGTGCCCAGCTACTTCTTCCAGAGGTTTTCCCTTCAAATCTATCCTTACCTAACAAGTGAAATTGGGGAATTAGTTGCTAAGAAGGTTAATGGAACCTAAATTTTAAAAAATAAATATATCTAGTTTTCTGCAAATCTGATTAAGCACAGCTTGATAAGCCTTAGGAATAAAGTGATTGCACGTGCTCCCGCTGTCAAATATCACCTGAAGTCCCTCCACTCCGATAGGCTTACCATTGTGCAAGAGTTCTGCAGGTCCTGCTGCGTAGTAGTCCTCACTGAAACAATTCATTTTAATCAAGTCCTCAAGATTTCAGGAAGATATATAATCTGACCAAAAAACAAGATAGATGGAACAGTCACACACCCCGATGAAAATGGTACCCAGGCAACGTTCGAAGAAGGGACGAGATCAGCTCCCAAGAAGAGGAAGCCTCCCTCTTCAGCACTCAGACAGTGACCTAGAACATTGCGTATCCCGCTGACGCCAATTAATTGAGAGACGATGCTGACTTTGCTTTTGCCAAGGCCAAGGATACCGGCGGTGGGAAGAGGAGTTGTGTCACCATGACTTAGTTCATATCCACATCTTCGGGCAGAAATATTGGGAGATGTCAAAAAATCCATAGCAAGTCAGAGATAAGCCATTTGGTCAATAGTGACTGAAAGAGCACAAATGAAAACTTGTGGGAATAATTCTCACCCAAAGGTCAAACATGGACTGAGGACAGACCCGCTCCTCAATTTAAGGGAGATAGAGTCAATGACAAGAGAACCAGCATATGAACTTCCATCTGCATATCGCACCTTATATGGACAATGATCCCTGGGAGGCTTACGATGTTGGTTTGCAAATGTAGGTGCGGCAGAGCAGAGAGGGTCCTAACGGTGCACAAAGTTGTTATTCGGCTTGTATAGATCGCGGGGAGGCTGTTGTACAAGATAAGCAAACGCCAATATAACAAAACCTCTGCCACTGAAAACCTCACTAACAAAATAAGATGCAACTGGCAAGGAATGAATTGCAGTGTCTTGTCATGTTAAAGAACTTTACCTGAGTGCACCCGGTACAAGAAAGATCACACTGAACCCATGTTCTGACACTGCCAGTGTCGATTTCCATATTAAAAGCCTTCGGTTGGTGACCAATTTGGAGAGACACAAAAAAGTACCTGAATGTCACGGTGAGAAAAATTCAATGACTGTCAACATAATCGGCAACCTCAGAAAGTTATGACGTCAAGGAAGTACACAATAAAGCACTGTCAACTTTTCTTTATGGCTATTGACATTGCTAGAATCACACGTCTGAATTAGTAAACTGTAGCGTCCAAAAGATGATCAAAGCAAAGAAAGTGATACATATTCAGTAGGGTACACGTTTCCAGTGAGGGGAAGGACAATGGAGGAGCCGAAGGGAGAGGGGCTGTTGTTCCGAAAGTAGATCATATTCTTGATCTATCGAACACATTACAAAAGATTTTTTCTAACTTTTTTATAAAAAATCTCAAATCATATCAAATTCACCACCAATGGCTCGCTAGGAGCACGCCGACCACACGCTAGCCGCACGCCGACCGCACGCCGGACCACACGCCTACCGCACGCTAGCCGCACGCCGATCACACGCCGACCGCACGCCAATCCCACGCCGACCGCACGCCAGTGGCTAAGACTAAGGGGTACGCATCCAACAGGCTCCAGAAACTTGACACAGTTTATCGAAACCCATTCAATTTAGCTCCGGAAGCTTAGCACAGTTTGCCAAAACCCATTCAATTTGCTTCTTCTCATTGTCGTAGATCACCACGCTACCTTGCATCGAAATGTCTACAAGCAGTAAGCAATGAGTATGTCATATCCCAAAATAATTACATCGACTTCCAAAGATCTAAGCTCTATCAATCAAAACTGCTTGTTATCTTCTATTGTATTATCCTCTGTTGATTCCTCATCTTCAATTATTCCCAAGCATGCATTACCTCTTATCAGGGGGAAAAAAGGCCTTATTCATCACGAACAAACTTTGGAAATCAATTGATTTGTACTGGCACGATAAAAAGAAATACAAGCTTATGCTAATGATGAGATAATCCTCAGGCAGCAATTAAAATTGGGCATTTCCAAAGATCAATGCTAGAGGCTTGAAGTACTTATTGACCTTATCCATAGACTAGAAAGGCTTTGCTCCCTTCCAGCATATTGAAAAAACTCTCATCCCCATCATCTTCTTTCAAAGGCTTTCCCTTCAAATCATCATTTATCTGACATGTAAAATTGGGAATTATTCACCGTTACTCAACTCTAAGTTTCGGCAAAAAAAAAAAAGTTTCTAACAAACATTGTTAAGCATCATTTAATATGTCATAGGAATAAAATAAGCGCAGGTACTCCCACCGTCAAAAACCACTTGAAGACCCCTACTTCAGTAGACTTACCATTGTCGACATATTGAAAGCAACTTTATTGTAAATGCTGTTTGTTAAGAACTATACTTTACAAAAGATTTTTGCTAATTTTTTTATAAAAAATCTCAAATCATATCGAACTCACTGCCAACAGCTCGCTAGGAGCATGCCGATGGCACACTAGCTGCATGCCGATGGCACCGCACGCCAATCGCACGCCGACCACACGCCAATCGCACGCCAAACGCACGCCGATCGCACACCGATCGCACGCTAGTGGCTGAGACTAAGAAAGGGGTACGTATCCAACAGGTTAAGGCTCCAGAAGCTTGTCACAGTTTGTCGAAACCCATTCAATTTAGCTCCGGAAGCTTAGTACAGTTTGCTAAAACCCATTCAATTTGCTTCTTCTCATACGCTAATGATCAGATAATCCTTAGGCAGCAATTAAAATTGGGCATTTCCCAAGCTCAATGCTAGAGGCTTGAAGTACTTATTGACCTTATCCATAGACTAGAAAGGCTTTGCTCCCTTCCAGCATATTGAAAAAACTCTCATCCCCATCATCTTCTTTCAAAGGCTTTCCCTTCAAATCATCATTTATCTGACATGTAAAATTGGGAAATTATTCACCGCTACTCAACTCTAAGTTTCGGCAAAAAAAAATCTAACTTCTAACAAACATTGTTAAGCATCATTTGATATGTCATAGGAATAAAATAAGCACAGGTGCTCCACTGTCAAAAATCACTTGAAAACCCCTACTTCAATAGACTTACTACTGTCAACATATTAAAAGCAACTTTGCTGTAAATGCCATTTATTAAGAACTATACTTTACAAAAGATTTTTACTAATTTTTTTATAAAAAATCTCAAATCATATTGAACTCATATCCAACACTCGCTAGGAGCACGCCGATGGCACACTAGCTGCATGTTGATGGCACGGCACGCCAGTTGGCATGCCGACCACACGCCAATGACTGAAACTAAGAAAGGGATACGTATCCAAGAGGGAAAAAATTTATGAAGAGCGGAAGCACAAAGGAAGAGCCAAAGCTTATAGGAGTTGTTCCAACAGTGAAGAACACGACGGAACAACTCAAAGAGCCAAATACACCACCCAATAGAGTACAGTGATTATATCTTTATTTGAGCAAGTCTAACTCGAGGCCAATCCCCAAAGCTGGCAAGACACAACCTTGCAGATCTAGCATGAATGAGTTTTGTTTGAGGTTGACAATGTCTCCTCTCATAAGATCTTGATGTGGATGACCTCACCTATGTCTAAGAAGAACTCTCATTGATATAGCTTGCGGCTGATCACCGTTCATCGCTGAGGCCTGGTGATCAATGAGGGAAGAAGGAAAAAGGAAAGGAAAAATAAAAAAAAATTGGAAAATTTAAAAATTAATAAATTTTATCAATGTCGATATTGGTTGTGCTATATAGGATGGTTGATATTCACATTAGCAATTTCCATCCAAAATTGATCGGATTGACTACATTGACAAAACATAAAAATGTTTAGACTAAATTAGCAAAATTGAAAAGTTTAGGATTGAATCAGCATAAGTGTAATAGATTTATGATTTTTTGGTAATTTTTTCGATTTACACCTTGATTTTTCCTATCCTACTGCTTAATGTTCATATACATCAACATTTTGGTTGATGGTAGTCCAATTATTTCATATCTCAGCTCAATTTCGCCTCCTTTATCATTGTGGTTGCGTTCCATGTTCTTATTGATGATTTATTCATCATTATGATGTCATCGGTGTTTGTAAATGTGCAAAGGCATTAACAACACTATTGAAGTCTTTTTTTGAAGTGGATGGTGATTGGTATTTCAGAATATGCCCTTGTGCTTTCTGGATTTGATGAATGCTTGATGTTCTAGAAATTCTTGAAGTGACGTATTTTGGAAAATTAATTACCACGTGAGCTTGAACTTAAAATTGTGAAAAGTTGTCATATAATTATTTGTAGAGGACGGAATGAGCTTCGTTTTGATAGGTCGCATGGCCCAAATGAAGATCGTTTGCTAGGGATAAAGTTCCTCAAAATTTGGATGTCCCTTACTGATTATGTGGTGTTGAAAAGTTCAAATCGAATAAAGTGAAATTTAGTTAAGGTTTTGAGGTTCTTGATGTAAAAATTTAGAAGTGATGAAAAAAGACTTCTTAATCTTTCCAACGTGGTCAATTTCATAATTTTCTAGGTTGATTTGCTATAGCAAAAAGGTTTTTATATTGTACAATTCTCATGATTGACTCTGACCAATTAATATATCTTTGAAATTTCGTAAAGATGCAAGTCTAATTTGAAAATTTGATGAACTAAAAATATTCGAAGACATTCTAAGCTCTCAAACAAGACTACTTTCATGATTTTCTAGGTGGATTTGCCATGTCAAGTGACTTTTTAAATAAACGATTTGGATTCCGAAATAAAACCAGCAAGTTGGGGCGTTCCCGCAATTTCGGCTTTCTATGGGCCTAATCATGAAAAATGATTATTAAGAAATTGAAGTGGGCTTCTTAAGCTACAAATCCATGTAGAAATAATTAAATTATGAAATCATTTATTAGGCTAGAGTATTGAAACATAAACAATCAATTTAGAAAGAAACAGAGTAGTCAAACTCTAAAATTTTTACCAAGTGTATAATGACTCCCCCTGCTTGCTATGGTTGACGAATATGATTTGCCGAGCATAATTTGCACTTTTCGATGATAAGTTGGTAATTTGAATGTTGACCCGTGATTGGAGATTGAACCCATTTTGAATAACAAGCCCTTTGATTGTGTTCATTTGATGATTTCTTTTAACCGAATCTTGTGTGAATGTTGCAATACTGTCATTAAATGCCGGATGATTAATGGGTGCTATGTTAAGGTGGGAGAATCGTGGATGCAAAGGGAAGGGGCCCAAGCAAGACTTTAGTCTTCATTATGTTTAGAATTAGTTTAACTTTTTACATTTCATGTTGATTTAGGCTTAGATTGGTCTCTTGATTCGAATAGGCTATGGAGAGGTTGATTTTTAAAAATTCATTTAGGATTATCACTCCAAGAAATGAAAATGGTAGCAGTTAGTTTAGCTAAAACTAGGGCTCACATCAAATAATCAAATAGGTAACGTAAATCATGCTATATCCATTGTATAAGCTCAAAAGAGCACTGGCCATCCCACATCGGATGAAGCAAACCAACCTGAAGAGAATTTGGAAAATGAGCTTAAGCTGATTTGTGGGTTCTGGTTGCAGAGATGAGAAAGTCTGGCGGTGGTGGTGGCGACAAGTTGAGTCGAGGGAGGAAGAGCCAGAAATGGGATTCTTCCATTTCATGGTCATTCATGAGGAACGCCTCAGTCAGATAGAATCTCTGATGAAATGGATGAGCCAGATGCTTTGGAGCAATTAAAAGCTAGCTACCTTAAAGAAAGCAAACGATGCAGAGAACTGGAGAGTAGAATTTCCAGATTAAAAGTAAAATATCTAAAACCATATAGTAATCTTCCGAAGAAGTTTAGTCATCTGCTAAACCAGGTTTTAGCATTAGTCTAGACCATTGTGTGCTGTTGATATGTCCATGCTCTATAGTAAGTTATTACAGCTAAGTCCTTAACTCAATTAATTCTAGAGTGAGGACGTTTCCGGTCTGGATGTCGCCAGTCCTGAAGGAACTGCAGAATCTTCACGTTGAGGCCATAACATAGATTTGCCACGCAGAGATGCCCTTTTGCCATATGCATGATTTTCTTTCATGGTTCTCGTTGATGTGTACTACTTCACGATGCTCGAAGTCATTGCATGCTTTGCCCTCATTCTAGTGGGACTGGTTTGCCATCTTATGTCTTATTATAAAGATGGTGTAGATATGGCTCCACGGCACTGGTTTCTGACTTGAATAGCATTTCTGTTTGTGCCTCGGTTTGACATTTTGCCGTCTCGAGCAAACGGAGATTTAAGTTATGAGGTTGGTGCCTCATGAGACTCCCCACCCCATTTCTTGCAGGTTTCGTCTAGGTGTAGAGTATTGGGTACGGTCATTGAAAGGTTAAAGAACTAAACCGCCAGGGGGTCTCCGACAGGGCCAGTAGGATGTTTCTGGCGGTAGATTACTAGCTTATAACGTAATGTTCTGAGCTTTTCTGTGACAAAATACATGTATTGCGCCTGCTAATACAGGGCTTATGGCAATTACATCTGTGGAACAGCGAATTTACAACAGTGAAAGGAATATAATCCTTGTAATCCCTATCTATGCAAAAAAATTACATGTGCGGTCTGTAACATCAAGGAACTCTCTCTCTCTCTCATACCTAACACATTCTTGATCAGCCAAAGACTGCTCCGTCCCTAGACTCAACTATCTTAAGATGCCAAAATCAGCTGCATAAGGCTCAGAAAAATCACCATTATAATCACGATCCACACTGTTAATAAAGAGAAAAAAATGTTCCTGGTGAGAAAGTCCACAGCGCATTATTATTTAATAACCAAAAAAAAATTTGAGAACAGGTCAGGACTTTGGAAGCCTGTCACAGTCTGCTGAAACCCATCCAATCTGCTTCTTTTCATTGTCGTAAATCACCATGCTATCTTGCATGGAAATGTCTGCAAACAGCAAGTAATGAGCATGTCAAATCCATGAGAACAATTTCACCAGTATCCAATGCTCTTAAGTTCCATCACTCAGAACTGCTTGTTACCTCCGATTACATTGAGCTCTCCTAGTCTCACTTGCCCACCGTTCAAAATTCCCAAGCATGCATTACCATGTTTCTGAGGAAATATACAAGCTTAAATTTATCAGTCACTGGTGCGCTCGCATGATCAAAAGAAAAAAGAAACAAAGCTTACTGTGATAACAAGATAAGCCTCTGGCAACAACTGAAGTTGGGCATTTCCTTTCCTAAAGTTCAATCCTAGAGGCTTGAAGTAATTCTTGACCTCATGTACAGACTTGAAAGGTTTTGCTCCCTTCCAGCAGATCGGAAGAGACTTGTCCTCAACTGCATCTTTTAGAGGCTTTCCCTTCAAATCTGCCCTTACCTAACATGTGAAATGGGGGAACTACTCACAATGAAAGTTACTCAAATCCAAGTTTTAACAAAAACGACAAGTTTCCGGCAAACCTGATTGAGAGCAGCTTGATAAGCCTTAGAATTTAAATAAGTGTAAGAGCTCCCACTATCAAAAACCACTTGAAGACCCTTTACACCAGTAGGCTTATTATTGTATAAGAGTTCCGCAGGTCCTGCTCCGTAGTGCTTGCTGAAACAATACATTCCAAGTCCTCAAGATTTTAGCAAGATATATAATGTGACAAAAAAATCACCAAATGAAATAGATGGAACAGCTCCATACTCCGATGAACTAGCTGACAATGGTACCCAGGCAATTTTTGATGAAGGGACAAGGTCGTCTCCAAAGAAGAGGAAGCCCCCACCTCGAGAGCTCAGACAGTGACCTAGTACGTTGCGTATCACACTGAGGTTACTTAATTGAGAGACGATGCTAGCTTTGCCATTTCCAAGGCCAAGGACACCGGCGGTAGGAGGAGGTATGGAGCCGCGAAAGTCTTGATCATATCCACATCTTTGGGCAGAAATATTGGGAGTCGTCATAATCAGTAGCAAGTTAAGAAAAGCCATTTGGACATTAGCGACTCAAGGAGCACGAATGAAAACTTCTAAAAATAAATTCTCACCCAAAGGCCAAACGAGGAGCGAGGAGAGATCCATTCACTAATTTTAGGGAGAAATGGTCATCGACAAGAACACCATAAGATGATCCTTCATCTGCATATTCCACCTCATAATCACATTGATCATTGGAGGTCTTACATGGTTGGTTTCCAGATGTACGTGCGGCAGCACAGAGAGGGTTCTCACAGTGCACAAGGTTGTTATTAGGTTTGTAAAGACTGTCACGAGGCTGTTCACATAAGATAAGCAAACATCAATACAACAAAACCCCTGCCACTAAAACCTCCCTAACAAAATAATAAGCAAGTGCCAAGGAGTGAATCGCAGTGTCTTGCTGTGCTCGCCTCATTATGAGACTGTTCTTTATCTTCGCTAAAGTATATGGGGCAACAATTGATTAGCATAACAAGACATGTCGAGATTTGTCAAGTTGAAGTAGATCATATTCTGGATCTATCAAACTCATATTCAAACCTCAGATCCACTTTTTCTGCTCTCACTCAATTAAACTCGACAGCATTCTCTTGTTGTATCCACAAGTAACAGAATCCGGCAGCATAGTAAGCATACCACAAGCAAGGACAAACTCTTGATATGCAAAAAACTTTACCTTAGTGCACCCAGTACAAGGAGCATCACACTGGACCCAAGTTAGGTCACTGCCAGTGTCGATGTCCAGGTCAAAAGCCTTCGGTGGGCGACCAATGCTGAGGGACACCGAATAGTACCTGCATGTTACAGTGACAAGAATTCAATAACCGTCATCATAATCGGCATGCTCAGAAAGTTATGATGTCAAAAAAGAACACGATAAAGCATAGTCAACTTTTCTTACACAGGCCATTGAAACATAGTGAGAATCAAAGAAACGGTAGAATGGACAAAAATGAACAACTTTTGTTTTCTTGAAAGTGCACTGGACCAAGTCCCAATGGGATCGAGAGGAAAAGACTCCAGTAAAAGTTATAGTCCGGATCTAAAAGGGTGGGAGAAGGAAAGCTCAAAAAGGACTAAACTTTTGGAAGAAAGGTGAAATCTCAGAGAAATTTCGTCGACTACGATAATCAATCATCCGGAAGGCAGGGCACTTTATGAAAAAAACCCAGAAAACTCGAGCAAATTGGGTCTTTGATGTCGAACGACGACCGAAACCTTCGTTCGAACAATTGACAAAATCCAAATCAGAAACGAATTTAGTACAACACCACCAATATGAAATCGGAGCTAAAAGAACAGACAAAGTCGCACCAGTAGAAACGTAGAAGCAACCACCATGACAACCCATTCCAATTAAAGAACAGAACAAGAGGGAACGGATGATCCAATGACAACAGAAGAATCACACACGTCTGAATAGCGTTCGAAAGATGATCGGAGCAAAGAAAGCTGTGCGTACCCAAGAGGGTAAACATTGCCGGAGAGAGGAAGGACGAAGGAGGAGCCGACGCGAGAGGCGGCCTTCTTCCAGAAGTGAGGAACATCCGCGAAACAGCCTTGAAGGGCGGCACACAGCAAGACCCAGTAAAGCACCACAGTAATCACAGCCTTTCTTGATTTGGCCATCTCTGTCAAAGGCCCTGATCGTTCAGCAAAAGAAGACGGACGGGGACCCTTCGAAGCGAGAGACGGAGGGAGTCCCAAAGGGCCTCTCGGTCACTCGATTCTCAGCCCTGCTGTGTCGCACCGCGTCGCCCCTGCCACGCGTTCAACGGACAATATGCAGAGGAAGAGACGAAGATGACGACGACGACGAGGACGAGGATGGAGGGAAGCGTCGTGGACGAATTCTGCAGCGTTTTATGGGATCTTGGGAAGTGAAGAGGACAGTAAGTTGGGATTCTTGGAAGCTTCGTTCCCGACCCGGCAGCGATGGCCACCGCGTTCGGACGCGGAGATTAAACCTTGACTTCCGAAGTTTCAGTCAACTTTCTATCTTTCACGTTATTTATGACTGACCCAAAAGAACACCACCATGCGAGGATATTTACTTACTCCTGCAAAGGAACTAAATGTATTTTACAACAACCAATCATTCGAAACCTTTCAATTTCATCGACTTCATTTTAAATTTCTAACGAATTATCAATATAGTCTTTACGACCAATTTTGACCATGAATCGTTAACATAAACGTGACCTTATATGATTTTTTAATTTTCTCTGAATTTTCTTTTATTTTTTTTCTTTTTCATTCTTTTAACGTGAACAATGCAATTATGGCTCCATGCCCCTCACTTAATGACCAGAGAGGATAATTGAGAGTCGAAAAGAAAAAAGAAGAAGAAATAAATGAAGATAATAAAATATTCATAAAAAATTACAAAAAATATCAATATTGGTATTGTTCGTACCATATCAAGTCGAGCATCTCTATCATCTAAAATCGGTCGAAAGAATAATACTAATGGATTATCAATAAATTTAGGATTAAATTAATCAAAATGAAAAGTTTGAAATTAAATTAATTGTCATCTAATATATTTAGGATTTTTTTATAATTTTTCTGAAATGATACGAAACTATTTTTTTTTTTGGTCAGAATATGAAACTACTGGGTGGTTAGCATTCTTTAATCTCTCTTGCTCCGACATTTCAAATAATTAAACTAGAAAAATATGACGTCACTTTAACAAGGAGGTGAGTTCGTGCCGGAGGTGATCTCTCACTAATCCCTATGTACAATTTTTAATTCATATAAATTGTCAATGTTCTTGATGGACCGTATTCTCCTCTAATCACTCGTAGTAAACTCTGATCGCATATTTATATATTCAACCGAATTTATAGATGGGTGGTGTCCGTCCGCAAATGAAAATCATCAATCAAATTGGTGGTTCGATTCGTCTTAACCAGAATTTGATGGAAATATTAACCACGTCTTCTTCAATAAGATTAATTTCTAAATTATTTTCAGAATATATCAACGGCCGAGATTAATTTATCGAGCTTGAGGCACCGATGAAGACAGCCTTACGAGGTAAAGGATCTTTCGTCCGATGATATCATGGGGACTCTAAATAATGGCGGGCAGGAAGGAAAAGCAACGTCCATATCTGGTGGCGGGGACAATCGGCGATGGGGCCCGCCCATGGCGTTCAACGTGATTTTTCTAATCATTACTTTCGACAAGTCCATGAAAGAAAATGTTCCCAATGACAGGATTTAATTAATATTGTTTATCATTTTGTTCTAATACCTGCAAGATTTAATACTCCATCTATTTTACGAAATAAATAATTTAAAAAATATTTTTCTAAAAATAATAATAATTAAATTAATAAAACATGTTTTGATTGTCGACAATAATTTAAATCTAAACATTTTGGTAAACGATAGAAATATTTTTTACTCGTTCATTTTTCTATAAACAAAGCGGTTATTTAAAAAATATATATACATTGAATTATTTATTTTTAGCAAAGTAAATAAAATGTGTATGAACACCTTCTTTTTTCCTTTCCTTTAGTGAGGAAGAAATCGCTGCTGGAGACTCTCGATAAATTTTTAGTTTATTCGACTCTCCAGGAGACTTTTCAAATTGCTTCTTCTCGAAGTTTCGTGCGAGGTTATTTTAGTAAACACAACTTTTTTTTATTTTCTTTTGTATTGGCTAACGTTTGGTGTAACACAAATGTTGTCGACGTTGTGCCTCCCCTGACGAAGCCTGTCCGAGGAAGTTGCAGGGCACCAGCTGTGACCAGAGCGGTAAAGAATAGTCTCGCCCCACCGTTTAGACTTTTTGTGCCATGTGGACAGATGCAACAGACGATCTTTTATACCTACTTCCGAAAACAACCAAATTTTGCGACCCGATGAACATCGACCGACCCATATAACAACCGATTCCTGAACGGACATTGCAATTGAGATGCTTAGATATCACCCGGTTTTGCCCGTAAATCAATGATCAGACGCGGAATTCGTCACTGATGATGTGCTGATCAGGCTTCCTAATCATCAATTTTTTTGGTGGGAGCAGTTGGTTTTGCACGCCAATCCGGATTTAAAAAATTCCGGGATGACCAGACACGACCTCTGAAGTTAACCTCCTAGACCAAGTCAATTATCTTAATTTAAAAAAAATTATTTTTGCTGGATATAGACCCAGTCAAGACAAATCCCCTGCTCGTCAGAATCTTCTCCGCACCATCTTTATTCACGGTAGAGTTCCATCGAACCACGCCGTTCCATATCATTGAACATCAAAAACAGCGACAAGAAATTTAAAAAAGAAAAAGAAAAAAGAAAAGCTGCTTATATCGAATGTTGATTCTATCTCCAAAGACACATAAGCAATCGATTTGCTGTAGGTGAACTTGTTTTTAAGTCTTTAACAATCAGCTCGAGCCATAGATAGATGGCCTTTGAGATTGCCTTATGTACATCATCATCTGCCCCTTCCAACCGATATAACCTCGGTTGAGTTTTCACAATGCCAAGGAATATTCCTCTTCAATGAAAATTCGGGATGTTTCAACGTCGAAAATCAGAGAAGGCTGAGTTATTTGATATGCAATTTAAGATTTACTTACAGATAAAATGGCAAAGAAAGCCAGCGTTTCCATTAACCTAGGAACGTCCAAATATAGCACGAAGGATACCCAGTATACTGCCGCCAAGCAAGGCCTTCATCAGCCTAAGCTTTCCGTCAGTGTAAGGCGGGTACCTTATTGCAGCATCACCCATGAAACTTCGGTATATGACGGCCTTCTTATGGCTAAAAGCGTCGAAAGAGAATTTTCCATGGTATGCCCCCATTCCGCTCTCACCGACTCCTCCAAATGGTAAAGTGTGGACAGCAAGCTGCATTTCCAAGCAACAATAGGCTTTAGGTAATTTGTCGTACTGGACAACAGAAAAATGTCGAGCAGAATGCAAAGCTTCTCACAAATCACAAGTAGTTCCAGAACCATTACTATTATGTATTACTGATTCTTCTAGGGAATATGCAAAAGTTTCATGCTGCATAATTTGTTTTCCAATTTTCATTGGAAAATCTCTATAAAGATTATCAAGGTAGCATCACAAGTAAATCTCACTTCACAGCTTTTTGCAGAAAGCAGAATGCAAAGCTTGCAGACTCAAGCTCACAGATCACAAGTAGTCCCAGAACCATTACTATTATGCATTACTGATTCTTCTAGGGAATACGCCAAGGTTTCATGATGTGTGATTTGTTTTCCAATTTTAATTGGAAAATCTCTATAAAGATTATCGAGGTAGCATCACAAGTAAATCTCACTTCACAGCTTTTTGCAGAAAGCAGATGAAATCGCCACCAATAACTCCAAACATTTCTCGTGAACATGCAGTTTTACATGATCAATATCTTTGAAGTTCCAACTCTGTTTCCAATATAGGCTAATAAGGACTTATTGTTTAGGTGAATAGTGAAAGTCCTCCAAGGTGTGTCCAAAAAGCACTTGATAAGGAAAAGAGCCATCATTCTAAGAAAAATACAGAAAATGGCCCTGAAACAATGGTGAAAAAGCTACGCATCTTTATAATTCAGAGCACTTTTTTTTTGCTGCATACCCTGGAACTTGAAATATTTCAACACAAGCACGAGCTAACAGAAAACAAAGAGAGAATGATACCTGAAAATAAGTATATACTATCAAAAGATGATGAGTTCTCAATGAAACTCTCGTAAACTTACATGTATCGTAGTATCATTGACAACCAAACCCCCAGCAGAGACGTTCTTCACAAAATGTTCTTTGACCTTCTTATCATTGGTAAAGATATATGCAGCAAGTGGCTTCGGCCCTGAGTTAATTATATGATAGCTCTCTTCCAACTTGTCAACCTGTACAACATTTTAAGAAATGAATCACAAATATATTCCACAAGGTTATAACTGCATAAAAACCGCTCAAAGTGTTATCAACAGACATTTCTATAATACTGCAGTAGCTACACAGATAAGCCTCCTTTCACGATATATCAAAACAATAAGCATGGATCATCAAAAGTTGAAAACCACTATCTAAAATAGTAGGCCTTTTTCTCATAACTAAGCCCAACCGCAAGCCCGCTTTTTAATTTCCTTGTGCTGTATTCTCAAAATAGCATTTCCCTGTGCATGTTCTATTCTCAACATCACAATCAACATGGAAGCCCACACTTTGCCCATCAAGGAGAGAAAGGAGTTCTTGATATCAGGTCCTCTATTTAGCTTGAAACTTTGAAATACTGACGGCATCAACATTGAACCATTCAAGCATAATGCATTGCCATTAACGATCAGCAGCAATTCATGTTTGGTTCTTACAGTAAGAATGGGAAGCAAGGGGCCAAATATCTCCTCATTCATAATCAGAGAATCCCTTGGGACATCGAGCAAGATGGTTGGTGCAATTTGCCTGCCATTGAGAAACACCATGTCATTCACTGGAGTTAACGAATAAAGAGGATGCAGATAGCCAGACAGAAACTCACAGCTTGGTTGGGTCTCTTTCACCTCCATAAACAACTTTATTGGAAACCTTGTCTTCATCCAGAAGCTTTGTCAACCTAGTGAAGTGGTTGGAGTTCACAATACGGGACAAATCTTTTGATTCCAAGGGATTCTTCCCATAAAACGTTTCCAGTTCACTCTTGAGAACATCCACCTGGAAGAGATAAGGCAACGTATAGGATACCCCATACAAAAGGAAATAACTGAAACACATCGATATGGAAACCTTACCAACTTTGGAGCAAGATCTTTTGTAGTTATAATGTAATCAGGAGAAATGCAAGCTTGCCCATTATTGCATCCCCACTTGCCTACGATTATCCTTCTACATGCAATCTATGAAAGACAGTTGTTTTCCCTTATAAGCAGCTGAAAAAAAGATATTTCATAATTAATCAATTTTAAGTCGAAAAAAGAGTTAGTTACTTGTAAATTGACGCCCGAATCCACCACCACAGGAGATTTTCCTCCAAGCTCTAAAACGACCGGTGTTAGGTGCTTAGCAGCAGCAGCCATCACAATCCGCCCCACTTTGCCATTACCTGCAAAGACAAGTTTCATTTTAGCTGTTAAAATTCCCCTAATGCTTATGAAGACTGCCTTCTGCATGAATCCCCCTAAAACCAATTATTCTAGAAGGTCGATTACATCTGCCAAATGTAACTTCCAATTTTTACTAGACAGAACACAATAGCACAAAAAGACTCTCTGTCCAAGCTCAGGGTACAAAACCTAAGTTGGAAGGGGACCTTTTACACTGGACAATCAGATGCTATGAAAAATCAGGAATGGCTGGAACAAGCTGACGCGCATAGTGTGAAGATAATGATGTTTGATAAGGTAACCTTTCAATTATGCATACTCCTTCACAGTAACAATAAACCTGGTGAACTGCTAATGTTGCCTGCTGGTTGGTTATTGGTTTTCCAGCTTATTTCTATCAAAGGAAAAGGTAGCGGTGATACAACTGCTCCATGATTGATCTGACTGAAAAGGATCTCGACCTAGAGTAAAGAGAAGTGTCTCAGTTCCTCTCTTATCAACATGCAGAATATCTCCTCAATGGTGTAAAGTATACAGTATATCTGCCCCTCTCCAGATGACGTCCCCTTCATTTTATCATTCCCATTGGCATACAGAGAATATCTAATAGTATATCCAAGGAGGACATGGGATCCCAATATATTCAAAGAAATTACTCTTAACTTTCAGAATAAATTAACATACCCCACGAAGTAGGCAGAAATCAAACAAAATTCATTTTTGCTCCAAATTTATTGACCAGCACAGATGGAGTAGTTATTCACCAATTCAGGAATGGACAACTATTCCAATATTCATCTGCAACCGGAAGTGCCAAGCAATTGTTCTCAATTGGTGACTTTGAGTATTGATGCAGCTAATCAGTATCCTATACTTGGTACAAAATTTTTTGAGATCATATTGCCTATAAGGAAACCGGGTATCTCCTCCCCCTTCCAAATTTTAGTTACTTATACCAAAGTGCATAAACCAATATTCTCCTTGTCATATTATCTCAAGGACTCTGTCTCTATGTTGTTGTAATCCACCTAAATTGAATAAACCTTAAACCCTTCAAATAACACACTAACCTCATTCAATGGGTAATATACGAGGTAAAATCCCAATGGGTGGCTCCAAAATAAGATTGTTTGCACCAAAGGATGTGTGAAATCCCACTTGTGTCATCTGCCCCAATCCAGGCTCATAGATCCACTCCTTAACCATTAAACTGACCCCATAATAAATCAACCTTAACAAACTTTGTATTTTTCACTCATTTTTTGCTTGCTTGTTCTCATATTACTGGGAAAAAGGAATGACAATAGATGTAGCTGTCAAGGGAAAAAAAAAGGCAAGGTACATAGAAAAGAAAATTAGCAGTTAAATTATTGTTTATCCCCATCTCTTGAAATTTTCACTTTCTGATTTCCCATAAATAAATAAAGAAAGGAAAATCAAAGTTGTAGGCAGTTGATGTGAAAAGTGCAAATTATCAGTTCTTAAGACATGCTCAAGAAGAGCTACTGTTAGAGAAATTATTCAATGAAAGCTAAGATAAATCTTAATATTGTTTGAAAGAAATAAAGAAGCAATATGTGAATTAACCTGTGTAAAATATTTTGTCCCACTTTTGCTCCAACAGTGCAGTTGTTTCAGCAACAGCTCCCTCAACAACCCTAATTGAAGAGTTATCCATATACTCCCCTAACAATTTTGCAAGCAATGCTGATGTGGCTGGTGCTATCTCTGAAGGTTTCAAAACAACAGCATTGCCAGCTGCAATAGCTCCAACAACTGGATCGAGAGACAACACTGACAAAGAGTGAAGAAAACATGTTGGAACCACAAAGAGATTAGTAAATGATGCAACAGACACAAGGAAAATAAAAGGAAAGAGAAATGTCTCATACGGTAAGGATAATTCCATGCTGAAATTATTAGTACAACTCCCAGAGGTTCTGACACTATTTCAGCTGATGAAGGAAAAGTGGTCAATGAAGTTTTAACCTGCAACAGTGAAAATTATAAAGCTCAATGCAATGACCTCTCAAAAAGAGCATAAGATATCCAGTGTCTAGTCAGAAGTGACGTTCCAAAACAGTACCTTCTCCGGCATCATCCAATGGTGCAATTCTTTAAGAGCCAACTTGCATGAATTCCTCAACATAGCTACCTGCACATCAAGTTGTATAAACTGTAACGAGTATGGAAGTATAAAGACTCTCCAAGAAGCAGAAAGGAAGTTTGTTATTAATCCACATGCCATAACCCAATCACTCCGTCAAATCTGTGACACAAGCAGCAAAGTAGCTGCCAGACTAAATCAGCAATTCCAGTGTCAAAAGGTCACAATTTTTCAACAAGCAAGCGATTTTGCACCAGATTTAGTGGCAGCCTCAGTTTATTGTACGCAAAAGGAGCCAGGCCATGCCTCACTCTAAGGATGAGAATTTCAAATGCTGAGTATACTTCTATTGATCCAGATTTCACCCTTCGTCAAATAGAATGGCTGGCTGCAGGCAAATTCCTCTTTCACTCTTGAGACTACCAAATTGAGGTATAATGGGTAAAGCAATTCATTCAGACTTCTCTACAGCTATGTTCTGTTCTCCAGATTTAAACATGATGTCATAATTTTATTTATTTTTCCCTGGGGCATATCTCATCATAGTTCATTGAGGTTTTTATTGGTAAATAGGCTCAATTTGAGACGCGTCTCATTATGCTCCTCCAAGATTTCTAGACACCTAACTGGATTCATATTTCTGCATTCATTTCTTTGCCACCATTGAACATGCCCAGTTCAATTCCTAACTATCCTAACAAACATCTCCGTGATTTCTAGACACTTAAATGGATTCGTGATTATGCACTCATTTCTTTGCCAACATTGAACATGCCCAGTTCAATTCCCAACTATCCTAACTAACATCTCCACACCAGACAATCATACCACTTGCCAAGGAACATATAGTTAGGGGCATTAACCATCCGACTTGCCTACCAGAGAAAGGGGTGTTCTGGTTGGCTGTCCTTTCCACCAAGAAATTAATTGCAACTCTGCCGAAGTAGTAAGTAGTATCACCCCCAAATCCCAACTACCCAAGGGGTCCCAAAGTAAAGCCACGTCCTTACTACTATCTAAGTAACAAATATATGTGCCGAAATGTAACCCATATAATTCGGGAAAACCAAACATGACCAGATGGAAAGAAGATGATACTGCGAGCCATCAAGTACGTATCCAACACATAACGAAGAGAAGCAAGAAATGAGCATCCATCCACCTCCTGCATTCCTCGTCATGATTAACCAGTATGAGGAGAGAAAATCAACGACCGGTCAATTATACGGTCGAATTTCAGAGCACGGAGCACTAGCACGAAAACTGACCGTCACGATAAATATTTCCGGACGATCAGTGCAAAACTTCATGGACCCGTAAGTTTCGAACGCGCGACAAAGTCAACGCGAACTATTCCCAACAGCGACAAAAGAAAGAATCGGGAAATCCCAAACCTCGTCCTCCGCGAGCGGAAGTGACGGGGCGTACCTCGTAGAGGACGGACTCGAGTTCGGGCTTGCCGAGGTCGGAGCGGAGGGCGGCGGCGATGTCCTGCTCGTGGTCGTCGGTCATCCTGAGGAGGCCCCGGAGCTGCGATTCCCGCCATTGGTAGCTCCTCGTGGTCCCGGAAGCGAAGGCCCCACGCAGCTCCGCCACGAGCGACAACGCCGCCTTGGAATCGAAGGGCTTCCCGTCCTCCCGCGCCGCGCCCGCCATCTGCTGTCACTGACTAATCCGGTGCGGATGATCAATCGGCGTCGTCGCTATATATACAACAGACACAGAGAGAGAGAGAGAGAAGGAGAAGGAAGGAGGCGTTGCGATCGATAAGAGAGGTCGATGCGACCGAATCATGAGTTGCAGTCCACGACACCGAAGGAGAGTGATCTCTCCTCGTCTCTTTCTCCTATATTTTCCTCGGTGGGGATGGCGAAGGAGCCGCGTGAACCGCACGCGCCTCAGCCGGCGAGTGGAGACACGAGGAAGGAGAGACGAGGTGCGGGGAAGGCGGGATAGGCCGGGAGGAGGACTACGCTTCCAGATGAAGTTGGGCGCAGCTTTTCTCACGTTGACGCTGCTCCTAATTACGGTAAGAATTACCGCAGTTCAGAGGGAGGGCCCCGACCCAAAAAATAAAAATAAAAAGGACGGACGGATGGACCATCAGCAATGAACGAAAATAATCTTCTGAAAATATTTAAACATAAAACTTTTAACGATGACAAGAATTTAATCATTTCAAAAATTACAAACAATCATTTTTTTAAATGTATTTCGTAGATCATTTAATTCCTCTGGAATAAACTGAGTACAAATTACAAAATTTCAATCCAATCGGACAATAAGATGGAAAGGGAATTAATTTTGGTCATTTATCATGATTTAAAAGACGGTGACATGCTAGTACGAGAGGTTAGGTATCAAGATGTTTTTTTATTATTATGTTGTCTAGAGCATCAAGGTATCTTTAAAGTGACGAAATCATGCAAAAAAAGTTTGAATGAGCGTGTGATGGTTCCATTACCATTATAATTTATTAAATTCCAAGTCAAATTTGATTTGAAGGTGCCAGCTCAAATATTTAGTTGGATAACCAAACTTCCCCTTGCCCGGCTCAAGGAATGGATTACCTAACTCATCTTCCCTAATTAGATCATGTCTTTCATGTAGGCATTGACTTAGGAAAAAAATGCTCTGTGGCACTCCAAATATTCATAAGGTTAAAACTTAACTTGTTGACAATAGACATCTTGCTCGAACCTCGAATGGTGGCAAGACTCGCCACTATCACACGAGCAAGCGAGGGGGCAACCCTTGTCGGCAAAATAAGGGCCTAGCCCAAATCTCTTCCAAACCTTTCTTTCTTAAAATTTTTCTGCCTCTGTTTTTCCTTAAGCATTTCAGCCTCCATGCTTTTTATTTTCAAAGTATCTTCGGTCCTTTTTCGAGACTTAGCGCCACGACACATTTCTTCAAAATTATTTTTAAAATATCACATTCGCAATCATTAAACCAATCTAGATGGACCAATCAAAATACTTGGTTCCAACAAACCGGCTAAATTTGTAAAATGACGTATTTTTTGAGTATTTCGAGAAATTTTAGAATTTAAAATAGACTTATTTCAAAAAGAAAAGGAAAAGATAGATGGGAAATATGGATACATCATGAGTTGCTTTTGGAGGACACTCCACTTGCTTGTACGAAATTGCTACTATGATGTCCCATCTGCCATTTGATTTTTTAAAGTTCCAAGTAAATATCACATCACGTATCTTCTGTTGTGAAGGCCGGCACATCCATAAGCTTATGGAGATCTTGATATGCTCTTCCCACACGGAATGTAGTTGAATCTATTTTTTCTCAATTGAGTCCGTTTCCATGATGACGGATGGCTTGTCTTTCCCAAGAAGTCAAGCGAGATTTGGTAACGATCTGCCCACCCACCTCACCCTTCTTCGATATCGAAGAAACTCGAGATGTTGCGACTTGAAAGCCTTGTGATTCGCATGATTTTCTTGTCTTTCCGGTCTCTCGATTCCCTTCCTTTTTGTGGGCTTCATTCAATCTGTTAGCTTGAGGAAAAATTATCAAAATGATCTTAAATTTAAATGTCAATTTAGTTTTTCAAATTGATTTAATCATAAATTTTTTTACAGTTTGCCAATTTAATTTTTTCAATATATTTTGACTTGAAATCAGTTATTATGAGCCCTCATCAACTACAAATGAGGGTGTGGAAACCCTCGTTAGATATGGACAAGGTGGTTGGAGAGACCACAACGGCCTTCCCAAGGGCCTTCACACTCAATAAGGGTCTTGCGCATATTTGGCGAGGGCTTTCGCAACCTTGCCAGCCATTGGTGGGGGCTTGGGCGAGAATATCTCATTTGGTATTTTTGAATAAATTATTTGATTTTTAAATACTCAATTAAATCCTTTTTTAATGATTAAATGAACCCCTAAAGTCTCGTCTTTGGTAATTCTCAAACTCTTTCCTTTAGTATTAGGGATCATCAAAATAAGCAAGAACACCATTTCTTCTAAAAATGCCATTTGTCGACAATTCAATCAAAATAGAGAAGAAAAGGAAAAACAAAAATAAATAAATATTATCCATAACGGCGTCGGTAGTGCCACGTTGAACAATCGGTCACATTAGCGATTTCCAGTCAAAATTGATCGGATGAACTCAATTGGTAAAATATGTAAGAGTTTATGATTCAATTGACAAAATTAAAATATTAAGAATTGAAATGATAAAATTATAATAAATTTATGATTTTTTTTTATAATTTTCGTATATAAGCCGATAGGTTGGATAGATGTGATCACAGCTGGACCTTTGAACAAACTCGAACAAACTGACATGTCTAGATGCTTTACACCAAGTGCACGTGAGCTAAATGCGTTCCAATCCTTGGATCGGGGCGAGTTATGCGTGGAACCAACCAACTGCAAGAGCTCACGTGCACCGAATCTAACTAAGAATGTCTCAAGTTGGAGCAGGGGATCTAAGTCAGTGGCAAGTTCTCTGATTCTTTTGTCAACCTCTTCGGCTTTATTAGAACGAATCCGACCTTTCATATTCCACTTTCAATCAAAACTCAAGCATGGTCCATTTTTCGAACAATTTCGAAAAGCTCCCTTGATTTCACTCTCTCTACGGCAAAATCACATATTCCACATCAAATTTGGAAGACAACTTCCTAGGAATTGACATGTTCAGTAGAAATCGATAGACAAATCATGGGCAAATTCTCCGACATTGATTAAAGGGTCAACGGCGAGCAACTTGGAAGGAGGAGTGAATATGTAAACACAATAATCTAGACTTTGGGAATCAACCATGTAGGATGTGTGTATAAATAAACATGACCAAATGTGCGGCCTCGCTCTTCCTATAATATAAGCAGCATCGAGGGTTCTTTTTCTCTTTTCAATCATCAATGACGATACTGCTAACGTTATAAACCCCAGCAAGTATTTTGCTCGCAAACGCTGGATCCCACCTGTGATTTTTCGACCGGCGATGGCCACCGGTCTATCTGAACTGAGGAGGAGATCAGAAGGAATTTCAGGGAGCGAGCGGGCCAAGGGGGGTTCCAGCTCAGGACGGTCCACCATTATTAAATGAAGCCACAAAGTCACCATCAATCAAATGGCATCGTGAATAAAATTCAGCTGGGCTCTCCAAAACTCATTCATTGCATTTCCCCAGGAAAAGGGAGCAAGCAAGAGACCCACAAAATTAATTGTTCAATCAATGACCTTGCTCCCCAACACCCAAAAAAAAAAAAAAAAAAAAAAAAAAAAAAAACATTGTTCTCGGTAGAGTACTTTTTGGGGGGTCGAAGATCTTGCTAGAATTCAACCAGCATTTATTCGACATCCAGCCGTTGACCCTGGGTCCTAGAGATCATATTGTATTGTGTAAGATGGAGGTGAAATTTCAAATAAAAGCTTAAAAAAGTAGGATCGTTTTCTCAAAAGAGAGTCGGAAATGAATTTTATTTCAAATAAGACTCTAAAGTGGCTAATTTAATTTTAAAAGAAAGCCTTGATCTTGACTTACCTAGCAGTGTGCAAAGATTTTTGGCCGATGAACTCAAAGCTTTGTTTGAGATTGAATTGGCTACTTTAAAATCTTATTTAAGACAAAAAACTTTGGACCAGCCATTGAGAAAATGACACGACTTTAAAGGTCTTATTTACCTTACACTTTGTCATTGAGTAAGTAACTGTAAAGAGAGATTTTTTATTTTTAATATGATGATTGTATACTCCACTAAAATAGATAATGCATCTATAGCTTCATTGTTTCCTTGATTATTCATTTAAAAAGTACTCATTGACAAGTTTTCTCGTCAATTATTATTAGTCTAAAATGAAGAAATTACAATTTTTTGTAGGAAAAATGACCAAGGACTCATGATACCCATTGTATTGATATTGATTTAGTCATTATAATTAGACCAATTTAGTCTATCCATCCAATCTAGAAATTATTGATGTAGATGCTAGCTATTCTACATGGTAGAACTAGCCTTAACCTTGACTTTTTTTTATAATATTTTGATAATTTTTTAATTTTTTTCCTTTTCTTTCCTCCATAGCCCATGCCAATGCTTTGCTTGAGCAAGGCTTGTTCTTACTAGCCATGGCCGGCGTCACAAGCCTCTAAGAAAAAAAAAAAAAAAAATTCAAAAAGGTTATTAAAAAGAATGTTGACATTGGTGCTAGACCTACCATTTAGGATGCTCGGCATCAAGATCAACAATTTCATGGCTAAATTAGCTGGATGAATTTAATTGGTATTATTGTGAAAATTTTTAGACTAAATTAATTCAAATGAATGGTTTATAACTGAATTAGTATTAATGCAGTAGGTTTAAGGATTTTTTTGATATTTTTTCTGTATGATATTTTTCTAATATTGTTTATCAATCGACACATGTTTGCGATATCTTAATTAAAATTTAATCCTTGGAATTATATTAACCGGGCATTGTAAAAACAATAAGATTCCCGTTAAACCTCATATAGGGCACGAACTTCAAATCGGGGTGGTGACATTTTTGTATGGAAACAAGCATATCTATTTTTATTTTTTTCCAGGGATATATTTTGGAGCGATACTTGTGTGATCGAAGTACAGTTGAGCTTGGTTGGTCTCATACGTGGGATCAAGTGGGTCCAACGTGACTGGACGGCAAGATCCACTGGGCTCAGATGTATCCGGAGCAGCTAATGATTTCTCGTGGTGTTGGGCTTCTTTTTCGTTCCTGTTCTTCGAGCGATTGGTGACCGTCCACGGCCATTCGCAAGTTCCGGTCGGGGTCGGTTCGGGCAAGACAGGTACAACCACCCCTGCCTTCCCCCGCGGCCCAACCGTGTTTTCTTCTCGGCAGCGCACATGCAATTCCCCCCCCAACTACAACCAACACCACCCAAATCAATTAACCCGTTTAAAAAAAAAAAAAATACGCCGCTAAAAAACATTTCGCCGATTTTAAACTTATTCAAGTTCATTAACAATCAACGTATTTTTAGTCTTTTTAATTTTTAAACCCAGTTATATTGAGTGAAGCTTTAACCTTTAAATATTAAATGGGTCAGCTTTTTATCGTTAGAATTTAAAATGGCCATCACGTGCTAAACCAACACCACCCCCAAAAAAAAAAAAAAAAAAAACGCTGCTAAAAATTTCGCCGACAGTTATATTGAGTGAATTTCTCATTTCTTTTGGAAATTGTAGAACTTGTATCGTCCATGTGGTATGAAAAGGAATGCTCCGCTTGCATGGTTAGTAACAAATATATATAGATATCATGCGATGCTCGGTCCAATTTGCAAGCATTTAAATATTAAATTAGACCTTTATTTAACTTCTTCAATTTTTAGAGCAGGTGATTTTGCAACTTTCTTACTCCTAAGTTGTCCTCAAAAGTTGCTTTGGAGTGTATTGATGATAACCAGGAAGGAAGGTTGGGCCATTCGGGCTTTTATGATTCTTTGTACGGAATAAATCTCTCTCGTGGGCTTAGAAAAATGGAAGCGAAATTTGTTTTCCGCCAGAACCGGTTAACCACAACAAAACGACTTTAAACACGGGAACATCCTTGAAGCCCTAAAGCATTGGGCTTAATACGATGGGCTAAGCAAGGCTCCATCCGAATTGAAATTTCATTTCGTGAGGCTGTATTTTACTTTTCTTTTTCTCAGTATATCATTTGACTTGACCCCAAAAAAATAAATAATAATAATAATGAAGCAAAGAGTTTAATTTCAAAGAAGAAGGAAAAAAACAAAAAACGCTGGTTTTTTGCCCTTTTGGTACTTTGTTGACTCGAGAGGCGAGCCATGGAAGTTCCCAGAAATTCCAGGAGAAGAGAAGTCGCGCATTCCTAGGATTCCTAGGCACGCCCTGCTGATCTAGCACGCAATCGATGGTTTGAATCGACCGAAGAATCTCTGCTGATCAAAATAGCGTGTTGAGAAATCGATGGTTGTTTGCCTGAATGAAAACGCCTCTTTCCAACGAATTTCATTCCTTCCACACATGCAAATAGCTAAGCGAGAACTAGTCATAGGAGTTCGGGATAATGCCGAAAAAGAAAGTTGCGGAATTTTCCGTGATATAGATAGAAAGAACACGAGATACACGCACAATCTTAAGGGATAAGGACAATCAACAAAATTATCAAACACCTTTTAACATGTGAAATTATTTCTAATAGGAAGTATGCCAGCATGATTCACTTTATTCAAACAAATAATTCAAAATTGGCTAACTCCATTTTGCGAACTAGTAGTGCATGTTAATCTTCATAACGAGCCCTCGAAAATGGCCCTTCAAATGTTTAGTTCCCGCTAGAGCTCATTGAATAATCCTAGCTTCGATGCAATCTAGGTGCGGTGCACGCAGATGCATAAAAATTACACATTATATCATGGGCGCGCGTATTGGGTGCACCTAATCATATGAAAATTCATATTAGCCGAATTGATAGGTGATTAATAATCTAGCTCTGGATATGAATTTCGCAATAATTAATAGGTCTGATAGGTCTTTTTTATCGGCTCGGACGAGGATTGAAAATTAATCCAATACGGTGTACAGCACAACTTTATTTTTTTTTAAAAATGAAATTGACGGACTGTTGCGTGCACACGGGAGAACGTACGATCCTAGGAAAATTCAAACGAGGAGGGGACAGCAGGAACGCAGGTTCATCGGACGACTCGTGATGCGCGGGTACTCTAAGTTTCGAGTTCCGAAATTTCAAATTCAACTCTCTTTTTTCTTCCTCTTTTTGAGCCTTTGAACGCCCCTCCATATCTGCTTAGAAAATAGGCTAATAAAAAAATGACGGGTCGGCACAGCACCGATAAGCACGAGAAGGAATCAAAGGACAGCCCCCACGCCTTCTCCATTTCAAAAGTCAATCCTCTTTTTTCGACCCCACCAAAAAGTCAAAAGCCATCCCAATGCAATCCTTTTTAATTTCGACCCAAAAAATAAAAAATTTCATTTTAATCCGCCCTTTTCCCTAATTTTTTCAAAACCCACCTCCCAAATCAGTCCCTTTTAATCCGCCTTTTTCCCCTAATTTTCTGCATTTTACCTTTTCTCCCTTTTGGAAAACTACGCATGTTGACAAAAATGGGAAGAACGGGCGACAAATCCAGGTCGAAATTTCTAGCGGGGGAAGAGGAGAGAAGCGGGGCCCCGTAATTAGTGGATTAAGGGGGGCGATTGGTGGGCCAAAACGCGGGTCCGGGAGGTTCGAGTGGTTGGCCCGAACCGGCCCGACTCCATTATTAAAAAAGACAACCGTCTTTTTCTGCCCCCTAATTGGCCTCGAAAGCAAAGGACCGAGATCTCTGCTGCTTCTCTAATGGACGATTCTCTATCAAACCCCCCCCTCCTTCTTCTTCTTCTTCTTCTTCTTCTTCTTCTAACTTAACGAACAAACCACACCCACCTTTTGTTTCTCGCTTGTTCGCGTCCTTTTCACAAGTCAAGCTAACCTTTTCTACTTTTCTTTCTTCTTCTTCTTCTTCTTCTTTAATCACATGCATTATTCCCTTTTGCCCTTTTCCCCCGCTTTTTCTAATCCATCATAATCATTTTAGCTTGTGGGGGGCTAATCATTTAGATTAGGAAGGTAGGCGTGTTGTGATAGCTAGGGTTTTCTTGACCTACGCCCACCGCCTCGATTAGACCTCTTGTGGAAATTACTATTACCATCATGGGAATTTAGATTACTCATCTAATCGACATAAAAGGATACCCATTGCTTGTGACGGGATCAAAGACATGATAAGAGGTAGTATTGATATGCACTCACGTTCTCTCTCACCTAAAGAAAAAATGATATATTGATTTCTTGCAATCATTACAGACCCACTTCAAAATATCATGAAAAAAAAAAGATTTATATGTTATGAAAGTTTTAAATAGGACAAAAGCCACAAAAAACTTTGAGCTATACATATTGTGAAATATTTATCTAAAACATTTTTTTATGATATCAAAAATCTAAAATTTGTACTTATGTAACACATTCACCCAAAATTTGTACAGTATAACATATTTACCAAAAAAATTTGCAATGCCAAAAACTCTAAAATTTTTTTCGCGACACAAAAAATTTAAAAATTGCACTTATGTGACCGTAACACATTTATGCTAAATTTTTTTATAATATCAAAAATCCTAAACTTTTTTCTATGACAATAGTATTATGAAAAAAAATTGAGGTTTTAGTGTCATATAAGTATAAAATTTGGATTTTTTGATCTCACGAAAAAAATTTAGGATAATTATAACATATGGATATAATTTAAGATTTTTGATATAAAAAAAAGTTTAAATTAAATATGTTGATAAATTTTGAGGTTTTTTTGGTTATATTTTCCTTTTCAAATATAGTAAATTTTTAAAAAATTGGTGGAATAAGAAAAGTAAAAAGTCCCTATGAAGTGACCCTCCTAAACAAGGAAGTGACTTGGGAAGAGGCCAGGGGCAAGCGGTTAAGCGTGCGAGATGGGACGGATGGCGATCCCCAAGACAAGCCAGGCGAATCGTCACGTCGTCGTCGTCGTCATTTGCGTCATTCGTTCTGCTCACCAAACCATCCCCATCAAAACATTAATTCTGCTCCCCCCCTCAGCCCCCCGACGGTCAATTTCTACACTCCCTCACGCCAGAGCTTCAGCGGCTCAACTTCCTTTCCCCATTCCTTCCTCCCTCGTCATCCTTTTTTGTTTTTTTTTTTTTTGCCCCTTCCGATGCCGACATCACCGCTTCGTCCACATGCATCGGACTTCAGTGTCCTATTGCTCTCGCTCAATTTAGTCCATTCGGTTATAATACTTGTTCGGAGCGTGCAGCTTGTGCTCTTCGTAGAATCCCTAATTTCCTCCTCCTCTTTCTTTCTTTTTTTATAATGTTCTTCTTGACACGATGAGATGTTAAAGATTAACGGGGAGCCCGCGACGTTATAATCAAGGCGGGTTTTGAGTGGAGCTCACGACCATACTTTTGACACTCTGCACTTTACCAAATCCTGACAAACGATTCTTTTATCACAATGTTCCCTTCAGTTTGCATTCATCCTTGGAAAAAAAAAAATATCATGGCAAATCTCGGACATGCGAAGAGGAGGGGCAAAAAGGGTGCAATTTCTTAACAAAGTTCACTTGCTCTACGCGGCTGTCTTCTTCTTCCTTTTTCTTCTTTAATTAATCGTACAAAATCTGAACCTTTTTCCACTTCAGTGCTTTTAATAACCCCTAAAATCAATCTAATCTAAGATACGGTAGAACGTGCTCCTTAGTCACGTGCAAAGGCCCTACTTTCTTCCAATGCTCTAGTCTAATAGCAAAACTAATGTTCTGGGCGGAACAATAGGCTTGGAGTAGACCAAGTCGCTGTAATTATAAGAGCATCGTCCTTGCGGCGATCATGGACCTTGCAATGAAATGACAATGAAATTTACACGAGACTCTCATTTATATATGTTTGGTATTTGAAACTTAGTATGACCTCGGCCCTATTTTCTGGTTAATAGACAACGGCGTGTTGCATTTGGTCACTAATGGTGAGATTCAGACAGAAAAGCACGAGCTAGAGGTTTAGTAGGTACAAAGAAATTTTAAAGTATTGTAATTTTGAGGGTTTAGCGTGATTATATAATAATATAAAAATGGGCGAAATTCCTCCCTTAGGTATCGAAATTCGTGACACAAGTCAAAAGGAAGTTCAGGAGTTTCCATCACCATCCCGAGTGGAGAAAAAGGGCCCTCTTGGATACGTTGCTTGGCAACTTCACTTGACGAAATGCCATAAAATTTGTGCTTTTCTGATAACTAAACCAAATGCGGCTCACCTAACGTTGCAAAAATTCCTTCTTATTAAACGAACGACTGGAAATTTAAATATTCTTTTTTTGTGAAAATTTTTAAAAAAGTTTTCTAAAATATAATAGTTAGAAGAATAAGATTGGGGAAGATCTGATTTCTTTTTTTCATTTGATTGATGGAAAAACTCTAATAATGGAATGACAATACTCCCTTGAATTGTTCCTTACTAACTTTAATGAATTCTGTACTTGAATTTATCCTGTACAACCAAACTCCTCAATTCTGAAATTTATTTAATTCACGATAATCGAGTATCGCTTATAATTACTAATTTCGCTCAAATGCCATATTTCGGCTTTATCTTGGGGAGCAAGAAATGCGGTGATGTCGACTTGAGTTCGTCAACATAAACTACGCGACGCGAGATAATCACTCGATATTCATGAAATTTAGGTTGAAAATACGACTGGGATTAGGTGTTCCGAGATTAGTCGAATGCTAAAAAAAAGCAATGCCCAGCGTTAGGGGGCATTGGGATGGACACGTGGACGGAGATGGCGACCTTGATTTGAGCGAATATAGCTTGCAAGACCGCGTGCCCTGGAACAGACTAAAAATTTCCAAAAAAATTCAAAAATTACCGGAAAAAGGACGAAATGGTAAATACATTTTTTTCGGTCGAAAAAGGGGAGGGGGTGGTAAATATAAAAAAGTCAATAATAATGATGACTAGTCGAGCTTTCCCTGCTCCCCTCCTCCTCTGCAACTCTCTCTCTCTCTCTATATTCGGAATAGGAAAGAGAAGATAAAAACAAAATATTCTTTTTTCCGGGTGTTTTCCAATCGGGTTCCTTGCCGCGTCCGGGAGAGAGAGAGAGAGAGGAGGGGGAAATCGACGGGAAGCCAAAGGGAAAGAAAGATACGCAAAACGAGGGGGGGAAGGGAGGAGACCAGATCTCTGTGAGCCTTCGCGGATCTCCATGGCTTTCTTTATTGCTTGTCGCCCACTCCGCCTCCACGAGTCCCTCCTCCTCGTAGATTGCTAAGCTGCTGCTACTACTAGACATCATCCCCGCCATTCACTCGCGGCAGCAGCGTTGTCAGGACCTTCCATTCGTCTCTGGCTCGACCGGCTTCAGCCTGGCATTATTCAATTGCTCTCGCGCTCTCTGCATGGACGGTCGGCATTCGATCTTCGCGGCTTCAACGGTCAGATTCCGAGTCTTTGACGAGTCTCTCCCTCCCCTCTCTCCCTCTCTCTTCTCTTGATTCTTCCTCTTTTCCTCGACTTCTGTCGAATCGACATTAACTGCTGTTGGTCCGGGGAGAATACGAACAAGTTTATATATCTGTACATGTGGGTGTCCGCATGCGTATAAATGCGCCGGCGCGTCTCCCTCTCGCTCGCTCGCTCGCTAGCTAGCTAGGGTTTTTGGTCGATTTCGGACTGCAACATTACATCAGCTTCCCCTCCGATGCGGTTCGCTATGCTTTCCCTGACTTTCCGATCGTGGTTCCGGTGCGCGCAGGGACGGACACGATGAGCGGAGGAGCGGGAATCGCCGCGGAGTGTAGCGGATTAGGGTTCTTGAGGAGGCGGTGGTGGTGGTTATGGGGTGTGGAGGCTCCAAGATCGACGATCTCCCTCTCGTGACGCTGTGCAGGGAGCGGAAGGAGCTGATCAGGGCGGCGGCGTACCACCGGTACGCTCTCGCGGAGGCTCACGTCTCGTACTTCCACTCTCTGGCCACCGTCGGCGAGGCTCTGCGGAAGTTCGTGGAGGAAGAGCTCGTCATCGGGGGGAGTAATTCGGGTTCTTCTCCTGGCTCTCCCGTGCTCACATTGCCTTCGGAAGAGAGAAAGCGCGCGAAGCCTCCGGGCAAGGCCAAAATCTCATCCTCTTCTACTTCGATTTCTCATTCGGGGTCGCGTCATTCGCCCGAGGAAGGTGATTCTCACCTGAATTTGTCGTCCGGTTCGGATTCTGATTCTGAAGTGAGCACGACTTCCGGGCACATTCACATACACGAGAGCCCTGAGGGAGAAGGGGAAGTCGGTCCTGATCCTGGCGCTTCCTCTACATATCCTTATGGTTATAATAACCCATACCCATATCCACAGCCCGATCAGTATCCATATCCACAGCCCGGTCAGTACACATATCCGTACCCTACTCCTTACGGTTATCAGCCAGGTGAGGGGGACGACTGGAATATGAGAGCAGAGCAGAGTGATTCGCAGACTCGTGTCTATTACATGAAAAAGGCGCCTACTCCTATGAAATCAGTGGTTTTTGAAGAGCCTGAGAAGTACTCTATGAGGGAGAATGCTCCATGGCCGGATTCTGGGTACGGGTATTCAAATTACCCCAGTTATGGGAGTGGTGGCTTTTATGGTTTTCCATCAATGGGAGCACCGGAAAATGCTTATGGCACTGATAGAGAGAAGCCACAGCAGCAGCAGCAGCCACCTCCTGCTCCTCCTTCTCCTCCCGGTGTGTCTGCTTGGGATTATTTGAATTTTTTCGAGACATATGATAATGGCTATGCTACTTATTATCCAAAGGGAAATTATGGGTATGGATCGACAACAAGCAGCCCAGATTCAAAGGAGGTGAGGGAGAGGGAGGGGATTCCTGATTTGGAAGATGAAACTGAGACTGAGACGGTGAAGGGCATTTACAAGGGAAGGAAGAAGCTCGGTGAAGAAACGAATCGAACTAGGAATTTTGGTGAAGGTACTTCAAGAGCAGTGCCGTTGCAAAAGAGGGAGGAAATTTCCAGAGAGATTCCATCTCAAAGGGGTGAGGAAAGTACGAAAGCAATGCCTTCCCCTGATCACAAAAGCTCAGGATTCATCCCGAAAAACAAGGCTAAAAGTAGTAGTTCCGATACTATTGTGTCCCCAAGCTCTCTGGAGGATTACCCTAAGAAGAAGGGTGTCAGTTTTGAAGTGGAGGAGACCTCAACACCGGATCTTGATTCTTCCAAGCAGAGTAGCTTAACCACTCTGTCAGCCCATGGCACGAGGGACCTTCAGGATGTTGTAAGAGATATCAAGGATGAATTTGAGTCTGCCTTTGGCTACGGGAAGGAGGTGGCTGCATTGCTTCAGGTGGGAAGGTTGCCTTACGAGTCTAAAGGAACCCTACTCAAAGGTAGAACTTCTTATCCTTTTACATTTCGAGGAAAGCTGTCATATCCTTTAGCGGATTTCTTTGGTGGATGCAGTTATATGTGGCTTTACTGATACTCTGTCCACTTACCACATGATCGAAACTTTTGCTTTGTGTTTGGCAGTGATCTTTTCAAGAATTATGTATCTGGTGGCACCTTCCATGCTATCTTCGCACTCTCCATCAAAGCAATCAGCACGAGTAAGTTCAAGGAGAATGAAAATGGCACGAGCATATGTTGGGGATTCTGCCAAGGACTTCAACTTGGACTCAGGGAACATTTCATCAACGCTCGATAAACTTTATGCGTGGGAGAAAAAACTATATAAAGAAGTTAAGGTATGGATATTATTTGCAATGGACCACATCTGGTTTCTCTCCACTTATGAGAATTCGTAGAATTCATATATAAGTTTGCTGCATGTTTCGTAGACATGCCACAGAAAGCTTTTTATGAGAAGATTGTGTGCAATTCAAGTGATCCATGAACATTTGAATCTATGTGTTCATACCATAGAAGGCTCTATAGCCAATAGACACCCATTAATGATAACATTTTTATCATTGTAAACATTAACTTTGAATACCAAGGAACGTCCTGAGTTTTTTAATTTTATTTTAACTGAAGGCATTCTACTGCCTCATTTGTATGATGCAGAAGGCTTTATAAGAGCTCTTCAAATATTACTATAAAAACAGTTTTAATCATTCGAGATTTCACAGCCCCTCATCTCATTTTTCTTTCTTTCTGGTTTTAATGTTACTCTGCTTCATAACCTCATGACTTCCTTGGTTTCTCTAGAATTTTATAACACGGGCCTTCTTGATTAGGACGAAGAAAAGCTACGGGTTGTTTATCAAAAGAAGTGCAAGAAACTACAAACTCTTGATGACCGTGGAGCTGAATCTAGTAAGATAGATGCTACTCAGGCTTCAATAAGAAAATTGCATACCAAAATTGATGTTTGCATCAGAACAGTAGATGCAATATCAAGCAGGATACACAGGTTGAGGGATGAAGAGTTGCAGCCCCAATTGACTGAATTGATACGTGGGTATGTCTTCTCTTATTTATGTAGGTTTTTTTTTGGCAACCCCTACTACCATAATTTGCTTAGTTTAGAGGAATTTTATTGTCAATATCTTTTTGTGGTGGGTCCTTTTATTTTTGGTTGATGGGTTTTAGGCATGCAATTATTCTATCAGTTCCTATTTCATCTTCAGCATTGTGGGATTCTTTCACCTTTCTCTGTTATGGGGATGATTATAGGTTAAATGAGCTTGGAGCCAGAATGTAAGGATATCTTGCTTGTTCTTTAACAGACCAAAGCCATTAGAGTGTGTTCTTTTCTTGTTTCTTTTCCCTTTTCATTTCCTGCTGTTCTTTTTATTTTATTTTTGTGTGTGTGTGGGGGGGGGGTGCTGTGGCAGGGGAATGGGATGTTATTTACATTCTAAATAAAAGCTCTGGTGAAATTTCAGCTATGGAATGATATGTCCTGGACTTAATTAGCTGTCATGGAATTTTTCTTAAATCGATAAAGCCTTTTGATGATGGTCGGCCTATTCCCTGCCAAGTCAAATGTATTTGGTCATTTCTGCATTTGTTTGTCTAAGATTGAAAGATGTTCCATAGGCTGTGTGATATTAATAAATGTTTCTTGTTTGAGAGAATCTTTTCATTGAAACATTTGTCATTCTGGAATTCTGATGACTTGTCTTTTTCTGGAGGTTAGTTTACTCTGTGATAAAGTTGGCGAAACTTTTTAAACTCACGCCTTTTGTACACCATTGTGCATTCCGCCTTAAACTCTGTTTGATGACAAATCTCAGAATGGAAAACTTGCTGTCTGATAACTGAAACTCAAGAAATTCTCCAAGGCCCACTTACTTTTATTCATCTTCCTTAGGCATGAATGTAAACCAAAAAAAAAAGAAAAGAACTTCTGAATGACTTGTACTACACTGGTAGAAAAAAGAGTTCACTACACTTTCTATGTATGATTAATAGAAGACATGCCTTTTTCAGATTAATTAGGATGTGGAGGTCCATGCTGAAGTGCCACCAAAAACAGTTCCAAGCCATAATGGAAAGCAAAGTTTGTGTTCTCAAGGCTAACACTGGTTCCCGAGGAGAGTCCAGTTTGAGAGCTACTGTGGAACTTGAGATAGAGCTTCTAAATTGGTGCAGCTGCTTTAATCAGTGGGTAAATGCTCAGAAATCATATGTTGAATCTTTGAACGGGTGGCTTCTGAGGTGCATTGACAGTAAACCTGAAGAAACTGCAGATGGAGTTGCCCCTTTTTCGCCATGCAGATTGGGGGCTCCGCCAGTTTTTGTTATTTGCAATGATTGGTTCCAGTCAATGGAAAGAATTTCACAAAAGAGGGTAAACCATGCGATGCGTGATTTTGCTTCAAGAATCCACGAGTTATGGGAAAGACAGGATGAGGAACAACGCCAAAGGACCAGAGCAGAACAAATTTCTAAGGATTTTGAGAAGCAGCTTAGAATCTTACGCATGGAGAGAGGGAAGCTAGAGCACGATCAGGATACATTCTCTGAAAAAACTGCAGTGTCGAAGTTGCCATCTGAAAGCGGTGTTTCACATTTGGATGACCTAAAGGTTGACTTGGATTCAATGAGGAAGAGATTGGAAGAAGAGAGATCCAGGCATAAAGAGACGATGAACTCAGTTAATGATGCAGCCTCGAATAGTCTGCAAGCAGGTCTAGTCCCAATTTTTGAAACTTTGGGGCATTTCACTTCAGAGGTTTTGAAAGGCTACGAACAGGTCAGGCTTTCAAAGGTTGTTTAAGAGTTCATGTTTCACTGAGTTAGCAGCATTATACTCTGGAACAAGAAATCCTGCCTGCTATATGTACAGTTATCATCGTGTGGTTGCCTTGACCATGATTACTACCAGAGGGGAGACAGGTTGGGATTAGTTAAGTTAATAGAGGATAGGCAGCATAGATGTGATATACAGGCACTAGCGCCAGTGTCTAGAAGCAATCTTGTGTTAGATATTGATCTCTCTAGCTCCTGATTCTCCTAGACTACTTATTAGTCTATTAGTTAGGTAGCAGAGGAAATCTGTACAGTAATTCATTCTTTTGTTGATTCATTGTTGGTGCGGTGGATGTATTTTGTAGTCTAGGATTGAACTTCCAGCATATGGATGGAAATCGTTGCGGGACATGGGTGTGGATATGCTCAATTTTGACCAGTGTACTTCATCATTGTCAAAACATTCGCTGCACGACTACCCCCCAGTCTCTCTGACTCACCCAAGGCTTCTCTCTTGGTGATGTAAATCTTTTGATTTCAGTTACATATGTTATTTGGCTGCGTTTTTTTCTTTTTGGAAACTGCAACATTCCATTGATATGGAAATTTTCAGTTGCAGGGGAACGGAATTCATCCTTCATAGTTCTGCATCCTCATATGCGTTGATTTTTTGCATCCTTCATAGTATTGCATCTGCGTATTGCATCTTCATAGTTTGCGCTCGTACATGTCAATTAATGATTTGAGCTGTTCTCAATACTCAAATATCTCCATTCTACTGTCGTTTGATCTCTCTTCCTGTCTAAGAATCATGTAGATTTCCGGTAGATTTCATTATTACTCAGCTGAGTGCAAACGGAATGATACAGGCACAGGAAATAAAAGGGAGTGAAATTTTGTATGTTTTACTTTTAGGTTATAACATAATGATATTGGAGCTCTTGTGAAGCCAACTGAGGTATCACAAATGATTTAGCTTCACCATTAAAATCCCTAGAACTACTTTGATGCCGATTGGGATGAATCATACTTCAGAAGCCATCAATGATTCTCCAGCTTCATAGCGCAATGAAACTACATCTCCACTTTTATAGGAAGATAGCTTGCGCAA
The DNA here is from genome assembly GCA_014182845.1 of Corymbia calophylla. Taxonomy (NCBI): domain Eukaryota; kingdom Viridiplantae; phylum Streptophyta; class Magnoliopsida; order Myrtales; family Myrtaceae; genus Corymbia; species Corymbia calophylla. The sequence continues at coordinate 32,012,166 of CM024698.1, read as the reverse complement.
TTCACTTAAATGATTCTTTGGTCTCGAGCCAAGCTGTTGCACTCTCAAGATTGAGGTTTCTCTGGATCATACTGTCGTCAGAGGTGATGCTCCTCCCGCATGGCATTTGAAAGGAGGCAAACTTGAATTAATGCTTGAGCAGGCGCGAAACTCCATCGCAGATCAATGCCTGAGCCTGCTTCTAAATGATGCATCTGTAGCGGCAGGGGCCGAAACAAACGGTCTGGCAACGACAAAAAGTTGCCGAACAATACGATCGCAATAGCAACGGCAGTGGCTTCCTCGGAGAGCGTCCGAGCAAAAGCCCCTGAGAGATAGAGATGACGATAGGTAGGGGCTGAGTTGCAAATTAAATAGAGATGAATCCAGTTTTATTAGAGGGACTATATTGCAAAGTTGGGAGTTGCAGGAGGGAGTACCACTCAAACTGCTTGTCTGAATGTCTCCAGTTTCATGAGTTAAAATACCCAGAAACCGCGATTCCTACCCTACCGAGCAACCGAGAAATAGACCACTCGTGAAAGGGCATTTTCCGACTTTACCTAGAAGTCCCAGGAAGAATTGGTACAAGCAGTTAGTGCTGTTCACAGAAGTTCCTAATCAATCACCATGGATTCAGATCCTTGGAAGTAGTTATATTTTGTCATGAAGAAATAATAATATAATAGATATAAGTGAGAAAATTTTCAAAAAAATCCTAAATCCATTACATTTGTACAAATTTAGTCATAAATCCTTCGATTAAATCAATTTAGTTCTAAACTTTTTCACGTTGATAATTCGGTTCGGAAATTGTTAATGTAGACGCCGGACACCCCAAGTGATACAACTAACAATTTTTATTTTTTTATCCCTTTCTTTTCTTTCTTTTCTTTTTCTTCCCTGGCCCCAGCATAATGGCTGTGAGGGCGACCGTCACTCACGTGAGGCCAATGCTGGCAAGGCTGCTCTCGAATCATGGAATAAGCATTTTTCTTTCATTCCTTTGTGCATCGAAAACTTTAAGAACAACCGCTTGATCCTTCCTAGTAACTCCTCTTCCAGTTAAGTGATAATCGAACTTTAGTAACTCGCCGATGACAATGTTTAGATGCAAATGATACATTTAGTTCACTACGGGGTGTGGGAACCTTGTCCCTAAGCAGAGTCTACACATTGGAGTTAATTACCATTTGGTAATATCTGAACGACAAAATGAAAATAGAAGGGAAATAACAAAATGAAGATCCCTTTCTGATCAGAAACATTAGGCTTTCCATTGCAGAGACTTTTTAACACTGAATTTTTCCTTCCTTTCCTTTCCTTTCCTCTCATGAACATAGTAACCAATAAAAGTAACATATGTGATGAACAAGTAAAGACATGTGATGCTATTAATTTAGTGGAGTTCCCAACTAGCAAAACATCCAGGCAAGGACACATGGCGCGCTGTCGATTGACCGATTAGTTCTTGATTCTTATTATACCACTGCCAATCCTTTGATTTTGGGTCTTCTATCGGTTGGCTCAGCAGGCATTGCCTTCCTCTTGGCTACATTATTGGTATTAGAGTTGCACTTATTGGTGTCGTCATCTTTGTGGTTACTCATCTTGATCATCTCATCTTCATTATCGTCTATGCTGTCACCTTTGATGTCTTCACAAGGGCTATTGAGAGACTTCAAAATGTATGGCTGAAGCTTCTCTAGATCTGATAGCCGGACTGGTTTCAACAGGAACTCATCGGCTCCTCCTTCCAAACACCTGTGATGAGCAAGATCTTTAACATCATTGTAAAGTATTACTATGCTAAAGGAGCATTCCCTCAATTGACCTAACGTTAAAAGAGGTATAAAGCGGTGTGACTTTCGCTTTTTCCCAGCAGAAAGCAACTCACATGTTGATTCTTGAAGGCACATTCTCTGATGACATGACCACAACTGGCACATCTTTCCAGTAAGATCCCTGAGGAAGTACCCGAGATTTTCAGCTAAAATTCCGGTCATCATCCCTACTTAATCGTCAATCAGTCGCAAGCATGGAGGAAATGCTATTGCCAAGTGCATATTCCCTCCTCAAATTCAAACAACTGATCGAGAGAGAGAGAGAGAGAGAGAGAGAGAGAATGAAGACGTGTGATTAAGTGGTTTGACCTTGACTCGTCTAAGCAAATCATAGCCGCTCATCCCGGGCATACAGAAGTCTGTCATGATCAGGTTGACTTTTGTCCCCTGCGCCTATAGATCAGAATCATGAATCATGATCATGCTTCCACGTGTCAAAATGTAAATAAGGCAAAGCGACAGAAACTCCTGGACAACATGTGCAAGTGATGAATGCTTAATTGGTGTAATAACAGAAATTAGGTATATGTTTTCCCATAGTGTACATGTAAAGAGAGAAGGAGTCTTATAAGAGAAAAGGATGAAATAGTCTAGAGTCCATACGTGTAAGCAGGAGCAATTTTTCTTTTGCTAGGTAAATAACACATCACGAGGCCAGTCCCTATGCGACCGAACCCCAAGTTTGGTGAGAATCGCATGTGAAATATGAAATTTCAATGTATGCATACAATAATGTGTTTAAGGTAGAGGCCCTTCACAATTACTGAACTTGGGCACATTGGACAATTGATAAGATGTATATGTATATCAGAAGTCTTAGGATTGCATGCCAAAACAACTCTCTTCGCCAACGTGGCCGGAATGGAAATCCTTTCTTTTAAGGAACCGTTGGACTTATTTGGACCGAGGCAAATTCAGTGTATTGTAAGAAAATTCTGGTATAAAAACTTTTTGGCATGCATAAGATTGAAACCAGCAAAAAGAATTTCCGATCTTGTTAACTTTGTCAACAACCGTTGTGCTACGTAATCCACTTGTTGGCGTAGTTTTCGCCTGTTGAGGGAATATGATCGAACTCATTCTAATAGATTAAACCAGTATCCGATGGTGTGACTTATACAAGATACTCACCAGACAAAGACACTGGAAAAACGACATGGCCTAAGGAGAGGAGTTGAGCTCCGGTGTGTTATTTTCACTGCATGTAATTGGAGAGAGAGAGAGAGAGAGAGAGAGAGAGAGAGAGAGAGAGAGAGATTTTGGATTCAATGAATCTCACCTCTTGGAGTGATGGCTGCAACGGAGAAGAAGAAGCAGAAGCAACAGCACTGGGATTATCAAACCCATCCTGGGCATGTAAATTGCTGTGATCATCAAGCAAGCCCAGATACTTGAGCGCCTTGTCCCCAGAATCCACACATGTCACTGCCATTTGCAAACACAGGCATAAATATTTAAGGATCTTATAGAACTCTTCAAAGCAAAAGGAGAAAAGAAATGCCACAAGTTGTGGAAACTAAGGATAGTCAATATCCTAAGCTGTTGATGATCACCTTCGTAGGATGAGTCCTTGAGGAGCCTCTCCAAGAGCTTCCTGTCAACGTGGCTGTCGTCCACTGCGAGCACGTGGAAATGCTGCCCTACTTCTTCTTCTTGCTTCATATCTCCTCCTCCTCCTCCTCCTCCTCCTCCTCCTTTCTTGTAGCTGCTGTTGCTGTTGGGTGTCTTCAACATCTGATGTTAGCTCCATATAGATGTCTTACTGACGAGTTAATCGCGCAACGATAAAAGGAGGTAGAAACTGAGCGTCTGTTAGAACTTGCTGTTCTGGTTGATTGGGACCATTCCGGTAACCATGTTCAGATATTGCTGTGACTGACACTTTTTATATGGCCACTGAGAGAGAGAGAAAGAGAGAGAGAGATGGTGGTGGTGGTGGTGGTGGTGATCGTGCGTGTGGCTGTTCCGTAGGTTGCACATATGAAGTAGTTGAGAAGCAACTGTTTGTTGCGGGAGAGATGGTCTGTGCTTTTCTTTTCTGCTTGTGATCTCCCTCGCTAGATTCTCTCCCTCCTAAGTCCCCCTTTTGGTACAACCACTTGTGATCTCTCTCTCTCTCTCTCTCTCTCTCTCTCTCATTGGATTGGATTTTGTTTGATTGCCAAGGAAAATCCCAAGATCTTTGTTCCCACTTTTGTCATAATTGGTATGTGGCCGGGTTGGTTTTTAAGAAGAAAAAAAAAAAAGCCTTTGAATTTCACGAGTAGATTCGGATAATACACTTTGAAAACTTAAGAAAGCGTGCTCAACTCGTTAACCTAATCTCTAGGTCCCTCCCCTATTGAACTTCTCATTGCTACGACGCTGCAAAAGTTTGATGAACCCGGGTCAACATGAACCGTATGTTTCGTGTACTTGGAAAGTCGTTGAGAAAGCAAACCAACTGTTCTCTTATACTGCAAAAATGCTTTTATATTTCTCGTGAGAATCTTAAATATTGATAGTCAGATTGGTTCTCGGTTTTGGGAGGTGGGGTCGATAATTATGGCGTAATCTCCTCTAATCTGCTCTTGCTTTTTGCTAAAACTGGGCTAGGGCAAGTGGTTCTAGCTGATGGATACTGTTCGGGCGGTGCACCTGTTATGGAATGCATAGAGGTTGGGCTAGCTTCCCTCCCTTTTTCCCTGAGAAAATCTTTTTCCCTTTCTTTAGCTCCAACCCCACATGCAAACTCGCTATAATTATTGTATTTCAACAAGTGCAGGAAAGGCTCGACATGCAATTATGCGAAACGATAAAAAAGTGTAGCACAGCAAAACAAAAGTTTCTGATAGTTACAGAAGGACAAAAGAGAATTTAGATATGGATTTGTTTAAATGGGGGTTGTCTATCTATGCGTATGCTTCTGTGGGAGAATATTTGAAGGGCATTCTGGTCGTTGCAAGTAGTCTTTAGGGTTTTTTCAATCCTCTTGAAATAGTTTGTAGTGAGATCAAAACACTAGCTCATGCGTGACTTGAACTTTCGAGTAAATGGGTAAATTTGATGAGATGGAAAAAGTTTAGGAGTATTCCAAACGCATGCGTTATGGTAGCTATATAATGATATCTTGTAAGTGCACAGGTTTGACAATACAAAGGAAAGATTGAAAATAGTAGCACCTCAAGGTTATAAAATATTTTAGCTGAAGAACTCTACAAATTACGTCAAAGCTTGAGCTTTCATCTTCTTCTAATTGAATAATGACAATGATATGTATAAGCGAGAAGATGAGAACTCCATTCACCATCTCTCCTTTATTTATTAAGGTTTTAATGGAAAATTTCAAAAAAGGTAAAAGTTACTCATTTAGATATGGTTTTAAATGTCTAAGCCACCAAACCCAAGGGGGCTATGAGATTCTTGGTGGCTTACGTAATTATTGGATGGCGACCTATCGGATCTATTGGTCAAATTATAGATCTTGTGATATCTCGTCCCTTGATCATGTCGTCTGACCCCGGTTTTGAATTGCTTAATATTAGGCAGACCCGCTTTCCACTCTCTCTTCCTATTTTCTGATATGGCCACTTTTCATTCTCGGAAATTCATAAAAGGGTGCTCAAATGAACACCAATCGCTTATGCCACGAAATTAGATGTGTCCACATAGTATACAAACAGATCACGATACAAAATATATGAAAATCTGTGATTTTTCACTCGAAAATAATTATTTTTAGATGTAATGACTAGATATCTTATTATTGAATGAGCTTATATACTGATTTCATTGATCGATCAAACGGACAACTGACCTATATCGGATTTAATTGTTGCCTTCGTCTCCTCCTCAATTAACTTTTGAGATCTCTTTTGATAGGGTTTCGCTTGGCCACTTTACCGAATCTTTACACATCGACAAAGATGATCCGAAGTGCCTTAATGAAGACCTCAATGATATTATTACTTATGCAGAAATATGATGCGTAGTGTACATTGATGGATAGGCAATTCATGATATGAAACCTATGATTTTTCCATGTGTACCATTATTTTAAGTGTAACGACCGGGATATTTTGCTATTGAACCAACCCATATACTAATTTCACCGATCGATCAGACGGACCACCAATCAATATCAAATTTAATTGTCGCCTTCATCTCCTTAATTAACTTTGAGATCTCTTTTGACAAGGTTTCACTAGGACACATTACCGAATCTTCACACGCCGACAAAGACAATCCCAAATGGCTTAATGAAGACCTCAATTATATCATCACTTATGAGGAAATAAGATGCATTTACATTAATGGACAGACAAGCTACAGTACAAAACTTATGACTTTTCATGTGTACTCTTCTTTTGAAATGTGATCATCGAGATATCTTACTATTGAAGTAGCTCAAATCAACGCCACCAGATCTCAATATCACCTTTGCCTTCTCAATTAAATTTTGAGATCTCCTCCGATAAGATCTTCACTCAGCCATTTTATCGAATCTCTATACGCGATGAAGATCGATTTGAAGTGGCTCAACGAAGACCTCATTAAAGAGAGGCCCCCCCTTACCTTGCCGAGAGAGAGAGAGATTGTAAAAGAAGCAAATTTGCTCCCCACCAGTCCCAATTTGCCAAAAGAAAGGATTAAAGGCGGAGAAATGACTGAAAACCCTAATTGTGGGCAAGGGGGGGTAAAACGAGACCCTTGCGTGACTCCCGCATAATTATTAAGACTTTGAGTACCGAAAAGGGAAAAACCGGTGGGGGACCACCGGACCGTCCGACCCGACCGCAACATACGCAAAAAGACATTCGAATCATCGGACGTGTATTTGGCACCAAGTGAATCTCGGTGCGATTATAGTGAAAGGCGGGGGGGGACATGAAATAAATAAAGTTTGCGGGGATTTGGCCCCCCCCCTCCCCCGTGGGCCCGGCCCCGCAATATTTTCTAAATCTTTTGTGGGGCCCATTCCTCTCGTCTTCCTCCCAACATAATAATAATAAAAATAATTCGGAACCTTTCCTCGTACGCGAACGGAGCGTGGGAGAGCGCTCGCAAATAAATAAATAAATAAATAATGCAATCGAAAATCTTTAAATCCATTAGTAAAAAATAATTTGGTCTTAAAACTTTCAAAAGTGAAATTAAAATCTAAAATTTTTTGCAAAAATACGATGAGATTCTTAAATTTTCAAAAATTGTAAACAAGTCTCGAAACTTATATTAATTTTACTCATGAATTGTACTTTTTGAAAATTTTAAAACTCAATTTTTATAAATTATTAATAAGTTTTAGGATATTTTTCGAAAATTTTATGATTCAATTTTTAGTACACTTATTCTTCCTCCTCCAAAAATAAAATAAAATTACCTTATCAAGGCTCGATCCTGCGTATTACTAGGCTGATCAAATTTTACGGTAGGAATCCAACACATAATTTCGCGAAACTGGAACACGGGATTTCTTCACCGATCATGCGGTGCGATCCAAGCTTTCAGCGAATTGATGTAATGATGGGGATGAGTCCGCACGGTCCGTTCCTTTCGATTTCGGTCAAGTCTAAAGTGGAAAGTCCCTCTCTCTCGTCGGCATGGTCCAGGATCTCCTCAGTAAAAATCTCCTCTTTCTTTCTTTTTCTTTTCCTCTTCCACCACCGGCGAGCGAGAGAGGGGGGGTCCCACTAGCTTTGTCTGCCACGTGTTGCGAGCACATGGGTTGGGGAGGTCATGATGGCTCGCGCGCGCGCGCGCAGTGGAATAGCGGAGAGAGGATCGTGGACGTACGTCGGCCGTCTGATTGCATCACGTCCAACGCAGGAATGATGCTCCCTTTTTAATCTCGTGGCTCCTGGGATGGAGAAAAAGGAATGCTACCGATGTGGGCCCACAAAGATCTTCTTCTTCCCCTTTTTTTTCTTTTTCCTTTTCCTTGCTCTTTACCTTTAAGTAATATCTGAGCACCCGACCCGACCAGGTTAGGGAACCCGATTGATGTCCGGGCCTCGACCCACCGGAGCTAGGTGACTATTGGGTCGGCAGCCCTTGATCACGCCTCCAAAGATGTAGTTTGATATCAGATATTCTCTACTTTAGCGCGAAAAATTAGCTGATTTGACTGATTTCCTTGAAGTCAATAAATTTATTTATTTAACGAAAATCTAATCAATCACTATGTATTTTACACATGGATCATGCCCAAGTACGCACGAACCGTCTCTCCTCTAGCTATCAAATTTATTTCTCCATCATCAATCACTGACTTAAGCACTAGAGGACAAATTTGGGTCATAAATTCGAACGTCTTGACCCGTTCTCCATGGGCATAAGTTGCTCTCTTGATTAGAGCTTTGGCGAATCATGCAAGATCAATTTACTCATCAACAAAAAGATAAAATTACGATTGTTCAATAGATCAATTTTAAAGATATTTATCAGGTGTATTACCAATGCATAGGACTTTCTTACGCATTTACATTGCATGAGGACGGTCCCCATCCAATGTAAACGTGCAAAAAAAATTAAAAAAATTATACAGGCAGTTTGACGGATTAATTATCCGAATTTTAAATCCCAATCCACCAGTCAACATGGGCTAACCTAATCATATGCGTACTGCTTGCACGGGTGATGGAAAAGAGAACAGAGAATTTGCCGGCATCATCCCCGAATTCCCAGAGGCGTGAAACGAGTGACTTCTTTTACCAACAGGCTATTGCTCTTCGTCGTCGTCGTCGTCGTATTCTTCTTTTGGGTGTCCAATCTATTCAAAAGACAAAAGTCGTAAAATTCGATCTCGCCACATTCCTAATCTTTGGAACTCGAAACCCATCTCGTCGATATCGATTTTTCGCATTAAAAAAACACAGCATCGTTACTTGTTTTCCTCGTTCTTTTTGTCCCGATGGGATGGCATTTTCCCTTTCGGGCGAGCTCGCACGATTGGACTCCGCGTGTAGGCCGACACAAGCATCATCGAGAGGGTTCAAATCCACTCCCGGCTGTGATCCGAACGACCCGTTCATTGTTTTTTTCACGAGGCGGAAAATCTCGGGCACTCGAATACCTCATACGCATTCGATTGAGAATCGGGGGAAAAGTGCGCGCACATTCGACGAGCGCGTGGAGCAGAGAGATCTAAAGGGGGCGAACACGCGCAATTAGCAATTGAAATCTGCTGACCCTTTTCTTCTTCTCTCTCTTTCCCTCTCTTTCTCTTTTGGCAAGGGACTCTTTTCCTTTTGCGTGGAATGTGCACACAACCTGTTTGAGAAAAAGCGCCACTGTTTTACAGTTGAATTTGACTTTTAATGGAGGAGGAATATGGAGGAGGCAAACGCGGGTCCCTCCAAGAGGATTCTTCCTACGGGGCTGAGCTCTTTTTACCTTAATCAAAGTCAGTCCAGAATCAATCCAAGATTGCGATTTGACAAATTTTTTTCCTTCTCGCGACTATCGTCGGGAGGAGGTAAAGAGATCTCGTACGGGATCTGAGCCATCGAGACGTTTCCTGCCTTGCCCTGCCCCACCATCAGTCCTTTTTGGTCAAGCTCAGCAGGCTGAACAGCCCCCCCCTCCTCCTTTTCTTAGTAGGTTTTTCTTCTATTCGGACGCTGATTTTCCCCCTCGTCTGGATTGACTTCGAGGCTGCGGATCCGTAACGGGATCGGTTCCTCTTTTTTCTTTACTGGGGGAGCCTTGTGATCGAGGGAAGATTTTGGGTAAAAAACGGGAATTGGATGCTCCCACGTTACCACTTTTTTGTCTAATCTTTTGCAAAAGGTCCCATGTCGTCCCGAACCGAATCGGAGTTGGTTGGATTTGATAAATCTCCCCGGTGATGGGTGAATCAGATTTCTCTCCCAATTCTAGATCCGAATTTCATTAGGGCCCGCGCGTCGGTTTTCTGCCCATCCTGTCCTAATAAGTCCTCCTGCTCCCGTCGAATTAAACCCAATTTCCATCGGACCCACGAAGATGGCGAGGGAGTTCGATTGCGTTCTCGAGGTCTCGGGTTCGATCCTTATTGAGGAGCACTTTACTAGTGAAATTCGAAATGCAATGTACTCTTAAAACAATCCCGGCGGCTGTATACTTCAAACCCAAAAACCAGATGGGAATTTCTCGGATTCGCGTCAGAATATCAAATGAGAGAGAATAGGAAAAGGTTTTGATTAGTCAGAGCAAAGCCCGTGTTCGGACGATCTTATCACCTAAAACTTCCAGAAAGGAAATTGGACGCCGGGGAGGACCCACGAGCGTTTTCAAGAAAATCACCAGCGTATCTCGATCCATTTACCTAACATAAGCATGATCGTCACGAGATTTTATGGTTGACAAAGCCACCCCCGAAGAAAAGACTGTTCGCGTTCAATGCATGGGTCAATCCAAAAAAGGGGGTCCCCTGGGGGTCCTCCTCTTCTTCGCTTTCTACGCTTGCCTGGCTCGTTTTTGGGAAAAACGAATCCGCCTCTTCCGATCCTCTCTCGCGTTGAAGAGGTAAACCTAGCCCCGCACCCTCCAGCTACACATGCATATATCACGGTCCGTGATTCTCCCATGAGCTTGTGACACTCATGAATGGTGTTCGGAATTATCAAGTGAAGAGCAAGTGATGTGGTGGGGATGAATACAATTAGTCTCAGTGACGTCAAACTGTTGGTATTAGGAATTCTAGAAGATAATGAATATATCTCTAAGAAACTCTGAAGAGGGGGTTGCCTCCCGTGCACAAAATGGTTGAGGGCTAATGTTGCTTTTTTGATGAAATCATGGCAGGCCGAAATCAACTGTTAAATCTAAAGTGACTTATTGTTCCACTCAATAGACTAGACGTTCGAGTTACACTGGGCGTGATGTGATCTTGTATAAGAAAGTTATTCATTGTATTGTCCTATAGAACAACTATAGAATGAAGGGCGGCCTATTGTCGTTCACTCAGTAGGCGCCACATGGGTTATTCCGCAGCCAAGGAATTGTCGGTCCATGACATATATGTATGTATATGTATCTTTGTGTTATGCGGTAGACACGTGTTTTACCATTAGCCTTTTTTTGTAGTGATGAATATTGTACGTATTCCTAAGAAAAGAAAATGAATTTGCCAATTTTTTCCGAGCCTTAAAGACGCATGAAAACACGTAAGAACTCTTGAATGGAAATTGGAAGAAGAGATGTGACTCCGGTTCCTCTGAAAATGGTGAGATCGTCGGCACAAGAAGAAAATGGGTTGAATCGTATCTTTTTGACTTGGTCATGATTTCTTTGTTTCATTGAGAGCATTGCTTTACCTACGCATATTGAATAGGACATGCTAAGCCAAATCACACTTCCTCTCCTGCCGTCCCACATTGTTATTATTAAATTAAAGTAAAAACGGTTAGATATTGAACCAGATACCGTGTTGAGCAATTCTAATGAAAAAAGGGTCGTCTCCCTATATTTTGAAGTGGTCTTTGGATTCTCCTTTCTCGCACTTTGTCAAAGCACTTCCTCTTTGTCAATTCCGTATGAAACGAGGAGATGAACATCTCAGGAATACATCGAATCGATCAATTGATGGACAGACAAGTGGAGGGCTCATGGCCGTCAGAAGCATTTTAGGCTTTGCTGAACCACCAAAAGCCTTGATGCAATTACACAAATTTGGGACTGAGCCTGGGAAAAAGCTTTGTGACTAAAGGCTCGATCGATTGGGAACCCTCGTGGGAGGTACCAAAAGCGTTTTCACTGAAACCTCTCGGTGTTGCTTATAACGTACTCAGCCCAGTCCTTGTATCGAATGATGGGCCGCTGCGAAGTGGATTGATTGTGGGCCATCGTTGATTGGGAAGGAATTAGGCCCATTAGGTTTTGCTGCTAATGGAGTGGCCCAATTTCCCTCGGACCATTCGACCTCTCTACTTTAGAGAAAAAAAGCCCGAAAGGACGCAGGAGTTTTCGTGTCTTGTGTTTTGTGGTATAGGACAAACCCGGTTTATCCACCGCTTCACATATTTAGGCTCCAATTTGCTATGTGAAAAATGTATGATTTCAAAAGTATAATGATCTCTTGCGTTGCTTAAAATAATAAGTTGACAGAATTTATTTTTATTGTCGATAACAAGTTATGTCTAAGTATTTTCATGAACGATGAAAATACTTTTCGTTTATTAAATTTTGATAAGCAAAACAAAATTATTATTTTTAAAAAAATATTTTTCAAATCATTCATTTTCCTTGAAACAAAAAGGAGTTTTAGTCTTTTTTTTTCATCATTATTTTACTAGAGCTTCATCTTTGACATTTCCACGCATGTCTCTGTAAAAATTCAAATTTTCCTTTCTCGTCTTTGCTAGATCTATTGGCATTTTTGTTCATCAATAAGTGACTTGAGAAGGCGTTTTAGTGATTAAGCAATTGTCCATGCCAACTTTCATATTTTTTTTTTATCGATCTATTATTAAAATGCACCCAATTAAGATTTTTAAAGGTGACACATTTCGATGATGGTCGTGCGAAATTTTTTGGTTAATCTTCACATAAAGTGACTGCCATCTCTATCTCCGTGATAAAGTAAATTTTACATAAAATTTTCAAACGTGAATATTTGGAATGCACGTTGCTAATAACACTAATAAAAAGGAATTAGGAGCAAGAGAAGTTAACCCTCGAAAAAGAAATGAAAAAAAGAAAAGAAGGAAAGAAATCAGCTCACACCTGGAATAAATATTAAAAAAGAAAAAAAAAAGGAAATCATTCTTACAAAGCACTAAAACCAGGATTAACCCAAACCTTTCTCGAGTCAAATGATTAGGTGCCAAGTCAACTTCCTCTCAGACATCTCTCTCTCTAATTGGCCTTCTTCATCTCCCCCAGATAAGGACCTCTTGGTACGCTCGCTCCGTCCCTCCCTCTCTCTCTCTCTCTAGAATCTCAAGGGCGTCTCTCTCTCTCTCTCTCTCTCCCCCTTGCATCGGAAGGTAATTGCCGGTCCCATTTCTCCTCTCGTCGGCGCCGTCGCGCGTTCATTTTTGGTTCGTTCGATCGAATTGGCGTGGCGTGTTCGTTGTCGAGTCGATCGGATCCGCTCGTGTTCCGGCGAGCTGAAAAATTGGGAGAAAAAAACGAAGATGGAGCGGGCGATTAAGTCGGCGATTCGAACGAGTCGATGCGCGCAGCGAGATCGCTTCTCCGCAGCTCATTTTGTTATTCAGCTTCAATTGCATTTCTTTCTTTGTCATCTCTCTAACCATGTCTGGTGCTTGTTGGCCGCTTTTAGTGCTTTGGTTTATGCTGAATTCAGCTCTCTCGCGTGCGAAATGCAGAGGCGGTGCCGTGACCGGAGCGTCGTCTCGGTTCGATGGCGTCGACGACGATTGTCAAGCCTCAGTGGTCGCTCAGGGGTATCGACTGCCAACGGTACGGGGGGCTAAAGCCGTCGCCAAGTGCAAAGTTTTGTCATTTGGGAGCGGCGAGCAGGAGACAGCCGTCTCGGCGGTTATTAGTTGTGAGGGCTAGTGAAAATCACAATGATTATTCTATTAAGAAAATTGGGATGAGTGATGCGGAATGCGAAGCTGCTGTTGTGGCGGGCAATGTGCCCGAAGCGCCGCCAGTCCCGCCCAAGCCGGCGGCTCCAGCTGGCACTCCCGTTGTCCCTTTGCTGGTGAGTGTTCAATTTGATTGCTTTGTTGAGCTTTATGAGCTTCGTGGCACGTAATGGTTGGACTGTTCCTTGAATTCGCGTTGCTTACTTTGCTGACATATTTCTCGCATAACGACATTTTCCTGCTCTTTATGTACTCGAATGTTTGTGTAGCCATTGAGTCGCCGCCCGCGTCGCAACCGAAGATCACCAGCCCTGAGATCAGCTTTCCAGGAGACAAACTTGTCCCCGGCAAACTTTGTCTACCCACTTTTTATTCATGAAGGTTTGTGAGACATCTCTTAGTTGCAGTGCTTTGTGGATTCAATCCATGTGAACTAACTTAGCATTCTGGGCAACAATATTTGCAGGTGAGGAAGATACTCCAATTGGGGCTATGCCAGGATGCTATAGGCTTGGTTGGAGGCATGGACTTGTGGAAGAGGTGAGTCAGTCAATGTGGGCTTGTCAACGTATGGAATTCAAAACATCCATGTCCTCTTAATGATTAGAAGGCTTTAGATGCCTATTGCTATTGAGAAATCAGTTGGAAGATGTGGTGGTACAGATGGAATTATGATGGTGGTCTGTCAGGTCATTTTCTTTCTCTTGTGTTTAGAGTAGACCTGGAAGATGCATTGGTTCAGGTGGAGCTTTGGATGGTGCCATGTGAAATGGGGTCCTTTTCTTTTCCTTTTCTTATAGTAGATGATTCACTAGCCCCTGAAAAACTGCTCCATTTTCCATAATAGAATGGACAAGAGAAAGAGTTTACTTTTTCTGGATAATTCCTGCAGATTTAGATAGAATTCTCCATTCTAGTACCTTTCTGCAGTCTCTATAGAGATATCTATAGGACCTAATCAGAATTGTTCTGAATCCTTCAAAACTTTTGATACAGGTGGCCAAGGCTCGTGATGTTGGTGTTAATAGCATTGTACTCTTTCCCAAAGTGCCAGATGCTTTGAAGGTTTTAGTTGCTCCATCTGTTTTATGTCCCGGTTCATTGAAATCGATTAATCTGATTTCCTTCCTCTTGAACTTCTGGTATTAGTCTCCCACTGGAGATGAAGCATACAACGACAGTGGTTTGGTGCCAAGAACAATACGTTTGCTCAAGGATAAGTTCCCTGATCTTGTAAGTCAAAATATTAAAGGCATAGTTCTGAGCATGGAGTCCTTCCTGTTTCATGGTTCTCTATCTTTAAAATTGCCTTCTGATTCTATTGCCATGTAGGTCATATACACTGATGTTGCTTTAGACCCATATTCATCAGATGGACATGATGGTATTGTCCGAGAAGATGGTAAGAGCCTCAATTATCTCCATTTTAAGGTTTTACAAAAAAATGTACGTGTAGAATTTTTTTCTAGGAAAAAGTAAATGTGAGGACTAAAAAGCATGTGAGCTTAATTTATATCTACAATTTGGAAGTTTGTCCATGAGTTTTTGGTTAACAGAAGATTATCAATTGACAAGTGTAGGACGTGCTTTCATACTTTGCTGTTAGTTGATTAAGTGCAAGACATGCCTATCAGAAAAATTTTAACTCAGGAAGGATCTTCACTTCCTACCAAGAATATTTTCATTCTTCAGCATGTCTTTCACGTCCTTGTGCTGAATTTCTTGATTTTCTTTCCATGAATCATTTTCCTGGCGTAGATTTTAAGGAGTCTTATTTCCCAGCCTATTTCTTGGAAATTGACATGGGAATCCTTTACTAAAACATCTTTGATGTTCTGCAGGAGTCATAATGAATGACGAGACAGTGCATCAGCTGTGTAAACAAGCTGTATCCCAGGTAAATTTTTGTTGACTTTTTTTTTTACTTTTAAACAGTACTTTCTCAAAGAGTATTATTTATCTCTGGAATCATTTACAGCCTTACCATCTCAAATGGGATTTCTGTGTTTACAGTTCTCGAGTCCTTGTGTCATTACTGTAGTGAATTTTCTCTGTAAAATAATGGGAGCATATTGGATATGTCACTTATCATGCCTTGTTCTCATCTTACTTATTTTGGAGTAAGTTGGTAGTCTGTTAATTCTGAAGTTAGTGTGATATTTGTTTCAACATTTATTGCAGTCCGTTGCTTCCAAATTAAGAAGCCTGACTTCCTTCAATTATGGAAGTTATTGTCCTAATGTGAATTCCTTTTTTCTTTCTAGGATAAGGCCGACGTGGAGTTTGCCCTTAGTTTGGCTTTACATGCTGCATGACCTCTTTTCGATCTTTTGCTAAATCTGTCTTATTTGCTCCTTTGGTCCCAAGTAGGCCCGAGCTGGGGCGGATGTTGTTAGTCCTAGTGACATGATGGATGGTCGTGTAGGAGCAATTCGAGCAGCCCTGGATGCTGAAGGCTTTCACCATGTTTCTATCATGTCCTACACGGCCAAGTAATATATCCTTTCTGCTTGAGATGAATATATTTCTGTCATCTTTTGCTCTCTTGTTTCATCTGATAGTCCTTGCATTATCATAGAAATAATGGTGCAAAAGTAGATGTAAACACTCATGTTGAGCCATTGCAGATTTTCTATGGCTATGATATAACCTAGATTATGAGTAGGTGTATCTCCTTTTATCTTCTGTCTGAAAGATGAACATTATCATTGGAGCTTTCTATCTTCATGTCTTTAGATACAGCAGGATCTCAAAACTATAGAACAAAATCTCCATTAAATGCGTGCATTCGCGTTGGTGATGTTTGTCGCTTTATTTAGGGGTAAAAGAAATTGGATGTAGGTCAAGCCATGTCAATTGCACATCTAGTAGTTCATAGATACTACTAGGTAGTACAGTTATCCTCGCAGATTCTTGCTATGTCATCCATTTGTTTGTGGATTTCTTTTCCTCGCAATGGTATAAATCCGAAGCATGCGTGCATCTAATGTCATGTCTATCTATTGTCAAAGCACTTTTTTTATTTTATTTGCATGTGGGAAATGTGTTGGAGAAAAGGCAAACCTTTATATGTCACTAGGAGATATAAACTAATGTTCTTGAGATCAGAGATACAAATTGTTGTCACTGACATCTCTATCCTTTAATAGGTATGCAAGTTCATTCTACGGACCATTTCGAGAGGCGCTAGACTCAAATCCACGTTTTGGAGACAAAAAGACGTATGTCATAGGTGGATTTTGTTGTTTGTGTTTTCAATATTGTGTTCCTTATTTGGTTTCTAATCTTCTTTTTTTCCCTTTTTGTACAAAAGTTACCAGATGAATCCAGCAAATTACAGAGAAGCTCTAATTGAGACACGCGAAGATGAATCTGAAGGAGCAGACATTCTTCTGGTTAAGATTTAGTTGCAACTTTTGCCTAATTTGTATGGTTAGATTCTCTCTTTATATCCTTAAAATGGTGCTCTTACCTTGTAAACAGGTGAAACCTGGTCTTCCTTATTTGGATATAATAAGGCTTCTTCGGGATAATTCTCCTCTACCAATTGCTGCTTATCAGGTACCTTGATATATATATATATATATATATATCACTGTGCAGTATCTTCCTCTGTCGACATTCTTATTCTTCCTTGAGCAACAAATGGTCTCATCCTTTGCGTTTTAGTTCTTTAAAAACAGGTCATTCTTTTCTCTATTTTGGCTCCTACTATTGTGGTTTATGAAGTTTTAAACTGGTCCTAAGTTCCTTCGACCATTGACCAGGTTGATTGAGATGTCTGATATTGCAAACTTGCCGAAAGCAACATAAATTGAGGCTTGCTTCTATTTACTCTAATTAAAGTCACCGCCACTATCCCTTCAGTGAAGGCTAAGAGTTATTCAAAAAAAATACCATGGGAGAGATTGATTGTTCATCCAGAAGTTCAATTCAATAATGGGATACATGTGTCTATATTTATGTTCAATTGATTAAAGTAACACATTTGGGTAGCATTTGCTGAGTGTTTTTGTTGTCCCCCCCCCCCTTCCCATCTCGGCTACATTCAACCGAAGTTCTTGGATTAGGTCATGGCGACAAAAACGTTATGCTTATGATGAGAAGGTTTGAACACTATATACTCAAGCTTCAGAACTGAATCTCTTAATTAGCTTTATTAGGGGGGGACTTGTACTGAGCGTGATTTTTATCACGATGCTGTTCCACTGATTTTAGCAAGTGCAATAAGGTATTTTTGTTTGTTAACATCTGAAGATGCGAAACAGCTTCTAGTCCTTTGGAATAAAGCGGATTTGGCCTTTAGCAGGTCAAAGTAAAATACTACAGGAATGTTAATAGGTTTGACTTTATCACGTTTAATGGTGCAGAGGTTGGATTTCTTACAGATTGGTATCTTGACAATAAATGATATATTTGAATCTACTTTCTTCTCATACTGACTTCACCAAATCTTCTCTTTGGATTATTAGGTATCAGGCGAGTACTCGATGATTAAGGCTGGAGGGGTTCTGAAGATGATTGACGAAGAGAAGGTTATGATGGAGTCCCTCATGTGTCTTAGAAGGGCAGGTGCGGACATTATCCTCACGTACTTTGCACTGCAAGCAGCTAGATGCCTATGCAGTGAGAAGAGGTGAGATTCAGATGCAGTTGGTGGTGGCTATTGCCGTGAACAATTTCACTAGATCTTTGAGAAAATGAGTCTTAATGCCTTAACATAATTATGTAGATTATTTTGTAAACTTGGTGATCCTAGAAATTAGTTTGATCTTTTCAGAGCAATTTGAGTGGAAATGGTTTTGGGGTGTGTCCTGCGGAGTGTGGTGTCTTCATGCTTAAGTTTAGAATGACATGCTTGGAGAATGGACATGAATAATAAAGCTGGAAATTCGACACTTTCCCTGATTGTTTTGTTCTGTTAATTTCTTACCCTGTAATTATCATTCGGTATCTGTGTGCTTAATAGGATCTTGAGAATGTACGATGTTCTGGTAATTTATGCAAAGTATAATTTCTAGCTCTTTCGAAAACCTTTGCAAGGAATCAGCAACAAGGATGATGATTAGGTTAAATCGCTGGCTCCATGCAGAATTCACTACCCAAGATGGCATAGATGATTTTTCGTTTTTTGCATGCACCTTGTTCATAGGCATATCATTCACTTCGATACCTTGAGACTAAGTTCCCACGACATCAGGGGTTCGTTTATACGCTTTATGGTTTAGGCTAGTTGACAACTGAGTTCTCTGGGGGTAAGCTCCTTTCAAGTACTTGATTCAATATGGTTTTCAAAATTATAACATGTCATAACAGGAAAAACGATAATTTGTTGATATGTTGTAACTTTGATGGGTTGCACCTCGAACTGGAAGTCACCCGTTTAGATAACACTTTTCGTGCTGTTTGGTTTGGGCTGGTTTCGGGTGAAGCAGATGTTTTTTGACAAAACACGGCAGAGCAAACACAGCGAGAATTCTACCAATTTTTCCAGTGGACTAATGGGAGCATCCAAAGATAATGAATGATATCTGGAAAGCTAAATTTGGTACCTTAAAGTGATCTATAAAAAGATGCAGTAATTCGGACGTAATTGTTTAAGCGATCAATCCCATTCTTTTATAACTCGATTAGCATGCCACTCTTAATGTATCCCGCACAGAGAGTTTGATGCCCGTATGTCTTTCTGTTCGAAATAAGGAAACTGGTCTGCGTGGGACAATCTATATTAACTGACCACTAATGAGGAATACCGTGTTCCCTGCCGTCTGCCTTCACATGCGCACCGCACAAAGTGTCGGAAAGTGACATTCTCGACTAGGATATTTCCAAGGAGCACGAGAACGAGCCAAATCATCCCATAATTTCAGCAATCCTAAACCTCCGATCATCAAACAAATCATCCCGTAATTACACGCTTCTAAAACTGACCACTATCGATCTTTGGGAAGAGGGACCCTCTTCTTCTTGTGCCCTTTACAAAGAAACAGGTGATGCCCACATGAAAGATTGAGTCCATCTCAATTAAATAATCCTAGAAATTACAAAGACCGATTACAAAACTAACAAGTGACGTGATAGGTACAGAATGCATGTTCGAGCATTCATCGTGTCACCTCGTAAATTAGTGTTATAAATCGATTTTTATACCGCTAACATTATTTAATTGACATTTTCACAGCGGAAAAATGATACCCTCGAGAGTCTATCGATCTCCCCTCCCCCCTCCTCCCTCCTCTTTTTAGGTTCAACCATACTCGATCAAATACCTCTCGGCGATGGCTGCGTGGGCGGCGGCGCCGACGGGGAGGACCTCCTCGTCGACCATGAAGTAGGGCGAGTGGCCGGTGTGGGTCGAGCCGAGCGCCTCGTTCCGGATGCCGATGTAGAAGAAGGCGGCGGGGACCTCCTGCGAGTAGAAGGAGAAGTCCTCGGCCCCCATCATGGGGGGGACCACCCGGAAGTTGCCCCGGCCCACCAGATGGGCGCCCACCATCCTCACGTGCTCGTACATGCGGCCGTCGTTCACCGTGGGCAGGTAGATCATGTCCTCCTCCTCGAAGAATCCCACGCTCGCCTCGCACCTGAACACGCCGGCTTGCTCCACGATCACCTGCGTTCACGCGATCAGTTTTCCGGACAAAGACGAGATCCGGGTCAACCCCACATGAGCGTGGGGGGGGACCGAAGAACAATTATGACATGGATGCATTCACACGGGGTTTCGCAGCATGGCCATGTGTCCTGTCCCACTCCTGCTTCCTTTTCGGGTGGTTGTCCTTTAAAAGGAAAAAAAAAAAAAATAGAGCGAATAATGCCCGACATGGACCACCGAGTCGTGTAGGGCTCGCGCTCCGCATCATGGATATAAAAATGAAAGGAATCGCGCGAGGCTTTCGTGGCCATATATGATAAAAAAAAGTTCACCCCGAATTAGCATCCCGAAAGCAAATTCGCCACGCCCGACACCTTCCCTAATTTGGCCATCTTATTATGGTTTCATCATAAGCTTTTAGGTCTTATGTGGTCCAGGGAATGCGCGCAGGCAGTCGTAATGCATGACGTTGACGTCAGAGACCTCGTGAAATTTTCCTTCTCTTTTTTTTAGGTGGCCACATGCATAATTGCGTACCTCTTCTATTCGTCGCATGACTTGGTAAAAGCTCGTGTTGGAGAAAGCTCGGAAAGTTCCGCCCAGCACGACACTGTCCGCTACTGTGTCGAGGTCCCTGCCTCCATTGAAATTGGTCACCGACACTACCTACATTAAAAGACAAGGAAGAAATCCATTTATGAAGCGACGGGATCGATCGTGTCGCATAAATCATTGATGTGATATGTCGTAAATATGCAAACCTGCGAGTCTAAGGGGTTCGCTTCGCGAGACACGATCCCTTGCAAGCTGATCACCGCAGCTGAGGCGGCCAAGACAGGGTCGGCGGAGCGGTAGGGGCTCCCGGCGCCGGCCGCCTTCCGGGTGATGGTAGCCTTGAAGAAGCCGCAGCCGGCGAGCAGAGGGCCGGGCCTCGACCCTATCACGCCGGTGGGGTGCTCGTGCGACACGTGGAGGGCAAAGATGGCTTCCACGTTCTCCAAGGCACCATCTCTTATCATCCTCTTGGCCCCGTTCCCAGCTTCCTCTGCTGGCTGAAATAGCAACACCACCGTTCCCTATCGAAAGAAACCGAACAAAATGAAGGGAAGCCAAGCTAAAAATTCTGCAAATTTCGACGATTATATCCTTTTATGCGATTAGAAATCACGTCCCTTAATGTAACATACAACTACGACCCTAGTATAAGAAAAACCGAATAGATGTCAAACATAAAAATTCTCAGATGCTTTCATATCCACTCGACAACATAATACGACGAGAGCATCTCTCCAGACGGATGAAGATATCCTGAACTTCGACCCTTTTTTCGAGTGTGAAAGATGTGTGGTGTTAGACATTGACCTCTTACGTACTATTTTTAGAAATTTGTGAGGCCGATCGCGCATGATTCGAATTTTCAATCAACTTTTCCATGGACCCACCTCAAACATCAAAAGCCGTTGGTGTGAAAACTGGCCCTTTTCCTTCGTCATATGATTGATTATAGCTAAAATGTTGACCAGGATTTGGAGAGTGCTACTCGTGTTAACCAAATAATCAGATCGCTAACTGGTGCAGCTACTTTCTGAGGAAGAATTTACAAAGTCATTCGGTGTCCGTGTCGTACCAGGCATCCATCGGTCTCTCTTTTCTTTTCTTTTCCCCTTTTTTTCTTGGTTTAATTAAGGTTAAACCCTGCTGAACTAAACTAAACTATCTTATCCCAGCAACCCGACTGACCACACCCGAATTCTAAAATTGGCCCGAGAGATTCCTATACCCAGTTCGCTGACAAGTGGCGCGCCCTAGAAGCATATTTCTTCTAGATCCACATGGCTCGTCGCGATTCGCCATTAAAGAAACAGAGCCCAGAGGTGGTCGCATTAGGGTTCCCAACGGCCACCTCGAGCAGGGGACGAGAAATCAAACCAGCACAAAATAGACCACGGGCCTAATTCCATTATTATAAGACACTTAACGTGCACTTTATACTTATTCAGTTGTTTTCTCTTTCGTCCTATGTGGCCAGCGGTTCCGGTTCTCTTTGTCCATATTTTCGCGCAACGGCACGAACTGGTCACTGCGGCATGTGATCCTCGATGGGGGAGTATCGCTTCTTATATATCATTTATGTATTGATTCCTTCAAACAAAAATGACCCACCTAGAAATAAATGAGTCACATGTCCAATACGATACTGTGGGATGGGATGTCATGCATAATATTTTCAAACGCCAAAAATCTCGTGAAAATGCTATCCCTATTTGAAAATGAGGACACGTACGAGATGCAGATAAGACATGTGATGTATCTATTTGGCTTATTCATTGACCCAAGCAATTATTTTGATGCTTTGCATTGCTCAATGCGAAAAAATTATGCCAGCCTTATATTGTCACATCAAAGCTGATCCTAAATAAAACTGTGGAATCTTTGGCTGAATATGATATGGTCTCGAATGGGACAAAAGAAGGGGTTGGATTTTGGTTCTCTGAGTGCTCACACGAGAAAAGAGGTTTTTTTTTTTTTTTTAAGGTAAATATTGAGAACACTTAGAATGTAAGATATGGTTTAGAGTTGTGGCTAGGTTTGCATGAAAAGAATCGACTCGATGAAATGAATGATTCTCACAACATTATTTTGTCAACGGGGACAATGAAGGAAATGAGCTAGTAAAACCCCGACAACAATCGCTCTTTGAAGAAGACAGGATTCAAACATTCCTTCAAATAGAAAGGCACATCTAATTTGCGGCTCCAATGTTGTTCATTCTTTCCTTAAGAAATAAAATGGTTTTTTTTCACACTTTTTTCCGGTTGATGTGTGGAACAATAGGTTCCCTTCCTTGTTTTCGGGTTAGGAAAGAGCTTTCTTAGCAATCTACCACGTTTCACAGACCATGTTTGGGATGCAAGGGCAATAAGACACATAAAAGACTATCATCGTGAAATATGAACATTGGATTGTTTAAGGGCAATGGTTTGGGGGATACTTCCTCCCAATGTACTTCTAATTGGTGGGTCATAAATTACAAGTATCACCCACATGCAAACTTGATCAAAATTAAATATGGGTGATGTTCATCCACTAATAACTCATCAATCAAAAGTACATAGAGAGATTTTGCTCCACTCAAAATTGGAAGAAAAACCTCACCCTTGTTTGAATAAGACTTTGTAAACTAAGTTGCTGATGTTACAAACAGGGTCGTTTACGAAAGACTTGTAAGTAGAATATACAATCACACGCATGGTTTTTATTTTATTTATTTAGTTAAAGCCTTTTCTTCTTCCCAGCAAATGGTGCTACACATAGAATATACCGGTGTACTTAGACCGCCCGATGAGTGCCTACCACTAAATCTAGGGGAAACTAATTTTACTGAAACTTCTTAATACCTCTAAATGCCATTTTCTTCGAAAACATCTCTAACGGTTAAAACAAGCCGAGTTAATGAAGTCAAGCAAAGCATATAAGTCCAGAAAAAGGGCATCTCCTAACTTTGATCGAATTAGAATCAAATCCAATGCACCTTTTAATAAAGAGAATCAATACCACCCTCTATCCACGAAAAACAATTTCATAGCTTGCTTAGGAATATATGGCCTCAAACATAGTCATTCAGCCTCAAAATAGCATGAAAATGCATAAGAATAACTAGCGAGTGTAGCTAATATTCCTTCAGTTTTAAAAAATATTTATATAAGCGGCCTTGCACATCATTGATTTGAGTGAACGAGTAGATATAATCCTCAAATTAATGGTAGACAAGATTGTTTATGCAAAAACTTTCTTTACACTGAACCATGTATATGGCCTGCTTTTTTATATTAATGAAACCACGACTTTCCATTATTCCAGAGATTTTAAAAAGGGGGAAAATTTTGGGGGGGGGGGGGAGAGGGGGTAATTACCTTCAAAAAATGTTCGCGCCTCTTGAGGATTTTGGCGGCACCCAGAAGCATTGCAACATGAGCATCGTGCCCACATGCGTGCATTTTGCCAGCGACTTTACTTTTATGCTCCCATTCCACGGCTTCCTGTCCACACATTCCATACACATTATCAGGAACTTTCTATTTTCAGGTCAAACGAAGATGGCAAAAGTAGATCTGGGGGCACTACATTGAATGTCATTGGCCAAAAACAAAAGAAATTAAATCAATTCATGATTCAATTTATGTCTACTCGAAAATTTTTGAGAACTTTAAGCATCATTATCTTAGCAAACTATTTTGAGATTGACGCGGTAACCTGTATATATACATTTATATATAACAGAGTACGAGGTATCTCTCTAGTAAAGACAACAGTTGGCACAGGATCTTAGAGATATGTCAGTTCGTACTGAAATCGAAAGTAATTATCGGTACCAAGTACTGTACGGAACCATGTAGAGTTACTAGATTGTCACTATAAATAATCGTTACTTCATCTTCATGAAAAAGGAAAAAAAAAACAACAAAAAACAAAAGACGGGTCTCTTCTCACGAATTGCGGATTATCTGCGAGGATTGGAAAAAGAGTGTCATTTCGTTCATGCTTAAACCTCGATGAAAAGAAGAGAAAAGGAGGAGGAGAAAGAAAGAAGATGTCGGGTAAAGAATTTAAGGACTGGAACGAACTCTCCTTCACATAGCAAATGAAGGCAGTCCACACATTCATTATTTTGCGAATCTATAGAGGAAAGAGAGAGAAAGAAAGCTCGACAGAAAGAGAGGAGGCTTCGTTGAGTGCATGCACTCGGATCCGCCTGTGCCATTGAATTCGATGGGAAGCTCTCACGAGATTTAAAGAGGATGCGTGTCGAGATTCGAGACGAGCACGGCTATGCACGCACCCGATTCACGCCAAGAATTTCACAGAGAGAGAGAGAGAGAGAGAGGGAAGCGGACCTGAATGGGAAGAGCGTCCATGTCAGCCCGTATGGCGACGAAGGGCGGCCCTCCGGTGCCGACCCAAGCCCTAACGCCGGTCTCGGCCAAGGGATGCCTGTACTCGATCCCCATCCTCTCCAGCTCTTCCCTCACCACCCTGCTCGTCTCGTACTCCTGGAACGCCAGCTCCGGCCTCTCGTGTATCCTCCTCCGCACGCTCCTCAGCCACCTCGCCGTCTCCGGCTCCCTCGCCGCCCTCATCACCGACTCCGAGCACGCCTCGCTCCACTCCACGCCGCACTCGTAGCCCGCCTCCTCCCCAGCCGCGCGCACCGCCGCCCTCGCCGGCTCGGCCTGGCCGAGCAAGCACGTCGTCCAGTTGGGATGCGACGCCGCCGCGGAGCTCGCGCAGGCGGCGGGGGGGACGCAGTGGCCGGGTTTCTCGAGGAAGGCGTAGTCGAGCGCTTGCTTCGGCGGTGCGGGGGTGCTGAGGTGGGGCGCGAGGGTTGCGACGGCGAGGAAGAGGATGGCGTAGGTCTTCGATGCGGAAGAGTCCATTTTCTTTTGGGAGCTCGAGAGGGGGAGAGGCAGAGTGAGTGAGACCAGGGGCGGAGGGTTTTATTTGTTTCCACAGACACACGGTGGGAAGACAGAGGGTAATTTGAGCACGTGGGATAGGAGAAGAGAGGAAAATGAGCACGTGGGGGGAAATAAGATAAAAAAAACAATTTTTGGGGTCGGAAAGATTAAAAAAAAAGATAAAAATATTTGGAAAATACAAGAACAATAATTCATTTTTCCAACCGATGCCCACTAACAAGCCTCTATTTTTTTAAAATTGTTAATATCACAAAAGACTCTAAATTGATATATTTATGATAAATTTACCTCCGTTAGTTTCCGTTAAATTAGATAAATATCAAGAAAAATTACAAACCGGTGCACTTGCGACAAACGCAATGTAAAACCTTAAATTAATACACGCATTAATTATCACATATCATCCAACTTAATAAGCTAATGGTAAAATTTAATAGAAACCAACATATGATAAATTTATTACAAATATACTAATTTAAGGTTTTTTATTATATTGACCCTTTTTAAAATGCCAGATGTTTACATAAATTTTATTTATGGAGGCCACTTTGTATCGTACATTAATCATTATGGTGCTTTTATTCATTTTCTTTTGAAAAATGTTATTTAGAATTCTAAATTTCCATGCCCACTCAAGACACTCTAAACTAACTAAACATGAACCCTAAGTAAGATGATAAAATGTGTCTATAGAGTGGGAGATTTTGTATTTCTTTTCCATGTGAATAGCATTTGCAAGAAATACAGATTACGTAAGTGGTCCTTAGGCAAAAAACAAGGCATGGTTTTTAGTATTTTCCTCGATAAATATCATATAAAATTATGTTATAAGCGACACGATGGACGTGGAAACTAAAAGGCTCATCGTAAGATTTTTTTTCTTTTTTAATGAGATCCGAAGTGACTCTTCCATGTAGCTGATGTTCGATTGGACAAAAGCTTAGCAAGATAGAGTTTGAAGCGATGTTTGCTTTTGGATTCAGATTGAAGTGAAAGGTGAAAACAAGAAAGCTGAAGATTAAGATATAGGTGAAAAAGAAAAGGGGACCACCACATTCAGGTTGGGATTTAAAAGCAGCTTTGAGAGGTTAACAACCTTTCTTTGCATTTGACTCGATGATTATTTGAATTGGGTTCATTTGAGACCTACCATGTGCTGCCTTAATCCACGGAGACCTAACAAAAACCGGCCTCTTCCCAACCACGATAACCGGTGCTTTTGGCTTGCATTTGTCTTCCTTGGGAAAACAACATTAAAAATACAATATAAAAAAAATAATGATCTTGCAGATCACTGGTTCACAAATTTTCTTTGGTATAATTTATTCTAGTGTTTACCCAACTCCAGATTAAAAATTGCCATATGTTTTTTCTGTTAAAGCTATAACGAGACTCCTCTGATTTGAACGGAATGGAGTGGTAGTTCAGTTTAAACTTTAGGAAAGATCGCATTAATGGTCATTGAATTTTGACTCGATTTGTATTTTGATCCTCGAATTTTTAATTTATTCAAAACGTGACTCATAAACTCCAGCTCAATGTGTAATATTGTCCATGAACTTATTAATTTGTTTAATATAATACTTGAATTTTTTGGTAAATGTTCGAATTAGCCCTCAGACTATATGAAAATAATTAATATTGTCCTTAAACTTAAATTAATAAAATAATAATATTGGATATTTTCATATAATTCGTGAACTAATTTGAACATTTATTAAGAGTTCATGGACCACATTAATCAAATTAAAAAAATTCATAGACGACATTGCACATTGGATTAAAGTTTAGGAACCGCATTAAACAAAAGAAAAGTTCTTAAATTACATTGCGCATTTGATCAAAATTCAGGAAATATTTATGTCATTATCCTTAAATTTTTTTACAATATCAGTTCTCAAGTTTCGGAAATTATAGTAGGTTTCGAGATTGTTTTTCCATTATTATTGAACTTAGCTAACCTTTGTACCTTTTGTCTTAAGATGAAGTCGCTTCATTTTACTTTCGGCTACACCACCTACCAACTTTTAAACTTGTTAATTAATGTGCGACCCTCGAATTGGGGCAGTCAATGTTTCGTACCGCAACTTTCTCCTCATTGTACTCCTTAACAAAAGGGGCCGTGCCTCGTGAAAAGTGAAGAGAACAAATCTTGAAATAAGAGTATTTGTAGCGCCAATATATACAAGTTCATCTAGTATGTATTTTTTTTTTTTTTGGAAATTTGAATTTTCTAGTAAATAAGTGAAGATTTTAACCTCTAATGTAGACCATGTAATCCGATCGGCATCCGCGTAAGTGGTTTTCAGCTAAAATTGGCCAGAAGGGTTACATCGACAAATCACAAAAAGATTTAGTACTGAATTGATCAAATTTAAAATTTTAAAAAATTGAATTAATATTTATATAATGACTTTAAAAAATATTTGATTATTATTCCCTATGCAAAGCCTAAATTATTTCTAGTGTCTCGAGAATTGTCGAGCTCATCACCTTTCTTTTTGATCTACAGGGAGATGTTGCTTATTCATCATTTGCACATGCATCCCTCTTGGGGGGTTTTCCGCCTTATATTCCATGTTCGTTCTTCTCACTATTCTCAAAAGATCCCAATTAACTTTCAAAAGAAAAACTATACTAAACGAGAGGCCCCCCTCCAAAAGAGTAAATAAAGGAAAAAAATGGACAATCCAACAACTCCAGGCCATCAGTAGTGGAGCCCGAATTGCATCAAATCCGAACGTCAAACAATTCAAATCTATTTTTTTGCACACGATGCCTGCTTGCAAATGCTCCCAATGATTGCGTTCAACGATGCGGCCATCCCAATCACGAGCGCGATTCAACACGTCGTGACCACGTCGTTGTAGCCCTCTCCGGTATCTGCTGATCCGCGTATTGGGAACGTACGTATTCCTCCTCTCCGGGGCTTCTGAAATGGACGTTACGTTGCATCGCTTTCGACTTCCATGTGGGCAAAACCAAGGGAATGGGAGGAGTAGCACGAGTTCGTAGGAAGATGAGGAAGTGAAAAGACGTGAGTTCCATGCTAAGCTACTTCGCCAGTACAGCTCCCCGCAGGGACAGGACCATGTTTTAGTGTCTAGGGCATCTACCTAAACAAAACAAAAACCAGGCCTTCGGATCGAACCTTTTGACGTGCTCGTTGCACCTTCTCTTCTTGGACTTTTTGCTGTACTTCTGTGGCTGGGATTATTGCTCCAAAATACTTACTGGTTTTTTTGGTGCTGTTGTAACATCCTCTTCGAGTTTTGTAAGGTTGCGATTGTAAAGTTAAGGATGACCCTATAATTCCCCCCTCCAAAAAAAAAAAAAAAAAAAAAAAACCTCTGAATAGTTTTAGATTAAGTCCCTAAACTTTGAAATTTTTCTTTGGCCGACGCTAGTTTTTCCGTCCACGTAACCTTTAAATGTCCGCTTGGAAATAGACTTGTTCACCTAAATAATCTAATACTAGGTGGTTGATGAGGTTAACAAAGAAGAGAGAGTGTGCATAGTTGTTGATGAAGTTAAAGAAAAATTTAACAGGGGTTATTTTTGTCAAGGAAATTGAGTTAGCCCAGTTTTAAAATAGAATTAATACCACGAAAAAACTCAAACCATTACATTTGTGATAAATTTACCACAACCGGTATACTTATGACAAATTTACCATTTATTACTTTTCGTTAAATTGCATTGTCAAATTGCTAAGTTAGATAATACGTAACGGTTAATTGGTATATCAGTTTGGGATTTTATTCTCCATTTGTCACAATTATACCGATATACGGTTTTCTGTGATATTAATCCAATTAACGGATGATATATTTGTATCAAATATACAAGTTTGAAGTTTTTGGCAGTCAAAAAATTAATTTTGAGATTTTTTGTAATATTAACCATCTTAAATAACACTCAACGGCTATGTCAAAGGATGAACCAGAGACTATAGCAAAAATGAAAGTTCAGGTGGTGACGTATTTTGGATTCGTGCACTAAAGTTTAGGAAGATAATTTATAACTTTTCAAAAGTCGACAATGCCGAAGCTCACCAGAGTTTTGAGCAATGTCATGGAATGTTTGCCAAGTGATACGTCCCCGAATATAGCCCTGAAATTAAAGATTCGGAGTCATAGAAAGAAGCAATTATAGATTGCCATAATAGTGAGTAGGATTGAGGAAAGCGGCGAAAGGCGCCCAATTCTTTGGCAAAAGACGTTCAAAATATTACAGCGATGCTTTTTCCGTAGAAAGAGAACCTTGACCCATAAATAGGGTAAACATAAATGATCTAGACAAAAGAATTTATTGAATTAGGTGCTCGGATTGATTCTCGTCGCTTGTGCGTGCTTGGTGTTAGAGCAAGGCGGGAGTTGATTGCCTCCGACCAATCATCGTTCTCAGATCATATCTCTTATCTTATCCTAAAATTTCTTTTATACTATATTGTGCGGACCCCACAATTGAACCAACCGGGTTTTAATTTTTTTTGGGAGTGTCCGGCAATCATCAAATTACGTGAGAATAGCGCAAATTCCGTCCATTTATGATAACCACTTCCGATTCGACCTACCATCCACCCCCAATTATGACCTTAGCTTTCACGCATTCGGGGGAGGCAAGTCGATTCATACCCCCGACGTATTGAAAGAGAAAGACAGCACAAACAGCGTCAAACGTGACAGACGGACGCGTCGCGATCAGACCGCGAAGCACGAGCTGATAACGAGCTTGCCGAGTCAGTTTTGAACTCCTCTCAAGAGGGGTCCCGTGCTTATCGGGCACGTGCCGTAAACTACACTTCGCAGCATCGTTATCAGCTTTGACGCCGAACTCTTCTCTCTCTCTCTCTCTGTCTCTCGTGCACGCGAAAGTGCGACGGGATAAGATGTCAAAACCCTAGCCGCAACTCAGCCGCGATTACGCCGCTTGAATCGACCCCGATGCGAGGCAACGTGGGACTCGCCAAATCTCTCTTCCCACTCCTCAACTTGGGACGTGCGTAAATGTCCGGTTCACGTATTCTGTAGGATCATTCTCGGTGATTGAACCCTTTTTCTGCAGCACCTGGGATTCGCCGTTCCGCCCGACTTCGCAAAATTACGGCTCCGCGGACATCGCCCGCTTTTGATTTCGTCTCTCTGTACCTGCACAACGTATGATGCATTTGAAAGTTACTCTATAGCACAACATAACTTATGACTTTGCCAAGCTGCAGCTCTACTGTTTCGCAGAAAATAAGAAAATCGTTTTTCGGATTTTTTAACATTTATTTCACAAAAAATGAATTAATGGGGAAAAACATTTTCCATTAACGGAAAAAAAATATTCTAAAAAAAGGGAAAATGTCTTTTACTTTTCAAGTAAAGAAAAACATTTTTCTTCACTTATTCTCTCTTATCTCACATCCTTATTATAAAAAAAAATCGAATTTTTAATTCTTTTTTTTCGTTTTCTTTTCTTTCTTTCTTTAATTTTTCCCTCTTTCCGAGCCAGTTGTCGACCACAACGACGGCCGTTGACCAGCCACAAGGCGAGCCTCGAGCTTGCTGCTCACCAGATTGGCGAGCATGAATGTTGAGCTCAAGGCTCACTTGATTGGTGAGTGTAAGCCTCTAGTGAGGCTTGAGAGCAGCAACCAACTGAAGAAGAAGGAGGAGGAAAAAAAAGAGTAAAGAAAAATATAAAACAAAAATTATTATAAGGAGTGCACGGAGGAAAATCAAATTTTTCATACCAAACGACGGAAAATTTTTTTAAGTTCATTTTCAAGTTTTAGCCAAACACCAGAAAATATTGTTATTTTCCTAAAAAATGATTTCCTCGAAAATATTTTCTAAAAACACTATATTTTTTCGCGAAACAAACGATTTTATTTTTCTGTATATCTCTATGAAAAACAAAATCTAAAACTTGTTACTGAAAAATAAGGAAGTGGCGTTTTCTTCCATTAAATTAGACCATAACATACCATATTGCGCCCCATGCGAGAAACTTTATTTCTCGGGCACCATAAGGTTATAAAGTTAATCAGAAAGGATGACTCACCCGTGTTCTTTTCTACGCATGCGCATGCCTGCGCCTCTTATGCTAGCCGCATCTTAGATATATGTTTGATTTAAGCTCGTACTTTACTAGCATATGTGACGATGACAGTTTAATGTGAGTCATAAATTATTGAAAGAGTGGATTTCACAATAATTTATAATTATTTATTATTTGACTTTTTATGATACGGAACAAACTATTATTCTCATTATAAATTAAAGATGGTCACCAACTTAATTTCTCTATAAGCTCGTCGACTTGAATTTAAGAGAAAACCCTCATCTATTTATTGATCCGACATAGAAAAAGCATTGTCGAGCCTAAAAATAGAACACGGTACTCTTCAAATACATGGAGGGACAAGAAGGTAGGTTTGATTAAGCTCATCTTCCCCGAACATGGCACTCCTCAAATACACGAAGGGGCAAGAATGTAGGTTTTCAATCTGTTGCCATATTTTATCGAAGAGGGACAAGAATCTTAGCTATTAACAAAACATTCCTCCTTGACTTTCACTTCAACCATACACTCAAATTATGAAAAAGGTGGGAGGAAATGGATGGTAGAGAGAGAAAGCACTGTGCATAAACAATCCATCATATGCTTTAAGAAAAAATAAGGAAGATCGAAGTGGAATCTTACGGCCGACAAAACGATAAGCCCAACAAATGCGGTTGCGGAAGTTTGCTGACGCGATTGATGATAGAGAATGTGCGAGTCCTGGGCATGTGTCACGGCTTTCGATAGGTGGGGGTTATGGTGACGCGATTGATTGATTGTCCGCTTGATTTTGTTCTTGATGTGAATAAGAAATTCTCGAACGCCATTATTCTCCATACACCTTTCTTTCTCCCTTATATTTATATGCACGCGAGCAACGGTTGATACTGATGGGTTGCTAATTAATCGATTTTATTCTGTCTTGGGAGTGGGTGAAGGATAGATATATGAGGAAATGAAATTTTTCTTAAGAGAAGAAATTATTCTCTAACCATACATGTGTAATTGCGAATGCAAGCCTTGATGTCAATAGGATTCATTTTGTATTAGTAAGTTGTTGACCCATTCTTAAAATTTTTTTAAGTTTTTAGGAGAAGAAAAAGAGATTTGTTTAACTCGTCCTTATGTTTGTTCATGCTTGAGTAAAAGCAAAACGTGTTACGTTTACTTTCTCGTCAAAACTTAATATATGTGAAGTTGATCAAATTAAGAAAATTTGTAGATGAATTTGTGTGCCAAAAATCGAGTGTGGTGAAAAATTCAAGAGTTTTGAATTCAAATGAAAATCAAAGCATGCTAGTTATAAAAATTTATAAGATCAAACAAAAAATTAGCTAAAAATCAATTCAAATAAAAACTCATCG
Source organism: Corymbia calophylla (assembly GCA_014182845.1). Classification (NCBI taxonomy): domain Eukaryota; kingdom Viridiplantae; phylum Streptophyta; class Magnoliopsida; order Myrtales; family Myrtaceae; genus Corymbia; species Corymbia calophylla. The sequence continues at coordinate 31,979,340 of CM024698.1, read as the reverse complement.
GTTAACACGAATTGAAAAAGTAATGATTTCAAGACGGCGGGTGGGATGAGTATGTGGAGTACATAAGGAAAGCAGCAAAAATTTAATGAAGGTATGGAAATGTAGTGGAGTTGCTCGTGACAAGACAAAGACAAAGGGGGCGACTGGATGAAGATCAGGGTGGTTGGCCGCAGATGACATTATGCGCAGTAAAACCAAAGGAATACAGACAAAAATAAGTTGAAAAATCTGAGTTTCTGAGGGAAGAAAGTAAATATATTTTAATGACTTCTTCTGAATGTGTCCCCCTTGTGACGAGCCGGGTATCTCTTTTGCGAAGATAACTATTCTTGGAATCGTAGAGCTTGTCCACGGTGGTCAAATGTTACGACAAAAGGACAAGGTTAACTAATTCTCTTTCGCAGGTCCACATATAGGTTCGTAAATTATGTCAAAATATTAAAATCAGTATATAAAACTAATCTCTAAAATAACGTGTGAAACTTTTATTGTGGACAAGATTTGAAGATAGCTCGCTTGTTAAATATCCATATCCTATCGTCTCTCTAGACTTTGTGCATGTTTTGCCTCATGATTTGTGAGTGTACAAGACATATGGACTTGAAACACTGCTTATTTTCAAGTCGATTATGCAGTAAATTTGACCTTTTATGAAAGTAGGAGGTAATTTTTTTTTCTCTACACTAAATAAATTTTCTAGTGTCTTTACTGCCTTGAGATGACACGAAATCAAGTGAGTCAAAACTCTGAGTACCGCCGTGATATTTCAATTAAGCCTCTTTTTTTCCACGGAAGGACGACACGCGAGGAAACTATACTCATTCCGTACCTTTGTGAAGGTCCAAATCAATCTTTAGTCCGGAACTTTGGGAAGAAGTGAAGCCTGTCTTTGTTTTACGAATTGATGCAAGATTGGACGTCAAGTTCGCATGATTTTTTTATGTGGTCGCACATGTTGAGTTAGGCAACTATTGCCATTCCCAATGGGACCGCAAAGGACATACTTATTGAAAATTTAACTGGGTCGGACCCAATTGATAATTGAATTGAAGCCACTGGATTTGGTGAAACCTAACAAAAACTGAAAGGGACCATACATGGCATTTGATGGCAACTATGGCTTTTACATCACAAAGCTTTTGCACGTGTTTTTGGCATTTCTCCTTTTCACGAGAGATCGCGTCATGCATGTGTGTGATGCCTCTGCTGACTCTCGTGAAAGTAGAGGTTCCTTCCCATCAAAGATTGGACAGATCATAACATCAAGAACATCTCCTTGTGGAAGATTTAAAAGGGGAAAACTTTCACATGCTCATCAGTTTGTACAAACACGACATTATAATCACGACAAGCAAACTAGCTCTAAACATGCATATCGCCTCTCTAGCTTGTGATATCATACTAAAAGTAAACATGCATATCACATTGATTACGTTATATAAACATGAAGTGATATCGAATCTCATTCATGGCATTCATCTGAAGCTCCGATGTTACAAGAGGTGGAGTGCCATCTTTTTTTGTTTATTCCCTTTTCGGCAAATAAGGCGGGGGAGCTTTTCCGGATTTGTTTAAGGAATCGCCATACTAATTTAGGTTCGCTAATAATTAGTTCAAACTCCTCTCTCTCTCTCTCTCTCTCTCTCTCTCTCTCCAAAGACAGGTGCTTTTCCGAGGGTGAGTATTAGAACTGACTATGCATGAAAAACCCGTACTTTATGACACGAGGACTGTCTCTTTGTATAAATCCGTGAAAAAAATAATTGAGCCTGAAGAAAAATATAATATCTTGTTTGATAAAATAAAATAAAACATTAGTCTGATATGACCTGATGAATGCAGATAATCAGCGAGTTTAAAATAAAGATATAACCACGACTCTGGTTGACCCATAAGAGATTCGTATTTTAAATAGATTCAAGTTTCCTTTAATTAGTGTTTGTTGAAATTCACGGAAAATTATGTAAAAAGTCTTAAATTTATCGTACACTAATTAATTTAATCTTGAATTTTTTAATTACATCAATTTAATCCTAATCATTTTAACAACTTATCAATTTAATTTTCCGACTAATTTTGGCCAAAAAATTGATGACATGGCGATTTATTCGATGTTGATCATCCTGAATAGTGGTTGGTATTGACATTGAAAATTTTTGCATTTTTTTAATTTCCTTTTTGTCCTTTTTCTTTGATTGGTACTTTGCCATGATTGATGACTAGCCACCACGATGGCCAATGAGTAAAAAAAAAAATTAAAAAATTTTAAAAAATTGAAAAAGCTATCCAAGTTAGCATTAGTCATATCATGTAAGATGATTAGACATCGGTAATTTCTGGCACATTAGGCAATCATCAAAAGTTTTAAGGTTAAATTGCACAATTGAAATATTTAGAATTAAATTAATCGCTGTATAATAGATTTAAGAATTTTTGTGTAATTATTATGAAATTTGCCATGTTTTGGTAAAACATAGGCAATCAACTGAACATATATGTATCATTCTTCATCCGGAAACTTGAATTGCCGGGAAGGACACGTGTGATCCTAACCAACGTCCACGAGATAATCATAAAGTAGAGAACAAGCAAGATAAAGATGAAAGAAGTGTCGTGCTGTCGGGATTTGAACTGGTGACATGTGTTCTTGTATTATGTTGGGCAAATCTTTCTTCTTTTTTGTTTTTTCTTCCGAAATGGTAAGCTGTCAGAGTATGAGATGACGATGTGTTCATCAACATGTTTCTTTTAACAGCTTGGATGCCTAGCACATGCTTTGCATGCAAGCTTTTCATACATAAATGGTTAGGCTACATTGGGTCATCTTTAGACAAGTTAAAACACGACATGTGATCGAGAGAAATGATTTTGGAATGCTAGCTGATGTCTGGATTTCAACGAAACAAAAGGTTTGATATTTGCGATATGTTATTGTCTCATATAATCATAGAATTAATTTAACTATATTGACATCGACACCAACCCTAGCCCAGCTCTAAGAGATGGAGGATTACAATAGGATTACAAACAAATAGCTCCTAAAAGGAGTTTTATGTCTATGATAATTTGCTTTTGGAAAACGGGTCATATTAACGAGCATCTTGAGAATTCTTGTTAAATATATCTTATTTAAAATAACTTGGGTTTTAAAGTAATGGTTATGCATATAGTAGAAACTGTAAATTTCTTTAATTGGTTGGGACGCTTATTAATATGATCCTTAGATAAATTCTTGTATGGATTCATATTCATTGTCGGATGAGATGGTACCCAAATGAAATTTCTTGATCTAAGGATAGATGTGCAGTTGAGCCCGCCCCATCCTTGTTCCTAATACTGCGCCTACCTGCTCATTTAAAATGGGGTGATGGGTTTTAGGTAGGCAGTAAGAGGGACAGAGTTGCGATTTTTCTTGGAAACTTTGCTCGTTGCTGGCGACGTTAATTCCAGAAAGAGGAGAGAGTTGAGAAGAAGATGATATGAAGCGTGAGTAACAGCAGCTGAAGACTGCGAAACAGAGAGAGAGAGAGAGAGAGAGAGAGTATAAACTTAGTTGTCTCTTATCCAAGACACAGCAGAATGGGGTTTTTGATATCAAATGAATTTCTGCAGAGGTAAAACATGGTTTCGGCTGAGTGGTTGTGCCGGTTGAAGTGGCCTTCATCCGCCGCCTCAGCCCCAATTAGCACGTGAAATTCGTTGCTCGTTCCAACTTAGCAAATTACGGCCCGATCGACATCCGCCGCATTATTTCTGATCGCTCAACTTTCGGTTTCGGCTCTTTCTACTTTGTATCGCGCACGCGTGATGCCTCGAGGGTTTTGACTTCCAAGGAAATCTTCTTCTGACGTTTACTACGTTGATTGACAAAATAATGGAGCCAATACACAGATTATTTTCAACGTTCCTTCCTAAGCATTTCTTGTATCTCTATCCCAAAAGAAATGTACACCTTGTTACTTAAAAACAATTGGGTTAGGGTCTTTTTCATTAAATTGGACCGTGATATACTGTAATCTTATCATGCTGTTTGCGGAAAACCCTCATCTTCTTATAGATCCAACATCAAAGAAGTATTGCTGAGACGATGATTAGTGTTATGACAGGCTCATCACACCATTGACAGGGCATATGATGAATTGATTTCCATCCCTAAAACGAGAGGTATCATAACATTTTTTCAAATAGACTGTGTATATACAAAATTTATATTTTCACTTTGTCCACCGCCACTTAAGTAGTTTGGCGCCTGATTAAGATGTTTTCCATTTAAACTAATCCCTGATGAGACACAAAAGTAAGATGAATCATGTTCAAATACATGAACGGACAAAAACGTATGTTCTCAATTTTGTTGCCATATTTTAACAAAGAGGGACAAGAATCTTAGCTATTAACAAAACATTCCTTCTTGACTTTTATTTCAACTATAGTAAAAGCCGCATATAATCACGAAAAGGTAGGGAAATGGATGGTAGAGAGAGAGAGAGAGAGAGAGATATGCATAAGGTGAGGTAGCAATTAAAAATTGACTTTTCCACATATTTAATCATCAATCATTTATCTACTTTATGGTTAGTAAAACGATTAGTCCGACTGATGCAGTTGCGGAAGCTTGCTGACGGCATTGATAGAGAATGTGGAGATCTGAGAATGAGCTTCTCCGACAGTTTGGTGATGTGGTGACGCAATTGATAGATTGCTGCTTGATTTATTCTCAATGTGAATAAGAAAATCACAAACACCATTGTTCTCTATAGACCCTCTTTCTCCCTTATATATCTTGCATGCGAGCAATAGTTGATATTGATGGATTGCTAATTAATCACTTTTACACTATGTTTTAAGAGCTCGAGAAGACACCCAAAAGGATAGATATCTAGGAAATGAAATTTGGAGAGAAGAAATTACTTTTTAACTATATCTGTGAAATCACTGACATAAGTTTTGATCTCAATAGGATTTTATGTTATTAAGTAACAATTTAAGTTTTGAAGGGAAAAGAAAAAGATATGCATATTTACACTAGAGCGAGAGTAAAAAGTACATTTCTAAATTTCTCATCATGATTTAAAGTATTTAGATTCTTAAAAAATATATGAAAATTTTATATGTTTCAAGAGTTCTGAATTGAAATGAAAGTCAAAGTGCGGAAGTGGGTAACGATTTTTAATTAAGTGAAAAATATAGAAGGTAAAAGTTCATATGAATAAAGCAATAATTTCACGATGGCGGACAGAATAAGTACGTGAATGAAGAACAGAGGGAAAGCAGCAAAATCCAATGAAGGTATGGAAACGTGGGGGAGCTGCTCGTGACAAGACAGGACATGACAAATGGGGCGACTGGGATAAAGATCAAGGTGGTCGCCGCAGACGACATTGTGCGCATTAACATACCAAAGGAACTCGGACAAAAAGTTATTGAAAATTTCGAGTTTCTGAGGGAGGAAGTTAAATACTATTTTAAGAACTTACATTTGAATGTGTCCCCTTTGGGGTGAGCACATTGGACCACTCGAATCGAGAACCACCCGGATTAATCGGTTTGGTTCGATTCCCGATAGCATCGGTTTGGTTCCCGGTTCCATAAAAATGGAACCTTTTATGGAACCGGTGATTATCGGTCCGGTTCCCGGTTCCGGGGAGAACCGGATCGGACCGGACCGACAATTTTCTATTTAAAAAATATTTTTTTAAAATTCTTAAAAAATACAATAAACCCTAAAATAATAATATTTCTAGTATTTTTTTTTTTTTTTGCTAAGTAGTCGGTCCACGATCCCAAAAAATGGGAACCGGTCCTTTCGGTTGGGTTCCCGGTTCCATCTTGGAACCGGACCGAACTATAAACCGATCACCCCTAGTCCCCTTGGGGCAAGCTGGGCTGTCTTTTGGGAAGAGGAGCCCGTGTGAAAATTGAGTATCTTCTACTTGGAATAATAGTGCTTGTCCATGGTCAAATGCTGGGACAGAAATACAAGATTTAACTATTTCTCTTTTGCAGATTCACATATGGTTCATAAATTATGTCGAAATATTAACATCGTTACATAAAAAATAATCTTTAAAATGAAGTGAAACTTTTGTCGAGAATGAGATTCGAAGATAATTCACTAAATACCCATGTCCTATCATTTCTCAGGACTTCGTGCATGCTTCCTCATGATTTGTGGGTACGTAAGACATATGGACTTTTTCTCTTTCTAAAATACTAGTTATTTTTCAGTAGCTTATGCACTAATTTTTTACCTTTAACGGAAGCAGGGGTGAATTTTTTCTCTCTTCACTAGATAAATTTACAAATATCTTTACCGTCTTGACGCGCGTCGTAAGAGCAACGGTACAAAATCAATCAAGTCAAAACTCTGAAGACTTGTCGTGATATATTAGTAGAGCCTCTTTTTTCCATGAAAAGGGGAGCCTCTTTTTTCCATGAAAAGGGGATGCACGAGGAAGTTATGCTCAGTTCATGCCAAATGTGGAAGTCCAAATCAATATTAGTCAGGAACTTTGGAAAAACAAAAAAGAAAGTGAGCCCATGTCATTGTTTTACAAAATTGATGTGAGATTGGACTTAAAGGTCCATTATTTCCCCAAAAATCGATCGAAAGGGACAATGGGACGTCACGCATGTTGAATTAGGCACCTCTTGTCATTGCCAACGGGTCCGCTAGGGGTTGTACTTATTGGAAAAATTATCGGGTCGGGCCCAATTGAAAATTAAAGTAAAGGCACTGAAGCTGGTGAAACCAAACAAAAATTGAAAGGGACCATATATGTGACATATGATGGCAAGTTTGGCTTCTGAGATTATAGTGGCCTCGTACATGTTCTTGGCATTATTCTTTTCATAATTAGTCTTCAAGATGGAGAAGAAGACTGAAAGTTTTTACTGAGCACAGTACAATGATTGCCTCGTGATTTCAACACCAACCCCGTGAATGAGAAGGTTCGCGAGAGATGAGTGCCTCCGACGACGATAAAATCTGACAACACATTTTACGTGCTTTTTTAACTAAAGGTTAATGCCTACATGGAATTTTTATTAAAAGAAAGAAAAGTCTCCATGGAAAAGAAGTCGAACCTTATTATTTTTTACTTTCCTCCATGGATTCAAAAATGATGCCTCTCCTTGCCGCTTCCATGGACTCTCTCCCACTTTCTTCAACCTTCCTCAGAAACCCTTTTCACTTGCCTCTGGAAGGGCTCTCGTGAAGCTGTTCCATGCAATCCTCTTCCTCTTCTTCCTTCCGATGGCCATCGTCACGTCTCTGTCTGACGCTCAGGCATGCCTTCCGGAGTCCCTCCGCCTACATGTCTTGCTCGACCTCGGCAAGTGGTATAGCCACGAGATTTCGTTCCCGGGGCTACGCTCGATCCTCAATCCATACGGGATTCTTACCGCCCAAGTCTTAGTTCAACACTACCTGCTTCTTGTACGACGCCTCTATGGCCACTGAAATGGCTTGATTTGTACATGGATTTCTAGCATCTCAACTTGATAATGATACTTTAATTGGTCCTCTCTCTTTTTTGCCAAAGTGATATTGAAGTAATCCGACAAAAAGTTCGATACTAAAAATAGTATCATATGAAAGTTATGACATCTATTATTTTTTTTATTTGGACATATATTTTATTAGGCGTAAAACATAGTCAACGGAATTTCAATTGAACTTGGGGAAAGTGTTTCATTTGTTAATTATTTTTGGCTAAATGGTAATGATTGAGGAAGTATGATGCTACGGGAAGATTCAGGGAAACGACTCGGGTATTTTTGATGATCAAATGAATGAGCTCGGGCTGTCGTGTTTTTTGGGTCATGGGCTTTTCCTTGGCGAATTTCATGTAGGACCAGATTTGCTGGGCCAATTGTAGCAAATGGTAGTGCTAGAAATAACGAGTTTGAAAAGAAAAATCGTGTGCATTCTTTTTTATAAAGTCGATATATTTTCTTAGAAACGGAAAAAAAAAATGACTAATACCATAAAAAACCCAAAACTAATACGCTTATGACAAATTTATCTAAAATTAATTTTTTGATCACCAAAAATCCTAAACTAGAATATTTGTAATAAATTTACCTTCGGTTAACTTCCATTAAATTTCACCATTAAATATGTTAACATGGATGATGCATGATGACATGGTATGGTGATGAAATCCATAGGGTTAATGCCACGAAAAATCCCAAATTTGTCATAAGTATACTGTTAAATGTATTACAAGAGTATTGTTAAATTTGTCACAGGATTTGAGGTTTTTTGTGATATTTACCCTATGGATTTCCACATGGACTTGCCACGTCACCATATTTCATCTAGGTTGGCAAATTTAATGATTAAATTTGATTAAAACTAGTGAAAGGTAAACTTATTACAAATGTACTCGGTTTATGTTTTTAGTGATTTAAAAATTAGTTTGAAATAATTTTATAATGCGTGTACTAGTTTAGAGTTTCTGATGGTTAAAAATTTAGTCTATAATAAATTTGTAATGAGTGAACCAATTTGGAGTTTTTTATAGTCAAGAAATTAGTTTGGAAAAAATTTATCATATATATATATATATCAATTTTAGGGTTTTATAGTATTAACTCAGAAAAGAAAGAGAAAGAAAACATCTAAACTAATAAACTCATCACCTCTTCTGATGATTATTTTCTTTGTTTTCTTTTCTTTGATTGGTAGTATATATTACCTTGGATTTTGCATATCTATTTATATTCATTGTATTGTCCGAGATGAGTTATGTAGACTCGAAGGCGAGAAAAAATCAACACCTTTACAAGCTCAATTTTCACGTCAATTAGGATTGTGAACTCTCATTCAATACTAAATAATAGAAAATTGGACCGTTTACGAGGAGCATACATGGAGTAGCTAAACTTAAAGAATACGCGGAAAGATTATATAAAAGTAGCAAAATATAAGTAACTTAAGAAAGACTCCATTTTTTGTCATTCTCAACGCATATCTTAGACAAAGACTCCAATTTTATTTTATTTTTGTCTTTTCAAATGGTAGATATCTTTCAAAATGTGAAATGAAATGTGAATTGAAATTAGGCGTGTGCATTAAGTCCAATTAAATCCAAAACTCGACAAAACCAGCTTGGACCAACCGGTTCCGGAGAGAATTGATTCCGTGAACCTAGAATCGGTTTCATTCCCTGTACCAAGGCCAAAACCTGCTAGTGCCACCCAAGATTTTATATGTTACGAATTCTTTCGGATTGATGATTCTAAGCCGATTTTGAAATATTTTTAGGGAAGAGAAATAATACTTTTCCACCAATCAAGAGTCAAATTATGGATTTCAACTTAAATAGTTTTGCCAAAAAAAAAAAACCTTAAAGAAATAAATACTTAACTATTTGATCATTAAATATTTTTTTGAGAAAATACCACAAAAAAACTCTAAACTTTGTCAAGTGTAACAAATTTACCTCAAATGTTTTTGGAGATATCAAAAACCCCAAACTTGTACCCATGTGACAGATTTATCCTAAAAAAATTTTATGATACCAAAAAACCAAAACTCTACCAAATGTGACAGATTTTACCAAAAATTTCTTTTATGACATCAAAAAACCCAAAATTGTACTAGTGTAACACATTTACTCAAAATTAAATAAATTTTAAAATTTTAAAAAGGGAACCACAAGGGGGTGGGGGCTCCCCGCCTGTGGCCGCCGCCCCATCACTAATGGAGTCACTGGCGACCCTCATTAGCAGTGAGAGAGGGTGCCAAGATTTGGACGAGGGTTACTTGCCCTTGTCCTGGCTTGCCCTCGTGCAAGCACCAGCAGCCCTTACCTAGCATTGCCGGCCATCGTTGTCACCTCACTAGCGATGGGATTTAAGTTTGGGATTTTTGTGTCACAAAAAAAAATTATAATAAATCTATCACACTTGACAAATTTTAGAATTTTTTATGGAATTTTTCCTTTTTTTAGATAATTAGTATAATTTTCATTTGAACTCGAGTTATTGCACAAGACAAAAACTAGAACGGTGGTTACATAACAAGCCGGCCAGATTCCCGGTTCCAATGTTGTAGAATCGGACATCAATTTCCAACCCAAATAGAGAATCCTATGTTGGGTCACGAGCATCACCATTTTCCATGTCATCTCATTCCATCTTTCCATTTTGCTTCTTTCTTCTTCTAAATCCGCACGAGATCCTTGGGATTTTTTGTATCACAAAAAAAAAAAGAGGATAAATCTATCACACTTGACAAATTTTTTAGAATTTTTTATGGGATTTTTCCTTTTTTTAGATAATTAATATAATTTTCATTTGAACATGAGTTATTGCACAAAACAAAAACTGGAACGATGGTTATATAACAAGCCGGCCAAATTCCCGATTCCAATGTTTTAGAATCGGACATCAGTTTCCAACCCAAACAGAGAATCCTATGTTGGGTCACGAGCATCACCATTTTCCAAGTCATCTCATTCCATCAAGCCGACTAGATTCCTGATTTCAATGTTTTAGAATCGGACATCAGTTTCCAACCCAAACAAAGAATCCTATGTTGGGTCACGAGCATCACCATTTTCCATGTCATCTCATTTCATCAAGTCGGCCAGATTCCCGATTCCAATGTTTTAGAATCGGACATCAGTTTCCAACCTAAACTGAGAATTCGATGTTGGGTCTCGAGCATCACCATTTTCCACGTGATCTCATTCCATCTTTCCTTTTCGCTTCTTTCTTCTTCTAAATCAGTACGAGATCCTTGGCAAATGCATGAATGGTTTTTCGCTTGGCCAATCTTGAGATACGTGGTTGCTCTTGCAGCCATTTGTCTGTTGGAAGAAAAACAGTTCTTCGTCGGCGTTTAGAGATGTTAGGCAATAATTAATGTGTTGACTTTTCTTGGTCCCAATTTTGTGTGATTAGGTCTAAAATTAAGATTCTCCTTTTTATCTAGAAAAAGCTTGTACGCAAGCGATTATTGGCAGGAAAATCTCTTACTCGAACGATAGCTTTGTGTAACACGTACATACATAAATCATATATTTTACTCATAATCACGAAATTGCATTGATAGAAAAAAAAGGAAAATTATCCATACAAGTAAGTAAACCGTGCATCTTGAGATTCTTAATTGTTTTAATAAATCCATGCAAATTCCATTTGGTATTGTAACCATCGCTACCTTAGTATAAGGGAGGGAAAGATCTCTTTTTTCTATAGCTTGAATAGGGTTAGTCATGAAACTAGGTGGACCGGAGATCCAACTGACTAACCATGCATAGCAGTTCAATTGAAAATCCTCATTAAGATCAGATGAGGAGACTGTTTCTTTTTTATTGATATGCACAGCAACTTCACTCACATCACTATAGAATAGAAGGTACAGAGGAAGTCTTCTATAAATGATCTTAACTGCTATCATACGTAATAATATCTAAACTAGAAATTCATTTAGAATAAATGTGGCATGAGTATTGTACTTCTCGAATTAAATGCCGTACGAATGTTTCCATAGAGATTGTTGGTTACATTAACCATTTTTCTCATACCCACCTACCGACCGACATTAAAAAGGGAAAATATCACCAAAAATCCTAAATTATGGCCTTTATGACAATTTTACCCTGAAATTTTTTTTTGTGTCATTAAGAACTCCAAATTATGCTACTTGTGACAATTTTACCCTGAACTTTTTTTTTGTGCCATAAAAAACCCAAAACTATGCCACTTGTGACAAATTTACTCCAAACTTTTTTACTGAGGGGCATTTTCATCCTTTTCTCTTTTTTTCTCTCCACTGAGAGAAGCCGGTAGGGATGGCCTTGCCGGCGTCGGGCGTGAGTGGCCAGATCCGGCGAGGGCGTTGGTGAGGGCGACCCTCGTCGGATCTGGCTTGGGCGACCCTCGCCCAACGCCAACGAGGGTCGCCCTCGCCCGATGTCGGCGAGGGTTGCCCAGGCCTAAGTCACCCTCACCCGATGCCGACGAGGGCAGCCTCACTGGCTTCCTCCTGTCAAGAGAAAAAAAATAGAAAAGGACGAAAATGCCCTTCAACTCAAAAAACTTTGGTGTAAATATGTCATAAATAGCATAGTTTAGAGTTTTTTGTGGCAAAAAAAAAGTTCGGAGTAAAATGATTACAAGTGATATAGTTCAGGGTAAAATTGTCCCAAATGACATAATTTGGGATTTTTGATAACACAAAAAAAAATTCAGGATAAAATTGTTACAGATCGCATAGTTTAGGGTTTTTAATAACATTTTATCTAATTTTTCACAAACCGGAAGTACTGTATTCCTTTCTTCTCTCGTCACTGCTCCCAGGAACCCAACAATGGCCGCCAACCAAGAACGCGAAGGGCGCGATCAAGAAGAGGAAGTCGGGAAGCAGGCGGTCCGGCTGGCCAACGCGCTGGTGCTCCCGATGGTCCTCAAATCGGCCCTCGAGCTCGGCATCATCGACGCCCTCGTCTCTGCGGGGGGGTTCCTCTCGCCCGCCGAGATAGCGAGCATGGTCGGCTCCAAGAACCCGGGGGCTCCGGTCCTGTTGGACCGGATGATGCGCTTCCTGGCGAGCCACGGCGTGATCGAGTGGCGCGCGAGGAGGAGCGACGGCGACGGATCTGGAGTTGGAGGGGAGAGTGAGTACGGTGCGGGACCCATGTGCAGGTTCTTGGCTAAGGAAGAAGATGGGAGCGCTGTTGGTCCGCTGTTTCTGCTGCATCACGACAAGGTCTTCATGGAGAGTTGGTATATGATTTTTTGTTGTTGGACTATCGCCATCTTAGATTATTAAAACAATTTCAGGCTAAAAAAGTAGTTTCTGTGAAAAATGGCACTTTGATTGGCGATTCCGATGGTGAATATACTTGAACTGCTGAGACTACAATTTTTCAAGATTCATCGACTGTGAATCTTGAAAAATCGCTCGATGCAATGAAATAGTAGGTATTTCTGAAGAGCTTGCCCTCTTGGAGAAGATTGCGTTCATGTTCGATTTGCCGGGGATCACATTATGATGCCGGGTCCGAAATGGTTCCATTGAAACAGCGCCAATTGAAGGGACTACTATTTCAATTTCAAAGATTACAGATGTCTATATAGATTTTATGCACTCTTGTGTGGGCCTCATCCAAGTTTAATTCATCCCAAAAATCATGGATTTCTACTTGCACAGATCTATGGCTGCTTCATTTTTCATGGACTAATCTCAGGTACCACTTGAATGATGCCGTCATGGAAGGAGGGGTTCCGTTCGAGAGGACATACGGGATGACTGCATTCGAGTATCCCGCCATTGACGAAAGGTTCAACCGAGTTTTCAACCAAGCCATGTCGAGTCATACGACCTTGATAATGAAGAAGATACTCGACGTCTACAGAGGGTTCGAAGGCATCAAAGTGCTGGTCGATGTGGGAGGCGGAGTCGGGGTCACCCTCAAGATGATCACCTCCAAGCATCCCCACATCAAGGGCATAAATTTCGACTTGCCTCACGTCTTGGCCGATGCTCCTTCTTATCCAGGTAAACCAAATCCAGGAACTCAGCATTCTGCAAGAACACTGAACTCGTTGCTCGTAATAACATCATTCGACATTCTCTCGGTCCTCCTTCTGTGATTATGAGTTGATGTTTTCGTGTTTTAGATGTCGAGCATGTTGGCGGAGATATGTTTGAGAGTGTTCCTAGAGGAGATGCCATTTTCATGAAGGTAATGACGTCGACTTATCTAATTTTCATCCAACTTGTTTAAGTGTGAAGCCTAGTAGGTGTTTTCTTCATCGTTCTGTGAAATCCCTCTTTCACTCCTCAAACCATTCAAAGGAAAATAATCTGATTTTTCTTAAGTAATCTCCACTACTGTCGCGAAGAATCGAGAGAAACCTTAAGGTGAGGAACAATAGTAAAGTTCCCATTACTTAAAAGAGTTGCACCATGTTCCTTGGGATTAATTCGTACTCTTATTTCATGCTTTTTTTTCCACATCAAAGCTCATTGTCCTTCACAATCACAATACTTCTTTATAGTTCTCTAATCTATGACCATTTACATGCAGTGGATACTCCACGATTGGAGTGATGAGCATTGCTCGAAACTTCTAAAGAACTGTTATGAGGCTTTGCCCATTAACGGGAAGGTGATCATCGTCGAGTCGATTCGCCCTGTGGTTCCAGAGAGAAATGTCTCTTCAAACATTGTGTTTGGGCAAGATCTCATCATGTTGGCTCAAAATCCCGGCGGGAAAGAGAGGACGCAGAAGGAGTATGAGGCCCTGGCGGTGCAAGCAGGATTCGCCGGCTGCGAAGTCAAATGCTGCGCCTACAACAGCTGGGTGATGGAGTTCCCCAAAACAGTGGGTCATTAAGTCTTTCGAGGTCTATTCCTAATTGTAGCTCAAGCTCAGATAAATGTGGAACAACTGTTGGATTCTCTTTTTTACATTATCTCCATGGTTGTGTGAATCAGACAATTGCCTTCTGTAATATTTAAAGCGTGACTCTTCTAAAATGCCACCCCCTGCAAATCGACCAAGAATTACTTCACACGGGATCCTCTTAGGAATATCTCACACAACACCATCCCATACAGACAGGTGATAACATCTGATATAAGCAGCCATCAGGGCCACGAGAAATTCCTAGTGTTCTGTTGCAAAAGGGTTAATGGAATTCTTCTAGTCGAAGCTTGAATAGCAGCCAGAGATGTGTAACTGTAAACGCATACAGACCCAAGAAAGAATCTGTAAATGCATATCGAAACAAGCATCTTTATGTGGGGGAACCACGACATGCTACAAGTTCTGAGACAGATATCCGAAAGAAGTAGAGTAGAGCAATTCGAGGGAGCAGCTACTTCCACTTGACACTCACAGACTTGCCTTTATTTTCACCGGACATTTAGAAGAAAATTTACATATGAGACTTGAGATCTTCAGAGTACAAAAGAGAGTTCCAAGTTGGGTTCCTCGGAAGAAAAGTGTCCTGCCCAAGCAAACACCCGATTAGTAGCGTTTCCAAAACAACTCTATATATGGTGATTGAAGAAATGAGTGCAGTAAGAGTAACCAATACAAGAGGATATGGATCCGCGTTCACTGATTATAAGTACAGAAGGGGGACTAGAGAAAGAAACAGCAGAAGGGGGACTAGAGAAAGAAACAGCAACAGGCACAAGCAATTCTGTAGGTCACAAGAAGAATTAGCCGATGATGGACAGCAAAAACAGGAATTGAATTGAACTACAAAGTTGGATTGCTTCATTTCTTCAAATCACTAAGCAACGCGAATAAATGACAAAAACCCAGCTCCATCATCAGATTAATTTCATCAAACACTTGGTGGGCGTAGTGTTCCAGGACAAGGAGACATCCTACAAAACAGAGAGAGAACAAAAGGTGGGTTTCGAGAACGGACCGACACGTAGGAGCAGGTAGGGACGACGGACATGGAGTTGGTCTTGGCGTGTTGGAATGCGGAGACGCAGAGGTGGGAGGCCAAGCCCAGGCCCCGCTTCGAAGGAGGGACGAAGGTGTGGACGATGTCCATCACTCTGCCGCCGTCGCGGAGCGCGTACTGGATGTATGCCTTCTTGTCCTCCGTTTCGAACCTCTGCTGGGGCTGGTTCCACACTATCTTCGGGCCCTCGCCGGAGGTTCCGCCTCCGGTGGTGGTGGTCGCCGCCATCTCTCTCTCTCTCTCTCTCTCTCTCTCTCTCTCTCTGGGGCTTTCGCTTCCTGGGTCCGGTGAGCGGGTTAACTGAAGTATGCGGTTTCCCGGTAATTAGGAAGGCTCGATCAACGAAGTTGACTCGACTCGGTTAGTCTTTAGGGACGGTGACGTTTGGCATAACATACACCCACCACACGAGCATGCGTGGACGCTGTAAATTGCAATATAAATTCTTTTTCCTTTTTCGAATTATATTTTAGATTTATATATTTTTTGTTTTTGAATTTCTTGGCTGAGAAATTGAAAAAATAATAAGAAAAAAATACCAAACACTCAAACTATACTCACCGTGGCACGTTTTCCTTAAACATTTTTACGTGAGAAGAAATCTCAAACTTATATATATATGACATTTACCATTCGTCACAACATTATATAATGTCAGGAAGTACACAATATTGATATGCCGTCCATGTAAATTAAATAAAATAAAATAATATTATTTTGGCTAGAAAATCATTTGACAGAATATTAACGGAGACTAAATGCGTTACATGAGTACACATTTGGGCTTTTTGTGTCACAAAAAAATAGAGTAAATGGGTCAAAGTGAACATATTCTATGATTTTTTATGTTACAAAATATATTTAGAAAATGTGTCGAAATGGGTATAATATAAATTTTTTGAGACTTTTTTTCAAATAATAATATGCATACTTATACTTACTTGAATGCGAGAATATGGTAACGAGAAAAACAAGTATAACTAACAAACTAAATAAATTAATCAATCCTTCTCGCATATCAATCTTTTCTTATATTTCATCATGTACCAATAGGTGAAAATCATGTTGATCATATTCTATAACTTCCCTCTCCTTTCTTTTGTTAATCCAACTTTGTTTTTTTTCAAAAATTTTAAAACTTACCGGTAAGGTACAATTAAACTTTTAAAATTTTAAAAAATAATCGAATCCTATAACTGTTGAATTAATGCAATTAAGTTATGTTATTTTCTTCCGATTGGACTTACACAAAATGTTTTTAGTGATTTTCTATTACCTTCTTTTTCAACTTGATCACTGTGTCAATGAAGAGCCCAAAATAATCAAAACGATGCTTTTTTTTCTCCTATTATAATTAGAGTCAGATTTTTTTTTATAAAAAAAATACAGAGACTGAAAAGTAAACCCAAAAAATTGCAAAACACAATATCACAAAGAAGAAAGGGAGCGCCGGAGCACCTGCCACAATTGGGGCCCTTGGCCCAATGGGTACTATCTTTTCTTTTTAATCTTTTGGCCTTTTCGTGTAAATAAATTTCCCTTTCTTAATATTTAATTTTTTTCTGTTTTATGTTACTTTCATTTTATCTTTTTAAATTGTTGTCATGTGTTTTCAAAAAAATGTCGAAAAGGCCATGCCAGATTTCCTATGAGCCAAATGGAATAGAGCTAAGAATTTAATTAGACTAATTTGATAAATTTTAAAATTTGATTATATTTTTTAAAAGTTTTCATAAATAATTGTACATTTGTTTTTCTCTTTGTCTCCTTTTTGTTTTGTTTTTTTCTCTGTATTGCGTCTTTCAATGGTCAGAGGCAAAGGATGATAGCTTTTCCATCTTGATTTGTCACTCCCTTTGTATCATTAGATTTTGAATTCGTGATAATTAGGTCGCAGGTATCCTTTTTAAATTTCTCTCTATTTTTTAATAGACGATAAGTTCGGGCTGCGGGCCATTTTTAGTTGGAAAGATCATCTATTTTGATTTTTTATAGGACCAAATGAGTTCTTTTAACTCAAAATCCAAATAACACCCGTTATGGATCTTCAAGCAATTGACAATTGAAAGAAATTAGCAATGGAAAGAAGCTTTTTAAAATTTTTATGAACATAATAAGCTGTCCAACTTTTTTTTCTTTTATCAATATTATATATAGAGCCAAAATCACTTTCTATGTTACTCGTATGTTCCATAATTTACTAATATTTATTTTCTTTTCTAATATAATCACCAATTGAAATTCGATAACTCTAACTTTAAAAAGGAATTACCATCTTATCAATACTACTATAAAGAAAAGAGATTAGATATCTAAATATTTTTTGGTTCCTATCCTCGTTTACAAATATTACATCCATCCCAACAATTCAAATTCTTAAAATTCAAATCTTATCTTACATTGACCTTCTAATAAATATTTACTTTTTGAAAATTACATATAAATATCTCTCATCACCACGTTTTCAAATTCATCACCTAAAATGATTTGAGTGCTTGAATACTTATTTCTTCACCACATTTATTTATTTTGCTTGCTTTTTTTTTTCTCACGCATTCACTTGTATTCTTTTTTCTACTAATTAAAAAATAAAGCTCCATTCAATAATGTTGAAAAGAATCTATTCATCGGCGCCTTTAGCGACACTGGCTAAAACTACCGAGTAAAAAGATTTAATAATTTTTTCACTATATTAATCAATCTCATATTAACGTGAAATTTATATTTTGAAAACTGAAAATAAGAAGATTCCTGGATACGCCGTTAACACCGCGAATGCAATCCTTTTTAAACTGAAAACGTAATGATTCTGGAAAAAGCCTAAACAGTCAGAGCACCCCGTCACGCAGAATCCAGAACCCTCCAGCCAGTCCATCTCCTTTCCTCCTCCATTGATAAACCCCCAACATAGGCCTCGCGCAATCTCCAAAACCTTCTATAAACCCCACCAAAACCAAGCAGTTTCTCAATTTTTTGGCCAAGAACGAAAAACCCAGATCAGGGAGAAAGGATGTTCTTCTTCTTCGTGGGAGGGCTGGAGCAGCAGGCGAGGCAGGTCCTGAAATCGGGCGCGGGACGGTGCATAGCGTGCGGGTCGAGGGCCGATCTCGTCGACTACGACAAGGTGCTGAAGGTCTTCTTCGTCCCCGTCTGGCGCTGGCCGGGCAAGGCCCCACTCATGCACTGCGGCAGCTGCAACATCTTCTTCCCTCCCTCCGCGTCCCTCCCTCCTCCGCCGCCGAGGATGAAGGCGGAGCCCCACGTCTTGCGGTGCGGTTCCTGCGATCGGGTCGTCGACCCCGAGTTCAGCTTCTGCCCCTTCTGCGGTGCGGCTCTGTGATCGTCTTTTCTTTAGGGAAGTCTCTGGATTTCCTTTAGCCCAAGTTTCAGTTCTCAGGACGGCGCGAGTATATACGAATATCCTGGTTGGCAATTTCAGTTTTTTTTGTGAGTTTAGGGGTGCGAAACGTTGTGCCGCAGGCGCGTTTCTTGCTTTTTGTTTCTTTGTTTTCTTGGTGAAGTTTAGATGTTATCTGACCAAGGTCGCTCGGTTTACATATTTTAGTGGACAAAGAAATTCATTCGAGTAACTTAGGCATCCGTGCCTCTTGATATTCTTTCATCCCATTCGTCTCTAGTTCACAAGATACAAAGAAAGCGACTTTATCATACCATCTCGGTGCAGCGTGAGATATCACATTGTTCGAGGAACCTACGAAATAAGGATCTTTCCGGAAAGTGATTGGTCCGCCTGAAAATCCCGATTAATGGAGCCCCAAATGCTTCAATTGTCCGACTCTAGTAATAAGTGAAAAAAGGGCATCGAATAAGTGCTCCCGTTTGCAGCTAGGAATTTGGGGTCATATACAGGATATGTGCCATGACATATTGATGCTAATATCCGTCTCGTGGACGGATGATAATGCACATCATCCGGCCAAAGAAGAATAAAATTTTAGGACTTTACTTTTGATTGGACAAACTGGCGTGTCATACAAGTGGGAATTTTTGCGTTACAGGGATGAGAGACCCGACTGCCAAATGCCTAGTAACTCAGAAGCAATCTTGTACACTTCTGTAGAAACTTGGAGGACAAATCAAAAAACCCAAAAAAGATAAGGGAAAAAAAATCGAGAAATGGACTTCTTAACACTGTACACAAGAAAAAAAATGTAAAAACTGAGTGCACAGTATTACCCGGGGCTGTTCCTTGAGAGAATCCATTTCGTTTGCCTCTGGTCCAATTCACAGTTCCCGCAAAGGTACATCCGACTGCCCTTCAGAAAGGGCCGATGAGGGAGAATCAAACTGAAGAATGGTATCAACTAGAAGGCTCCCATTAGAGCTAAGCTATGCGCGACGAAGCAATTGAATGCGCCGTGTGGATCGTCAAGACAGGATGGAACTCCACTGGGCACAAGATTATATTTTACACCGATTTGCTAAATGGTAATTGCTTGGCTCCTTGTTCTACCGCATCTCTCCATAGTCTGTATCTCACTCCCAGCTTATCGTAGGATACGGGCCAATTCCATACATTCGCACCATTGTTCATTCGCTCTTGCTGGCCAAGCACTAGCCGCAAATCCTCATTCAAGACCTGCGTGATACTTTCATCTATAAGTATAATATCACAAAGTGAACATTAAGCTGACAGTCGTAGCAGCTCTTTCGGAGTTATAAGGGTTATAGAATAACGTGGAAAAGGAATACTTGCTGATATATACGTGAGTTTCAAGAACCCAGTAAAGAAATTTTGACTCTTTCTTTTTCCAAAAGACAAACCGGAAAACGCTGGGATTCCTCAACATAGCTATCTGAGATTAAGTTCCACAGCGAACTACAACTTCCAGTTATAGCACCCTCGTATTTATAAGAAGATAACAGTTCTGGGTTCAGAAGTTGAACCTAGATGACTCCTAGGCTCTGTTTGGGAAAAGAAGTCAATTGAGTGGAATGGGTATAAGAAGTTTGAGAAATTTTGAAATTTTTGTGAGATGAATTTGGAGGGAAAATGTGGCCAACTTTCCTTCCCCACCCACAACAACTCCTTGGTTCCCAGACATAGCGTTAATGAATTGGCTTCAGATACTATTGGAAATCAGTATTAAGTATATGGCTTGACATATATCACTGAAATTGCCTCTCAACCTACACATAATGATCTCTCCTCAAGAAAACCTATGCAGAGTGATCCCCTACCCTGTGGTGACCGACTGCATTCTGCACCACAGGGTTTACTCTGATAATAAAACATCAAGGCATCTCTCAGGTTTTGCTCAGAATGCCCTAGGAAATAAATTGTTGAGCAAAAACGAAAAATGTCCATAGGATTCCTCACCCATAAGAAAGAATAAAACAGGCTAAGAAGATCTTTACCTGTTCCGCAAAGTGCCTCCATAGGTATTGCATAAAGGGAACTTGCTTCAGCAGGGGAGCAAAATCCAGTGACATTCTGTACAATAGCCTTGTCTTCTTTGTTGTTGAAGGTAAACATACATGAAGCTGGTGGAGATGTGTTGCACACTGCTTGGTACTCTGCCCTTCCAGTTTTCCAGGCTTTGATATCCCAATGGTCGACAAAACCATACAAGGTGGTCGAAATTCCATATCAATTGGATAAGGATCCCAGTAACCTTGGAGGCCAGATGCAGGTGTGAGAAATTTCACCAAGCTGACAATTTTGCACCAAAACCGGTAAGTGAACCAGAGAAGAAACACATTTGCAAGAATAGGGACACTGATGCATTGTAAACACGTCGTTCTCTTTCATTACCTGATTTCTCCCTTTTTTCCCAATTTATCAGCCTTTTTTGACCCATTACTCATGTTTCAAAATAACATACCACATTTCCTCTTACTTCTACTTATGTACAAAAAGCATTTTTCATCTTTTATAACAAAAAGAACTTCAAAGCTTTTCATAATATCAATTGATGAAAGGACATCCACGCTTCAGTCGCCTAAATCTCTCAATGGCAGATAGCTTTGCAGAGACAAACCTGGGAACGCTCCATCCCTTTGCAAAGGTGGAAGTGTGAGTAAAGGGAGCATGTGCAAGATCCAAAAGGTTGTCCAAAAGCAGCCCATGTTCCACAGGAAGTTCCATTACTATCTGAGGCATCGAGGACACAAAATATGCAAGATCAGTTCTCTCCGAGAAATTCCAGATGTCTACAGTATGCTTCCTGAAACAAATAAATAAAGAGATGATATATACCTCGGCATGGACCACAAATCCAGAAGGAGGCAACAATGAAGGAAGAGTTGCGTCTGGAGCATCATCACCAGGCCAAATCCAGATCATGCCTTCTTGCTCAAAACAAGGTAAAGATCGTATTCTAACATCAAGCAGTCGTGTTGATGGCATTTTCTCGCATTTCCCATCGGTCGTATACTCCCATCCTGATGACATCCATGAAGTATGTGAAAAATTAGACACTTATTCATCCATATTCAAGAAAAATGCGATCCCTTTCGGTACAATTTTGACAGAGTGATGCTTATCTCACTAACCATGGTATGGACATTGGATACGACCCTCATTAACTGAACCGAGGTGAAGAGGGCATGCTCTATGTGCACAAGTATTCTGGACACATCCAGGTTTTCCATCCTTGCCACGGAAAAGAACCCAAGGTTCCTCAAAGCAATCGATTGGTACCTGCAACAGAGCAATTAATCCAAATAAGCTCAACTGAGCTGAGGTTCTTGGCAAAATTGTTGTTGAAAAGCAAATCCCAAGCATAACTGATCCTATTGCTCTCTCGTGTTTTCTGAACTTACAGATTCATGATAGTTGGTGTCGCATGCTCTTACTAGGCTGAGCAGATTATATGGTGAACATGTAATACTAAAAAAAGATGAATATCTTGGAAGACTAATTTACCATAGTGTCGTCCTTTAGGTCAGTTGAGAAAGCGACTGGGTACCAGAAGTTCTTCAGGCGCGGATGGTAAGGTTGAACTGGACCTGACACCTTTAAACTTTTCCGAGGTACTTTCCTTCTCGCCGCATCAGGAGATTGAGTAGAAGTACTAGGGGGAGAAGCTGTTTCAGGGGTCTCAATTGTGTTTCTGTCTTGCAATAATCGGTCGTTAACCAATGTTTCCATGTACGCTAGCTTATCCAAGGCAGTGGCAACCCTCGCTTCAGAGATATGAACCTGTCCAAGTTATGCGTGTTTTAGACACAAACAAGTCATTCTACATTGTCTTGTCTCTCCAGAAATGAGCCAACAACGGAAGCATGACTATGGGGTACTGCAAAGTTGCTATAGTTTGTCAAATGTATGGTACTCACCTGTCTGTGAGCTTGTGTTAACTCTTCTTGCAACCCTGCCAGATCCTTCTTCAGGGTACCAACGGATTTGTATTCACGAGCTAAAGGATTCAGAACTTCCACCACCTACATTTGTAATCTGAGGGTGAGAACTTCACATAAAACCAACTCCGACATAATACAGGACAATGTCAGTGACAACAACCAATCCTTCCAAAAACCTGAAGTATGAGCGAACAAGACTTAAAGATAGAAGGAAATTATCAAAAATGTTCATTACCCTTCAGCGAGGTACAAAGAAAAAAATGAAGACTAATTCAGAGATTCCACCAAATCTACTAGGCAAGATTGACGCAAACCTTTTCATGAAGGAGCATAATCGTGAGTAGATCTTGTCTAGCTCTCCAATCCAAATATTGTATGTCAAATCTAGCAACTTCCAGAGCCTGATTTACATCCAAAAACTTCCCCTTCCACTGTGGGGCTTTAGACCGTGGATCCTCCACATCAAAGAGAGGACCCCATACACTCTTCTTGTCCACCAGTTCCCCTTCCTCTCCAAATACAGCAACAACCCTAAATCCCCCTCTGACCCCCTGCAGTCCAACAAACCTTCAAGTAAGCAAGTTTATCGCAGTAGTAATCAAATATTTTATTAAGATTGTGTCCCGTAGCCCTGATGAATCTTATTTTAAGAAATGATAAATTCATAATCACATCTTCCATTCAGCGGTAGTGTTGGCAAAATCCACTGAACTAATAGCCACCAACCTAAATTCCTCACATAGTATGCAGCCGGATGATATGCATTACATAGGATGCTGCAAGATATCACCAACCGAACAGAATGTTTTTGGATTGCTCCCGTTCGTCCCGAGAGCGAATCTTGTGAAAAGCAAAGGATTTGACCATATCTTATACTTGATCGAAGGATTTCTAGGCTCAATTCAGCGAACAAGTCGCCCCTACAAAATGAGAATCCTAACAACTACTCATGATGAAGCTAGACCCACTGGACAGGCTATAATAAAACGATCAGAACACATCTAATCCTCACTAAAACAGCAACCGAGCAAAAAGGCACAGAAAAAACTTTCAGGAACGCTGATCAGCTAGCGAAATGAGAAGCGCCGCACGATCAAGCACTAAGCGAAGGCGATAATCCATAAATTTATCCGCTTAGCCTCGCCATTGCAATGCTCAATATGCCTAAAGTTCCACTACGGACTAGACAACACGTACTCTCCATTTCCAAACACGGAGAAACAGCCAGATACAACTCCCGATCAAAAGGAAAGGCGTTCGTTCATCACCTTTCTGACGTTGAGCTTAGACGATTTGCAGAGGGAGATCGGCAGCGACAGAGCAGCGGCGGTGGCGACGGCGTTCATGGCGTCCTAACCGCTCAGCCAGAGAGAGAGAGAGAGGAGAAGAGGGAGGGGGGGGAAAGAAGAAAGAGAGAAAAATCAAAGGGCTAATTAGAGAGAGAGATTTATTTTCTTTTTGTTGAGGGGGGGGGGATTCTGTTGATAAGAGGTGGGAATTGCGCGCGATCTCGGTTAGCCTGCCGAGGGGTGCCACGTGGACATGCGTGCAGTCCGCGGGCGCTCACGTGGCACGCCCGATCTCCACATGCTTCGGCGGGGGCTGTCTGAAGTCTGAAGAGTATCTTTCCGCGCGTGGGCCCCTTTATATCTTGACAGTTGCCAGCTCGGACGGGGGAGACATCTCCCCCTCTTATCTCGAATCCGCATCGTCGCTGTTTCTCTGGTCAATTCTGTCGAAATGCCGTCTTACTGTTGATAACGTGAAATCCTTTCTTTTCTTTTCTTTATTTTCTTTTTTGTCGGAAGGTCATTCCCGGAGAGAAATTGCTTGAAAAATCAAAGCTTAGGCGACCACAACTTTTGATCCGACGTGGCCCCTCTACTATTGGCAGCGAATATGAACTCTGGAAGAGGAAAGATTCAAAATGCGACCGGCGAAGAAAACGGAATATGCTTTTGTTAAATCAATTCTAAATTTATTGTGTAAATATTAATATAGTGTTAGACTTTTCATTTATGCTAATATAATTTAAAGCTTTTTAGTAAAATTTCAATATAATCTTCGAATCAAACTCGCGATTGCTAAATAGCCATTTTTTAGTGATATGACACGGTTTAGAGTCCTTTTCTGAATGTTTTCTATTTTTCTTCTTTTTCTTCCTTTTTCTCCTCCTCCTTCAACTAGATATGGCCCCCCTTCTTCCCTTTTGCAATTGAATCCACAAACCCCTTTCTACTCATTATGGCTGCCATCAGGGTAAGATGATGCGGCCCCACAAATCCAAGCCTCAATGTCGGATTGGATCAAGCGTGAGCCGCAGGCCTCGGGCTTGAAAGCACTCAACCAAGATCTAGGGTTCGTTCAACGATAGTAAGGATGAACCGCTGCGACCCAAGTGAAAATCAAAGGTGAGGGATAGTCAGCCTCCAAGCATACCATACTTTGTGATTAATGAGACAAGCTCATCGATTAGAATTTCATTCCCCTTCGGAGCATCGATGGAGGAGGGATTGTAACCCATGCAATCATTCTTAGTTTCTTGGAGTCCAAAACTTCATGTAAGTCAAACGTAACATTCTACGTAAACGATCACTGTTTTCCATGGACTTTTATCTTCAGATTCAATGCGGTTAAGATTTGAATGAATTTCATCCCTATTTGTATAGAAATTAGATGGTCCAAACGCCAGAATCACCAATTACTAACACACAATCGCCACAACCAGCACGGGCGGTTTGATGACAACAAGTTTTATCTGAAAAAAAACTTGAGATTTTCACTCAACCTGCCAACTTATGAAATTCATTGACTATTTTTCATTTCTCATGACTAGTCCATGTACAATAGAGGTATAGTAATAGAGGTATAGTGTTGATTCCAGAGTACATTTAATGCCGAGGTGATGTAATCCATCAACAAGTTTTAGATTAGTATAATAGAGTAATTATGTTGATTTTTGTCTACCTTACTGTGAAATTGTAATTAAATTTTGAAAGCTTTACAACTTAGAGTTCTTTTTAATCAACACAAGACATAATCGGGAGTTACATTTAATTTAGAGGAAGTAACGGGTCCAAAATATGATGGAGTGCACATGCACAATGTCATTGCGGGATTACTTGAGAAAAAGAGACTGCACAACACATTGATTAGCGTTGTGATGGTGGCTTATGACGCTATGTTGAATGAGACAGTCGTATTCTCCGTTCATTATGTGTTTCTTTTCTTTTTTCAATTATTTGTCGGTATATATTAATTTCCATCTAACATGGGTTGTTGGTGCCTGCCTTGTTAGATAAAAAAATCGCCAACAAAAACGAGAAAAAGGAAACCAAATTACGAGATTCTCCATAAATTGACTAAAATAGTTACTGATATAGTCTATTCACACAGAAATCCTTACTCTTAAAGTCTATCCTCACCTGCTCAATATGCCAAAATCAACGAAGATGGTTACAATATGCCAAAAGGTGGGATTTATTCCATTGGATTCTCAAAAAAAGAATTCACCGATTTTGAATATCTTCAGCAAGGAAAGCAAGGTCATCATGGACTATAACCCTCTCGTGTGTGCCTAAGATCTGCTTAAATCGGCCTTTTAGAGCACTATTCCAAATAGTATTTCTCATTAGATATTATCCACTAAGGGTCAATTCCAAAAAAAACCCAAAACTTTAGGTCTAGTCCCAAATATACCCCGAACTTTTTTTTGTCTCAAGAAAAACCCCAAACTTTAGGTTCAGTCCCAAATCTGCCCGAACTTTTTTTTCTCGGAAAAACCCCAAACTTTAGGTTTAGTCCCAAATCTGCCCCAAACTTTTCTTTTGTCTCAGAAAAAACCCCAAACTCTTAGTCTATTCCCAAATCTATCACAATTCAAAAAGAAAATCATCAAAATTTACTCTAATCCTAAATTTGTCCTCGTTAGTCTCTGTCCAAAAGCCATATTAGTAATCCCTAATTTTTTATGTCCTAAAATGGTTTTACTTTGAAAATAATTTTCTATGACATATTGCTTATTTGTATTTATTATCTATGTGGAAATGCCATGTTAAGTTGGGACTAGACCATGGGGTATATTTGAAAATAGATCAAAAATTGATGATTTTTTTAGTACAAACGATGGGTAAAACCCCAAATTAGTATACCTGTAAATTGCGACGCGTTATTTAATTTAGCAATTTGACGATAAAATTTAACAAAAACTAATATATGGTAATTTGTTTTGGTGATCAAAAAATTAATTTTGGGTAAATTTGTCATATATGTACCAATTTGAGATTTTTCATGATATTGATTTTTTTTTTTTAGACAAAACCAAATTCGGGGTAGATTTTGGACTAAAATTAAAGTTTAGGGTTTTTTTTGAGACAAAAGAAAAGTTCGGGGCAGATTTGGGACTAGACCTAAAGTTTGGGGTTTTTCTTGAGACAAAAAAAAGTTTGGGGTATATTTGGGACTGGACCTAAAGTTTGGGGTTTTTTTTGGAATTAACCCTATCCACTAATTGCAATGAAGTTGTGCCATCCAAGAGCCAATTTGATCCGAGAAAAGTTAGAATATTAGCTTATCTATATTTAGTCTATGTACATATGTCACAATGATACCTTGCTTGGTCTAAAATTCTTAGAATTCTTATAGTGAGAAATTAGATTGAGAAATCTAGAGAACGCAATGTTACTCAAATGAAAATCGATGATACAAGTGAGGAGATAGTTCCCTATTTATTCAAGAGTCTCTTTAATTACAAGCATTGATTTTCTATGTAGTCTATCATCTAATTGATCCATAAAGATCTGCTTGGATAGTAGATATTGATCATTGTCACATTAATCAAAAAGTGAAGATTGACTCTATCCAACGGTTGTAAATATTAACCCTTGTCAAACAAATCCAATGGTAAAGACCTAATCCCCTTGCCAATCTAATGGATCTAAAGGACCTCCTTAGATCAATGATGCGGCGATTCTTTGAATTGATGATGTGGCAAAGTCTTGTATAGATTATTTTTCCACACCTACCAATATTTTTGCTAGTAGGCATTGAAACATTATCTTCTTGAGTTCCTCTAAATTCAAAATGGTAATAGGATGTTATGAATTTGAGTCTACTGCTATAGTATGTAGCAATCTAATCCACGTTTTTTTTTTTTCTTGATTGTCGAATTCTACTCAATATGGAATCAATGTTATTTTGTGGTTTTGCGTTTTAATCTTGCATTCGTGGTTAGTGTTGTGTGGTGTGCTCTATTTGCTAACCGCCTTCAGCATATCAACTTTCTCACTGAAAATTTTTTTTGGTCGGAAAAAAAAAAGTACTCCTCTGATAGCTTCTAGTTTATGTGACATTGTTGTGCTCATTTAAATTAAGTGATTTTGTTCCTACCATATAAAACTTCCCAGCCCAACCTTGCCGAGGGGACAACTGGGCTTTAATATTCCAAACACCCTTTAGCCTGCTATTTAGGTCCGAGAGAAGAGCTTTTATGTGAGTTTGGTCAAGTACGTTGCATTTTAATTTTTTTCCCATTAGAAAAAAAAAGTAAACCAAAACATTAAGAGGATATTTTGAAAACCTAAAGACTACATTTGGTGGACCGGATAAAACATTGAATAGGATAACTTTTAATATATCTGGTGTTTGGAGTAACGCGAAATCCGAACATGACTAGATATAGTCCGGATAAAAAATCCCACATCAGAAATGGGATAGAGATATATAAAATTTGAAAATTTGATTAAAAAAAATCATGTCTTCTTTTCTTCTTTTCCCACTTCTGCGCTCCATGATCGCTCTTCCTCTCTTTTGTCCAACACCACCATCATCAAACTCCAATGGCCACCGCTCCTCCCACCAGTAATGACCTACTTCCCGCCTTGGGCCACCGCTCACGGTGGCCCAAGCTCCTTGTCTTCACCTCTCCGTCTGCAACAACGAAGCGTCCTCGCAAACTCCTAACAAACAGCCAACAATTGCCTACCATAATTGCAGCAACTTCAACAATCTCAGCAAGCCCTGTACTTCCTATAGAGCTCACTACTTTATTTACTCCTTGTAGGTTTTCCCGTTGAATTTCCCAGCAACACATTGTTGCTGGAGTGAATTGTTCCTCCACCGTTGTTGCACAATTCGTTCTGGAAAGCCCCATCTAGGTCAGTTTTCACTACATCCATGCTTTTTGTCGCTGCTGGCCGCGCCTCTCATACTGGTGGTTTCTCAATTCTGACGGCCATACTCTTCACTGCCTCTCTACATCGCTCAACTCCATCCTTGTTGTGGGGAGCTTCGTGATCCTGATCAAAGCCCGATGCCTCCTCCACGAAGAAAATGATCCGACGGAGGCAGTGCTGCAGCGTGGCGAAGTCGGTGATGGAGCATGGTGGAATCCCTCGAGTTGGTGAGGGCGGCAAAAGGGATTTTCCCAGAAGGGGAGGGTTTCCTCGAAGTCATGGGGAAGAAGGGGCATCCCACGTGGATAGTGGATTGGAGAAGGACGAATAGTTTTTATGACTTTCGTGATTTATTTTTAATTATAATCCTCCAAATTAAATATTTATTTAGACAATATTTATTTAAATCCATGCTATATCCGAACGTCAAAAAAATATTGGATAGGGTATGCAAAAATGTCCGGACGACCAATTACTTTGGATAATGGATGGGCTTCGGTGTGTGCCTCCACTTTGTGAGTTCGATCTCTTCTGTCCACAGAATGCTATCAATTACTTTTGGGCCACTTGTCAAGGTAAAACACACGACTTAAATGGGCTAACGAGGAGTTTATGAATTTTGTGTAAATGGTCGAGCAAAACTCAAATCAATTCGGTTGTAAAACAAAAAAACAAAGTATACCGTTCGGCATGCAATTAAACATAATGCATTACACATGATTTTTCTTTTTGGCTCAAAATAGAAGCCAAGAACATAGATTGAGATTGAACCAATGAAGTTCACT
This sequence comes from Corymbia calophylla, assembly GCA_014182845.1. Classification (NCBI taxonomy): domain Eukaryota; kingdom Viridiplantae; phylum Streptophyta; class Magnoliopsida; order Myrtales; family Myrtaceae; genus Corymbia; species Corymbia calophylla. Next base: position 31,949,609 of record CM024698.1, on the reverse strand, counting down.
TAAAATAAAGAAGAGATAAGGGAGGTCCCACCGGGAGTCGAACCCAGGTCGCTGGATTCAAAGTCCAGAGTGCTAACCACTACACCATGGAACCTCGTTTTTGTCCCGGAATGTACTTTTATTAAAATAATACGTTAAATAACAAAGTATGATCTACTTTTGTCATTATCAGTTGTGCAAGATGCTTGACGATTTGCAAAAATCAGACCGTAATTGGTGCAGGCATTCTTTATCTTTGCAAGTACTAGTATCTCGATAGGGTCCCAAGGAGATGTAGTTGCTTTAACTTTGTGTTTTTTTTTTTTGGGGTGGGTTTAAGCTAATTCTCCACATCAAAGCCTATGATGGAACATATGTGAAGATTTAAATTCCAACAAGAAAACACACACGTGGATATTCATAGTTATCCATTTAACCATAATAGCAAAGTCACTATCAAGGTAAAGAAAACGAGAGGGAATGTATCAACATTGAACACATGAGATTTCAAAAAGAAAAAGTAGCAGAATAAGACATCACGCAATAAATAGGTCATCCTCATACTCACATTTATGTAAAATTATTTCATGCTTAAGTCTTTTTACAACGCATCCTATAAAAAATAACCCTTCAAATTAGTCCCGTTTCCTCCACGTTTGAGTGATCGAAACAAGAACAAAAAGGTTTCCCACACCATTGACAGAATGGAAGAAAAAGGAAATTTTCCTATACACATAAGTTATTAATAAAATATTTTGCCAAAAAAGAACCATCAAGGGGTGGTGGCGCAGTTGGCTAGCGCGTAGGTCTCATAGCTTCTGAGTTATCCTGAGGTCGAGAGTTCGAGCCTCTCTCACCCCAATACCATTTTTTTTTCTATTTGTTTATTTTATTTTTATTTTTGTTTGGTAAATGTTTCACGAAATTCACGTCCAAAACTATCCCTCCTGCAAATGCCGAAATAGCTGGTTTTGATGACGCTGGTACATTGTTATGACTATCTATGCCCATTTGCCATAGTCTTACAAGTAATTTTCTATTCTCATTGAGTCGTGATGACTTTTTGTTCAATGTGCCAAAGCATCTGACTTACAATGCCATAGAACACCTTATTGTCATACGTTCAAACAACTATGAAGTAACGATTGGTGTTTATAAATTGAATGTAGTTTGCCATGTTATACTTAGAATTATCTCGCTTTTTGCATCCCATGCGGTGCATTCAAATGTCATATTAATACAGATCTCATGTTTTTCAAATAATGGGGTGTTTGAACTCTTCGAGCACCCACTAATTTCTCATGAGTAATCACGACAATTTCTATCATTTTACGTATGCCGAGCAATCCTAATATAATAAAAAAAACCTATGGTGATTTTGAGTCGAGGTTTTAAGCAAGCAAGATGAAACAACAAGGGGGTGGTGGCGCAGTTGGCTAGCGCGTAGGTCTCATAGCTTCTGAGTTATCCTGAGGTCGAGAGTTCGAGCCTCTCTCACCCCATTCCCATTTTTTTATGTTTATTTATAGTATCTTTTGTTTTGGTAAATGTTTTACCAAATTCACGACCAAAACTATCCCCGCTATAAATACCAAAATAGCTGATTTTGATGATGCTGACACATTCTTGTCATAATTTGTGTCCGTTAGCCATAGTCTTATTAGTAATTTTCAATTCTTACCGAGCCATCATGACTTTTGTTCAACGTATCAAATGATGCAACTTACAGTACTAAATCATGTCTTCTTGTCAATCAAAACGACTACAAAGTGATGATTGGCATCAATGTATAGATTTAATGTAATTTGCCACGTTATACTTGGATTTCCTCTCACTCTTTGCATCTCGTGTCATGCATTCAAATGTTATGTTGATACAAGAAACATGAATATCTTTCATATTTTTCAAACAATGGGGTGTTTGAACTCTTTGAACACCCACTAATTCCTCGCCGAGTAACTATAACAGTTTCTACCATTCCATATATTGCGCAATCCCAATATAATTTTAAAAAAAAAAAAACTGGTGGTGATTTTGAGTCAAAGCCTTAAGCAAGTAAGACGAAGGCAAACGCCATTTAAGTCATCATTCTTTTTTGATTTCCAATATCCTTCCTACAAATACAAAAATAACTAAGTTTTGATGATGCTGGCACATTCCTATCATAATTTGCGTCAATTTGTCATAGTCTTATTAATAAGTTTCGGTTCTTATCGGGTCATCATGACTTCTGTTCAACGTATCAAAGGATCTGATTTACAATACCAAAGCACGCCTTATTGTCATCTGTCATAACAATAGCAAATTAATGATTGGCGGTGATATATGGATTGAATGTAGCTTGTCATGTTATACTTAATTTTCTTTTCACTTTTTACATCTAGTGTCATGCATTCAAATATCATGTCGACTTGAGGTTCATAAATATCTTTCATGTTCTCCTATCAATAGGGTGCCAAAACTGTTTGAGTACCCATTATTTTTTGTTATTTTGTATATATTGAGCAATCACGGCATAGTAAAAAAATGGTGATTTCGAGTCAAGGCTTCAAGCGAGCAAGACGAATAGAAACTCCATTTAAGTCATTATTCAAGTCTAATTTCTAGTTGAGCGGGCAATCGTCTTCCTTGTTCACTCGAGCAATGGTCGGTTGACATAGTGCATTTGGTAACATTCCTATTCCTGAGAACAGTTTCTTTTGAGAAATAGTTCTTTTCTATTTCTACTCCCTTGAACAATTTCTAAGTAAAATAGGGCGTTTGGTAACTACAAAAATTTATTGTTCTCGGAATAGAAAAAGAATAGAAATGCGTTTGGTACCCAAATTTTTTTTAAATTTCTTTCTTCCTCGACAGCGGTGGAGACCTAAGCAGCGGGCGGTGGCGGCGGCACCGACGGTGGTGGGGGGTGTGGACGGCAACCGAGGGCGGGCCGATGGGTAGGGTCGCCAAAGAACCGGCGATCGACGGCCACCCACCGACGTTCGGCAGCCGCTACCCCTGGGCGCCGTCCACACCCCGCCGCCGCTGGTTGCCGTCGCCGGTCGTCGCCGCCGGTCACCACCGCCGGTTGCCGTCGCCGATTGCCGGCGGCCGGCAATGGCACACGGTAGGCGGTGGGCAGGTGGCAGCGTGCAATAGGTGATGAGTAGTCTCCAAGAAATAGTTTCTAGAAATTGTTCCTAGGAATAAGAAGCTACTTTTTTCTACTTCTCATTTCTACTCCAAATTTATTCTTAGGAACAACTTTCTATTCCCGATAATAGAAAAATCGGTTAGGTTACGTTACAAACGCATTTACTTTTTTTTCTATTCCAGGGAACAAAAATACGAAAAAAATAGAGGAATAAAACGTTACCAAACTGAAATACATAGTTAGTAGTAGAGGCTTGGGCTGGAACTTGGGCCGGACAGCATATAGCAGGCCTTTGTGTATTGGGCCAAAACTAGTTAGCACTTGCAACTTCTCTATGCTGTGGCCTTTGCCACCTAGGCTTGTTGGGCCAAAGCCCATCATTGTGAAGCAAGACTGCATTGGGCTGCCACACCACAACACGCATTGCTGCTTAGGACAGTAATCATTACCGACTCGACGCTAATCACCGCCTGGTGCCATCTCGCAGCGGTGGATCACCATACAAAATTCTCCCCTTGCCCCTTCCGAATTTTCTAGATGATCCTCAAGAACACCGATTCAAGACATCACCCGACCACGACATTAAAAGGGCAAACATACCACTCTTTAAAAGGCACATATGCAAAATTGTTGAGATTTGCCTTAATAACCATCCTTCTTAAATGAAAAAGAGGAGGTGAGAGTTCGAATCATCACCTTCTTAGGATGGATTGGAGGTGAAACTCTTATGTCTTGCAATAAGATATGACCAAAGTTTGAGAGTAAATATTAAAGTAAAAGTAGAGTATGACCGATAAAATTCGACTCTTATGCCTTGCAATGAGATAGGATAAAATTCTGAGAATGAAAATTAAAGTAAGAATAGAATAGGATCGACAAGAAGAAAAAAGGCACATATATAGCAAACGTTGAGAAGAGCAATGTTGGAACTTTGAATAGGGGAAAATGACAGAGGGGCATATTAGCATGCTCAAGTGGATCCGTTCCATTTCACGATCAAAGCCTGTAGGAGCTGCTACAGTGATGGGTACACATCTCTGGGTCCAAACCCATGTCGTTTTGCTTTGGGTTTTCTTCACCTTCTTTATTTTTCTTTAATTCAATTTTTGGGGAGTGCCTTGTGTGTGTGTGTGTGGTGGACATGGGCAACAGCTGGGCGGACTCTCCTCATTGTACAGTGTCTCCTGCTGCTCCAACGACAGGGGAGATGTCCAATTTCTCCATGTCCCTACTATAACACGTGTCCTTTTGCCAATCGCCCACTCCACTTCGTCAGGCTACATCCTTCGCATTACCGGACCTTATTTCTTTTTTCCAATTTCTTTTTATCAAAGTAAGATAAATATTGGGCCGTTGTAATTAGAGGAGTTGTTTTGTGGGGATGCATTTGCGCTCTCTCTCTCCCTCTCCTTTTTAAGATAATCCACAGAATTAAGTTGTTTTATTCTTTGTCGAATTGATGGATTAAAATATATATATATATATATATATATATATATATATATTTTGCTTAGCCTAGCTTTCATATTAAAGAGTGTCCTACTGTTCAAATATAAGTTTTTACCAATTGACAATCAATATTAAAGTTCATAATCTAATTGAATACATACTAAAGTTCAGTTGTTAGTCGCGGAGTCACTTCTCAATAAAATTAGTGTTGTTTGATACAATATCAAAGTTTTTTTATAATCTCTTCACATGTTATTCGTCGATAATTATGTAACTGTGAGTCATTTTTCTTTTGAAAAAAGTCATTTTTCACGGTAATTATTTGACACAAATAATGACAATAGATCCTTCGTCGTTAGGATTGGCAGATTATGATAGAGGCTCTGGTTGAGTCACGTGGAGCTCTTTCGCAAGAATACGAAGTCCTAAAACTTGTTTTGGAGCCATGGTTTCCGGAGAAAGGAGCAGCCTCTCTCTGCCAAGTGCCACGTTCAATGGGACCACGGTCAAGCACAAGAGTGGCACTGCAGCAGCAAATCTGGTGTCCAAGGTTTTACGGGCATGCCTCATTTTTTTTTTTTTCCTCGTAAAAATGCTTGGAACCTCAAAAAATGATCTCCACAAACTGCAAAGTACAGCAGGGGAGACGTGGTCGCTCTATTCGCCCATCGCTGGCTCTCGCAACCATATCCTCAAATCTCTTTCATGCAAAGCTGAAGCCCCTCACCTCCCCATATTAAACAAACCATCCCCCGTTTTTCATCACATTCCAATAATATCAGCAGACGAAGGGAGTGTCTGAGCGAGCGAGAGAGAGAGAGTCGAGAGTCGAGAAAGCTGCGAAAGAGAGGATGGCTCAAACCATGATGCTCATGCCCAGTGTCTCCGGACACTCGGTGGACTTGAGGACGGCCGATCGTTTGCTTCAGTTCCAGATCCAAAGACTGAGGCCTAACTCATCTTCTCTCTCTCGGAATCTCCTGTTTAGCCCGCTTCCTTCGCCTGCAGCTTCTTCTCGTCGCTCCTTTGCAGTTTTCGCTCTCTTCAAGTCCAAGACCAAGGCCGCTCCTAAGAAGGTCCCTCGCTCTCTTTCTTCTGTTTTTCGCTTGTCGTGCTTGAATTTGCTTTCGGAGATGAGGGTTTGAATCTTGGATGAGAATTTTCGTTCTGGGCTTGTGCTGTTTTTCGTGTGGTCGACAGATGGAGAAGCCGAAGCCGAAGGTGGAAGATGGCATTTTTGGGACGTCTGGCGGGATTGGTTTCACCAAAGAGAACGAGCTCTTCGTGGGTCGTGTTGCTATGATTGGCTTTGCTGTGAGTTCCATCTCTTTTCTTCTGCTCCTGCTCAGAGTGATTCCGCACTTTAATTACATGCATGAGCATATGTCTCTCTTGATGACCAAACGAGTTCGAGAATTGAATGGAGAGGTGGCTTTTAGCATTTCACACGGGTTATCTTAGCTCAGACAAGGGAAAACCATACTATACTTTGATTGTTTAATGGTGTCGATTTCATGTGGAGATGGTAAGGTTTGGTGAGTGATGCTGAAAGACTGTATGTTAAACAATCTGACTAGTAAAATGGATTTTACTCGGTAGGGTTCATTGTTTTCCGTTTTATCTCTTTTTCCTTTTTCTATGGCAGCTTCAGTATATAAGTTATTTACAGGACAATATTGGGTAGGCAAGATAAAAATAGCAAATTGGGGAGCAAAAGGGGTAGTTTTTTTGGGGTTAAATTTGCTAATCAGTGTAAACACATTGTTCTAGAGCAATGCAACATGTATAGCTTACTACTAAGCATTTACTAATTGGCACGACAATAAACGATGTGTTATATATAAATTAAGATTCATCTTTTCAACACATGAAAATTACAGGGTCTCTACTTGAGGGACTTCAAAATGGCTCAACAAAATTTAATGACATTATTCCGCAGACGAGCGTATTGGAAAAGCTTTTTCAGTACATTTAGCATTTCTCATGGTGCTACCCTTTGTCAGATTGCCGAGATTCAAATAAAGAACTTTTTCCTTACAGGATTAATAAGTTAAAAGGTCAAGTAAATGAGTCTTATGTTGTCAGACATATAACTTCCACATTGTGCAATGCATCATATGAAGTCTTGGAAAACAATGTTCAGGCATCCTTGCTGGGTGAGGCAATTACAGGGAAAGGAATTCTTGCCCAGTTAAACTTAGAGACTGGTGTCCCCATTTATGAGGCTGAGCCTCTCCTCCTTTTCTTCATCCTCTTCACATTGCTTGGAGCCATTGGAGCCCTCGGAGACCGTGGACGGTTCGTTGATGACTCAACTGGGATCGAGGGGGCCGTGATCCCTCCCGGTAAAGGTCTCCGCGGGGCACTAGGTCTTAAGGAAGGAGGTATGTAGCAGCATCTTACCGTTTTATTTGTTTTAACAGTACGGCAGGTGGAAATGATTTGGAATGAAAGTTGGGCTTATTCCGCCATGGCATCTTAGACGCGCTCACTAAAATAGTTAACTAATTTGGAGAATGTACGGATTCCATGTACACGAAAGTGTGTTTAGCTCCTGAAAAATTTTGCCGTCATCTTGCGTGCAAGGTCCACTGTTTGGGTTCACGAAGGCAAATGAGCTCTTCGTCGGAAGATTGGCCCAGCTCGGGTTCGCCTTCTCTTTGATCGGCGAAATCATCACTGGAAAGGGAGCTCTAGCTCAGCTAAACATCGAGACTGGAGTGCCCATCAGTGAAATCGAGCCCCTGGTGCTGTTCAACGTCCTCTTCTTCTTCGTCGCCGCGCTGAACCCTGGAACGGGCAAATTCCTGACCGATGAGGACGTAGAAAATTAAGACAAACCTTCGAGTACAGTGTGGTGTTATTCGAAATTTGTAAGTCTTGATAATACTGTTCACTGAAGCAGCCGTTTACAGCATCTCTCAAGAGCCGATATTACGAGCCTCATTTTAATTTCACCTCAGCCCTCAATACACTCGGTTGGTCAAAGAGTTGCATTAATCATAGGGCACGAAAGAACACGCGAATTTCAGAAATCCATTAGAGTAGAAGCTTCCACTTTCCAGCGCGCTTTGGATCGTTCCAGTCGCAATTTGAAATCTTGGGGCACCACCCCTCCATCTCGAATTCCCAGCTATACATTTGCCGTCTCTTATGATGCAAATTTTATCGTTGCCTGTGAACACCAACTAAAAGCTAACATTCGATTTATGGTAGAAAACGACCACTAGAAAATGAAGTCGAACGTTAAAACACCAATATCTTGTGACATGATACTGTTGCATTGGCAAAACATCGCGGTGCTAAAAATTTCAAAAACCACAACTTTGAAGTACAAGATTTACCAAAAATCACTGGTAACCATCAGTAACCAAATGAGCCTGAAGATCTGCTAGCAAACTGCGGGGCTAGAACTAGAAGCAAAACAGAGAAGCCACACGAAAAAGACTGAGTTGGCTCACACTATGAAATATGAAAGTTCTGCATTGAAAAGAGCTCCTTTGAACAAAATATAAATAAAAAGCTCTTCAGGAAAAACTGAATGCTAAGTTAACTATGATGACTGTCAATCAATCTGTAAACGTGGACGGAAAATCCACATAAAATCTTCCAAGTCAGAAGAAGACAAAAGGAAAAAGAACATTACATAGACAGTACTTAGACATGAATCGATGCATCAGCTAGGAGCAGATCTTCCATCAGCTCCATCTTGTGCATTTTCCCCAGAAGCTGTGCCTGTGAACATCTCCATTACACTTCTTAAAGCCCCCGATAAATCCTCGGGCATGTTTTCACCCACATTCAGATTGATGTTCCCACCAATTCTTATCTCAGGCCCACTAAGTTCAGGGTCACCACTTCCTTCTCCTTGGGAATGTTGTTCTTGTCCTTGGTATGCAGTTGAACCCCAGTTTGCAAACATGTTAGACAAGTTCACAGGAATGGCATTAGGGTCAAGCGGGAAAGAACCAAATGGAGGTGGAGTGGCTCGGCTTTCTGATCCACTCGAAGATTGGCTGTTAGATTCGTTCCCAGCCATATTCATGAATATGTTAGCAAAATTTGGAGGAATTGTGCTAGGATCAAAAGGAAAGGATGTAAAAGGTGGAGGAGGAGCACGGCTTCTTGATCCACTCGTAGATTGGCTGTTAGACTCTTCTCTGGTATGGTTAGATGAACTAGTGTCCTGCTGCAGCAAAGGTAAAGATGATCCTTAGTAGATGTAAAATGAAGCCGAATGCTACAAAAAAAAGGGCTGCAAATGACGATGAGAAAAGACATACGAAAGTAATGCTGATAAAAGAAACCTAGAGTAGGACACTAAGCTACTCCAAACAAGTATCCAGAAAGCACTTTGCAAAAGCTGAGAATATGATCAGAGCACACATATTGTACACCTAGTAGAAATTGAATCACGCGAGTGTTAGAAGAGAGAATTTATGATAAGACCAGGGCATTGACAGAAGCACTTCCCTAGGCAGCAGGCATTAAGCAATCAATTGCCAAAGTAGGTCTTGGCAAAGACCATATATTCATTCACTACATTATATCTCTTCATTGCCAGGGAGCCGACACTCAACAGTGAAGTACCAATTGAGAGGTGCAATTAACTTACACAGACCAGGATAATGGAAAATTAGAAGTTCATATTACCTGGTTACAATCTCTCCACTGTAATTCTTCCAGTTTCTGCTTGGCAACCTATAGTCCAACAGGATATTGTGAGAGAGAGAGAGAGAGAGAGAGAGAGAGAGAGAGGGGGAGGGAGGGAGGGAGGGAGGGAGAGCTAATCCAACCCGAATATTCTCTTTGACAAATTCATTGTTTGGATCGAGTTGCAACGCTGCATATATTATGAGACATTGATCAATAAAATGGGGAAATAAAACAGATAGAACACACTCATTGACCAATAATGCCATTCATAAGCAAAGAATTTGAGTGAGACATTAACCTAACAGAAAATCCAAGCGTTTTTCTTCAGATGCTAAGAAATTTATAAAATTAGGAGAGGATGAACCAGCAATACAGGAAGCATAACTGACGTTACATAAAGCAGTCCAAGAAGTCAATAACATGTTACACTGGCATGGTCAAGGAATTGCGGCTCTTATCCAACCATTTGCCATTTCATCTAGGGGAAAAGGTGGAGAACAATTACTTGAGCATTAATGAGACACCAAGTTATATCATGCCTCTTTTGACAAATAACGAATTAGCATATATTCAACTGTTCAGTGAATCCTAATTCTTAACACCTCCTGCCATTACAGTATTAGGCTCGGCTCCAATAAACGAATATAAAATGAGAAGCTGAGGTCCAATGGGTGCAAAAGGAGTATTCAGCCTACCTTTCTTAAAACCTTTATCAATAGAGTCAGCATAATTCCCCAGAGCATAATATGCTGTACCCAAACGGCTATATGCCTTTGAATAATTTGGGTCAATCTCTAGAGATTTATGACAGTCTTTGATTGCATCATCGTATTTGCCAATCTGAGTATAAGCAGCCGCCCTGTCAGATGTTTAGAGAATTCAATTAATCAAGAGTGATGAGAAGTTACCCATGGGATAGCTTATATGGTGTTTTTTCCTTATCACTTATCATAGTTAAGTTCCATTTTAATAAAAATATTCAAGCCACTCCAGCCTTTTAATTTCTCATGTGACTAGTTCTTCCAAACAAGCCACTTCAGCATTTTCTACAACTACATTGAATTGTTTGCATTCTCCATCTGTTAGCATTCAGAACTAAAATTTCATTGAGAGAGATTCCAAATTCTTGCAACCAAAATAATGCTGTAGGAAAATTCACTATCTCGAGTGCATTATGTATACTACTACTTTAACTTCATGAACGAAATAACAGAAAATAAGGTGTGGAAAACTTAAATGGTAACCAGCCAGTACGCCAAACTCATAAGACAAGAACACAAGTAATTTATCCTATCAAACGATTAAATGATCTCTTAAATGGTCGTTGTTCATGAGAACATCCAGTTCCCTGAAATATCTTTCCCTAACACAAGCCCTGCTGCCACTGAAATTCATAATGCGATTATGTCAAAATAGCTACAGAACTATTACATGGATTCAATCAAAAAATAATTCTTGTAATATCGTTGAGAATATCTTGTACATTACCATATTCACAATCCCCTAACAGCGTCCAAAAGCAACATGTGCTAGAATCACAAGGTACTATCTTTGGCGGCACATTGCAAGATACTAATTTTAACAGTTGAAAAGAAACAAAAACATAGTTACACTATTTTCAACTTTTGTTAGTTAAGAACAAAATAATCTTATAAGTATTGCTGCACCTGTTACTGTAATAGACAGCATTATTTTCACAAAGTGCAATGGCACAAGTGTACAACTCAATTGCATCAGCGTATAGCTTTGACTGCATGGCCTTGTTGCCTGAGAAAAAAACAGTCACGACAGCTTGTAACTTGCTTAAAAATCACATCATTCCAAAAATAATTTCTGACAGTTTAATATTAATTACGGATCACTAGAGACCAATAAAACAGAGCAAATGTATTTTTATACTCTTCCAAGTGATAGTCAGTCTCTCTTGCTAGCTCTTGTATCTATATCAGAAAGATAAAATTAATATCAACTTTCAAGTTCTTGTTGTAAACACAAAATACAAGTCAAAATGAGAAAAACTATTATTACCTTGTGATTTCAAGGTCTCTGCCAAACTTGTTTTGTTGTATTGCTGGCATCCAGATCCTTCCATCTCCTGATAGGTAACACGAAATGTTTTATTGAGAAAAGGTCCAGATGTAGAAAAACAGACAGAATCCAGAATTTTTTTTGGGGGGTGGGGGACCCAGGATAATTCCCATATCAAAAGACCAAGAACAACATATTACTTAAAGGGGAAAATGACACAAATAATCCCTGAATTTTGGCCCAATGTGCAATGTGGTCTTGTGTCATTTTCCCTAATTAAAGTGATGATAAATCAACTTCTAGGCTGCATGCGAGTTGGGTTGCACAATGTTTCCATAGAGAACTAACATCAGGTCACACCTGTGTTTTTTAACCGATCATTTTTACCAAAATAGATGATGACGCTTATACAAATGTGTTGGTGCCACCCATTTTGTTAATCAAAGTCACACCAGATTTACCTAGACTGGTAAACAAGCAAGGCTGGTTAAGGGCCAATAGTTCACCAACCAAGGGTAAGCATCATCTTACACTTTCCAAGGAAAATCACATGCATATGATAAAGAATGACTACATTGATCATGCAGTTAAAATAACTCAATGCAGCTCAAATTCAGGTGAACACTATTCAATGCCACCATAAACTCCCACAAGAAGTCAGTACAACGTACATTCATAGCATTGTGAAATAGGCGAGTCACTTTGTCTAGCTGGCCCACGTCATCGTTCCCATCAGGAGTACGCTTGAAAAAATGAACTTTCTCAAGTGCCGCAAAGAATTGCCCAAAGAGCTCGTCTTTAGACGATTCTGTCAAAACATGAGGTTCTCCTTCTTGAAGCCCATCCTGATCAAGCAAAAATGGAAAAGGAAAGTTAGGCAAAACTCAAAATAGACAAATATAATAGTGTCTCCTACAGTTAATTGGCAAATACACACATAAATATGTGATAGTTGCATGTCTTTAAAAACTTCAATTATAAACCCCCTTCCCCAACATATTGAAATTCACAGCCAACCCTTGTTCTAGTATGAAGAGATGCATCAAGTCTCACCAACTTAACCTGAAATATCAGAAGAGTCCTGAAAAATTTTGATATTGAAGACAGAATTCCTTAGTTCTCACCTTTAATAGCCAGGCAATACATGCTTATGGTTAACAAGATCCAAGTATAGATATTTCTGGATCTCAAAACCTCCTACAACTCAGTAGAAAATCAGGCAAAAATCAGGATGACACTGGAACCCCCCCAATGTAGAATTCTCAGTCCCCAACCGATATACAAGTACCCATAGGTAAGATGCCAAAGTTAAGTTGGCTATAAAAGATATCTAGCTTAAAAAAGAAACTTACTAAGGTTCTCCAACAGATCTATACACCCGAAAATACAACAACGCATTTGTAAGGAAGAAGTCAAATGGAATTGCAAGAAAAAATTAGCACAACCTTAGATGCCGATGATTTTAGTATATTTGATCCGCTAGACGTTTGAGCAATGGACGAGCGAGAAACATTCTCTGAAGTTCTTCCATTTTGAGGATACAAGTTGCTGTGTTGATGCTCACTCGAATGAGGAGATTTGAACATTTCAACTAGCAAATCAGGTCTAATTTGGTCATCATCACTAGAAGACATATCCACCTTAAAAGCCTCTGCTAGGCATTCTCTGGCCACTTCAAGACCTTCCACATCGACTCCGGGCGTAGGTTCAACTACTCCGAATCAAGAAAAACAACTATCAAAAAGGGGAAAAAGCTTTGACAGCAATCTTATGAAACGAGAATTCGCTCAAACGGGTGGGGGCTAAAACAATAAATTACAAGGAGAATGGTATGAATTGCGCTCATTCTTGCTTCTTCCCTGCAGAACACCATTCAATTAAAGAAATGGGCGTTCTCAGGCCAAACAATTCATGGAAATGCAGACGAAAAAACTGACCACTATGAAATGTCAATGGCTTAGGGACTCGAAAATGTACAATAGGACAACAACCTGAGGAGGAATGGCGACCGTGTTGTAACTCAATCAATTCGGGTGGCTCGTTAAAGGGCACAGGCCACACCTACCTCCACCGTGAAATTTTTGTTCACAGAAACGAAAAGATAAAAACAACGAAAAGGAATCTTGTTGCTGTTCCCAGGACAACTCTTGCGCATCGCACCTAAAGATCATGCACCACACTCGCACAGCAACGACCGGCAAATGCCGATCAAAGCGATTATCAACCGCCGCAAGAGAAGTCATCGACTGAAAGGAGACTGGGGCACATGAAGAAGCAAAAGCAGGACGATTGCGCGCAACATCAGCCTAGAGAGAGAGAGAGAGAGAGGACCAGAGGAGAGGAAGTCGAGGAAGGCTCTGACGATGCGGCGGGAGATGGGATCGTCGGTCTTCAATTTACCACCCATCTTTCGGGAGCGAAAGCAGCGAGCTCAGACTCGCACTCAGAGCGAACGCCCTCCTCCTCCTGCTCCTCCTCCTCCTCCTCCTTCTTCTTCGCTGTAGCAGAAGCTCGGACTGAGCAAGGGACGCAGAAACTGGGACCTCCCTCCCTCTCCCGTTCTGCTTTCCTAGCGAAAGGATTCGCGCGGATTGACTAAATGAAAACGAGTTCACGCCTGAGCTCGAATCCGCTGATCGGATCATCAGAGCCTCGGAGGGCCTCTCCTCTCGTGGGCCCCTCACCTACCGTACGCAGGCTCGACGGCCGTGATGGCGCGCGGTTCATCACCCGATCAGCCAATGCAGCCTACCTTCCCACGGGCGCACGGTGGTCCCGTCTGCACCCGAGAACGCCCGCAGAATTGTTCATGGGAGGATTTTCTTTTCTTTTTTTTCTTTTTCAAAATGGGAGGATTTTAGTCAGTTCCAGAAAAAAGCAAACATTTTCAAAGATATGCGTCCACTTAAATTGTCGGCAATAAAAAAAAAATTTCTCTAATGTTTAATTTATTCTGTATTCGACATGAAGCTGCTTGACTTAGACATTTATCAAAGGTGGATCCGAGATGAAATCTTTGCCTGGGGATAAGAAAAAATTATAAAGTTAATCCTTATCTCAATTTGTTATGATATTTCACGTGATTCCATTTAATTAAAAAGTAAGTGCTATTACATATATATTAAAGGGTGAAATTTAAACGGTAAGTACTGAGAAGATAAATAGAAATAGAAAAGACATAATTAGATTAATTAATGGGACGCAAATAAAATTATGTGATTTTCTAGCTTAAGAGTTAGGATGGGGTAAAAACCAGTTGAGTATATGTAATTTTGATAATCCGTGTTAACAACGTGGAGTTTCCATATCGTTTCCTTTCTCTTTTATTTTTCCTTTTGTTTTTCCCAATATCTAATCTTTCATTGTGGAATAGACAACACTTTCACGTTAACATCTACCAATAGCACACACGTGCACGTCATTTCTTCTCATTAGTATAGATTGAAATGGCATAACTTACTCATTAAATTGAATCATATTTCCTATGAATTTTTTCCTCTTTTGAACAAAACAAAGATAATATGCCTAATTTGCATCACTTGGGGTCTTAAGTGTGACGCCAGGGATGGTGAATTCTCTCACTTACGTATCACCCCAGGGTTTACTCTCCGTCTGCCAGCCGTGCGAGAATTTCCTAGGTCACCACAAAAAAAAAAAAATATGGGGACTCAATAGCAATTAAAAAATTCATAATTGCCGATGCTATATGAAATTAGGAAATGTTATATAAAATTGATTAAATCAATGCAATATTTAAAGAAATAAATTGATGGAAAAAGTTATAAAGAAGAAAAAAAAAAAAAAACGCTAGCATCTTGAAAGTTTGTTTAAGTTATAACCTTAAGACTCATTGAAACTAACGTTATTTTGAATGACACAAGCACAATGAGCGAAAGATGTAAGAAAATTACTTCTTACAAGGAGAATGACCGGAGTCTCTTGCAAGTTGCAACGTAGAGTAACGTGTCACTCTTAATGGCAAACTTCAAGGAAGAGCTTGTTCTTATGAAAAACATCATGCAAAATTGAATACACAAAAAAATTAAGAAATATTTTGAATTCAGTTAACAAAATAGAATAAAAACTGCTGGTTTTGGCAGATCATCCGCAACAATGCAAATCTACGACATTAATCTAAGGACACCACGGCATCTAAGGCCACCGCGGCATTGGCATTGTCTTGGTGTCCCCTGAGAGCTCGAGCATCTCTCTCTGTTCTTTTTTTGTTCTTTTTTTCTTTTACTATAATCAATCAGGGAGTTTTTTAAGTCTTAATTGAGTTTTTAATGAGTTAAAAAATGGATCTATCTCAAACTCATTTAAATCCCATTCCAACATTTTGTCAAAACTTTAAGTGACCTTTATTCCACTTGGTCCATTAAATATAAGTCAAAACATGGGTCCTTGACAGCATTTTGCCGGCGATATTAAGTGAGTGAACGATATAAATCTGTATCGATTGTTCACCCTTCGATCTTTAACGAGATTATATCCACCGTTGACTCATATAACTATACAAAGACATGCAACTGGTTCAGCCAGTTGACAAGTAATTCTCCAAGATAATTAGTGACTCTGCAGTGAAAAGTTACTAGCAACAGAATTGAAAATCACCTTAACTTGTGAAAAATTACCAAACACATGAAAACAGAGGCTTATGTAAGAATATGAATCTTCCATATTGAATTGCATTTGGACAAAGCACACGCCGATAGGGATATCAGCCGTAATCTCAGGTGTAAAAGCAAAGATGTTGGCAAGCCAATTTCAAAAGTCAGGCATGATGATTAGTTCATGTATTGAACTGGTTAAAGCAGCTAATTGCAGGATAAAGTAGCCATAAATCGGACATCCTTCATGGAATCCTCTAGGACAAAAGGAATAAGGAACCAAGCAGCCAATGAACTCTCAAAAAGGAACTCGAGCTGCAAATGCTTTAGATGTTTTGCTCGACTGGCAATTTTAGACAGTGGCTTTGTAAATATTACTCACTTCCTGTAATTACATCCTTCACCCACCTTGTGAGATCTTCTTACTCCTGGTTAGTTTGACTTAGAAATAAATCAGATTCAAACACAGGTAGTGAGTACACAATTAATTTCTATACAAGCATTATATATAACATTTTACCTGGACATTATAAAACGCTATACAAGAACCAAAATGTCGAGGGGAAACCTGAACATTTACCAGGATGGCACTTGCCAAACGATTATACTAACTGCTATGCCTTTAGCATTAGAGGGCAAGAGCAATTTCCTTATCACCCGAGAGTTCACGTGATGCCCCAAACTTCTGCTTCTTTGAGTTCTGCAGCCTGAATGGGGCATAAAAAAGTTCACCATGCAATATCAAATATAAATAATCCTATGATGCTGTAAATTGTCTAAGAAGTCGAAGAAATTCCTCCTCACATGAAGAACCAAAACTATGCACTTTCACAGTTTAGAGAGAGAATCCACAGCAACAAATCTTCTAAAGCAAACTCTCTGCAGCCACCTTTTATTTTATTGCCACCTTTTAATCAGTTCTACTCCATTGAGAGACTCTCCACAGGTCAAAAACTTGACCGAACTGCATATTTAATACAGAAAGTTTCCACTCAAAACTTAAGTACCACTCCACCTGTCTTACTGAAACTCCATGGTAAACTGCCACTGCCTACGATCTCATTAAGAATAAGAGTCTCCTGGTTATTACATATATTATATTGTGTATAGAAATCTGAGACCTGTAATTCAGTCTCTGGATTTGCATAACACCGCCACCTTGTCTTACCTTACCGAAACTCTGATGAAATCTATAGCAGTCCGGCAGAAAGGCATGCCGGAAACTGAGAAATGTAACACTTATCTCTTTCTGTCCAATTAAATTAATTGATCCCTTAATCCCACTGAGCAATTAAATATAGCTTGACAGGTTTTAAAAACTTTAATCATGGTGTTGAGGGAGAGAGAATATTAGGAACAAGCCCAGATAAGATATTTGAAGGGCATAAAAGGACATTAGAAAACAGTAAAAATTTGCAGAGTCAGCAAAGATTTTTCAGATTTTCAAATGATCAAATATCAGCATTTTCCACCTTGATAAGTTCCCAGAACAAAAGATAATAACTTTAACTATACTGAAAACACCTAGTACAGCTTATAAATCTATAGGTGCTATGGCTAAAACTTACCCATTCAACGCTTGATTATCTCCAGGGTTTCACTCTAAGCACATTATTCCATCCTCCCCACTGCCATCCAACATTTCCAGATCTATATATGGTCAGTAAATACATCAGGTTACATCTCAGGAAGATAAACAGAATCGCTATGACATATATCTCAGGAAAATAAAAATAATGTTCTTTCGGACTAATGACAAAGAACCTCATCCTTTTTAACCATTCCAATGGTTAAGCACATTTGACCATTCAAGATATGGAGAACCTCTTCTGTAGTATTTAAACAGCAATAAGTATAGAGAGAGACTCCCTGAAGTTTTTGTTCCACAGATAAGTCCGTCTTCTTTACAAACATACAGAAACTGATCATTACTCATCACTAAAATGACATTTCCCAATATCCATAAACAGCAAAAGGGTTTCATGGAAAACAGAACACAGATAATAATACAACCGCCAGGAGTCATGGACCTATTCTCCAGGAGAATGAAAACGAAAACAGGTAACATATCAGCTAACAAAAAGAACAAGTATACAGTATAACACCAACTATTTTAAGGAAAAGGGAATCAAAGCCTATATATTATAGATTCTGCAAATTAAACAACACTTTCATAAAATTACATTACATGCATTCCTGACATAAAAAGTTTCACCTTATGAGCATTGCTTTCAGAGTAAAACCCGCAAGGTATGAATGGGAGATGGAACACCATAAATAGGGTTTATTACATATGAAGACAAAAACATCTCTATCTATCCAGAGATTCTCACCATTCATCGACTATAGAGAACAATTTGATTTGCTGCAGAACTTGCACCTCTTTATTACAATGAGTTTCCTGTGTGGAACAATTGTAAGGCTTTTAGAACAGTGAACTTTGGAGACAACAGTAAATCTACTCTAAGGTAAGGTTCGTTAAACCTTCAAGCGGGATGGATCTCTAAGCTTGGCTCTGTAAGATGCATTAGAATCAGTGGTAACACTACTCCCAGCCTCAGTATTCTCTTTCAAAGAAGTACCATTTCTACTAGTCTTCCTACTCTTTGCTTGTTTCTCTGTCAATACGGAAACTTTATCTACAGAATCACAAGACGAAAGAAGCTGTCCTTTGTCCACGGTTGGTTCGAGCCCGTGACTTCCATGCTCCACAATTGGTGGAAACTCCTTGCCCGACGAAACAGAATCCACATCTGGAGAGGGAACAGACTTTTGTTTCATTCCCATACTCATCTTGCTAGCAGTATTCTTTTGAGTTACTGAGTTTCTAGTAGTCAGGGAATTGACTTGCTCATGCAACACGTTTCTCAATCTTTTCAACTTCGTGTTTTCTGGTTGTTCACGATGCTCAACAAACCTTTTCCCATATTTATCAAGACTGCTGGCAACCTGAAAAGTGAACAAATCAACCAGAAAAACATTCATGTAACAATCCTAATCCCATAAATGCTAATGTTCTCTGCAGCAATGTACCTTGGAGATATTATTCTTGAAAAGCTCAATGATCTTCTCGACAAGTCCGTCTTCGATAGAATAGCGAGTAATACCCTTCGTATTAGCCTATAAGAAATGATTAAATTCTTATGCAGACTAAGTATGAACTTTCTAGTGGACCTGCTTCTGTTATTATTTCACTGGGAGACTTACTGTATAAATTGATGATGGCAGTAATACAACCCCAGGGGAACGTGATGAGGAGATGCTGCCCTGGTTTAACGAACTTGTAAAGGCACTTCCAATCTCTGACAGAATGTGCAGTCTCTGCATTGGAAATCTATATAATATGAAAAAAGTCTCAAATTGTAGCACATAAAGAATTAGGATGAGATCGAAGCACGTACAGAAGATTTATGAGCATCAACTGCATCCTCAGCTTTTCTAATACCTCTAAATATACTAAACAATTGTGAGAAAGTGTCAGAAACGAGAACCAAATCACCATTTACGTTCTCCGGGTTTACTAAAGCCTGTATGAGGTGAAAAAGAGGGCTGCAAAGGAAAATTATCCAAGCCTTGTCATAATACAAGATTTATATAGTTAATTAGCAATCAACAGAGCACTAAAGTTCATTCCCGCTTGAATTTACCTGCAAAAGTGACAGAATACGTGTTCATCCTGATATTTTTCATGAGGGAAATCCTCATCATGAGCAAGAACATGAATCAAGAATACCAATATGTAAACTGGCAAATCAGTGATTGAACATCCTTGCACGGAAGATTTCTGGTGACCACAAGCTTCCCTGGCATGGTCCTTAACAAACTGTCCCATATATTTAAAAGACTGAAGGAACAGTGTCAACAGAGGGCAGTTGGCAGATGTAAAGTCAAAGCAAAAGGAGTAATGGAGAATGATGGATAAGGACAAAAAGACATACATCATCTCTTATATCTGTGATGCAATCTGAAGTGGCCAATGCAAAAGCACATGCATATCTACTTGGAATAGCACGCTCCCTTAGTAGTTTACGTGTTTTATCTATGAATATTCTCCTGACCAAGGAAGAAGGATCCTGAACAAAAGCAAGCACATTTAAATAAAAATAAGATGAACTGTGAGATGAGAGGAAAATCACTAAAGCAGGTAGGACTGCAGCAATTATGTCAGAGAAGGACACAATGTGAGTCATGAAAGAGTAGGTAGCAGCTGTGGACGTGAGTTTATGCAAAACTCGCACTTGATAATTCCCGATAAAAAATTATACAAAGATAACCTACTGATTTGTCCAATGTCTACATATTCCTACAGTCTAGTTTTAACTGACAAAAGTTTTCGCTGAGAAGGTAGCTGAAGTACAATCATACAACCAACCTTCCTGACAAAAGAAAGAAAAGGAAAGAAATCAAGAAAAGAAGATCCTTGACCAGCTCCCAAAAATGGAAAGATGAGTCATCTTATCACACAGCTAAAAGGCCAGTACCCACAATCTTGGGAAAAACAGTCTTCTTTCCATGATAACAGAATAACAATCAGAACTTTTTCCTAACTATCTCAAAGGGAATTTGCACTATTTTCCAGCAATAACTTCCAGTAACCTAAATGACTGAAGCCTAAACAAGCATGACTTGAACATAGAAGTTTCTCTTTGGGCCGCGTTGCAAATCATAGCATCATCAACAACATATTAAAAAAGTACGTGAAAGGGAAACAAATGCTACAACAATGTTAAATTTAGTTCAAGTAATGTCCTCAATGCTGTAATCATAATGTCAAAAATTCTTAGAAGCATTAAGCAGGGGTCTAAGGCAAGCGCAGTGTACCTTTGCAGTTAAGATTGTAAAGTGAAATATTTCTGGAGAAATGTGTAAATCCCATCTCTTAGAAAGCCTAAGAACAGATTTTGCTGCAGCCAGTCTTATATGAGAAGAGTCATTTCCACTGCATATCCAACAAGATAAGAAAGATGAGTTCTCTAGACAAGCTTTCAACAAGAAAAGAAGCATGATGAGAGCATTGATATCTTGGGGATGGGGTGTTCATTGAGAAGGGTGAATGCATTCTGGCTTCTCATGAATCTGGGATAAGATTTTTACTACTTTTGCATGTCCTTCTCAATATAACCTCCCCCACCCCCCTAAAAAAAAAAAAAAAAAAAAAAAAAGAAAGAAAGAGAGAGAGAGAGAGAGAGAGATCAATCGCCTAAATGATCTATTTGTCTTCTATTTCTTCACCAAAATTAGCATTCAAAATGTGTTGTCGTCCTCGCAAATTTTTTTTTTCACCACAACAAGAATACACAACTACACCCTAGAATGTTCTCCTCCGCTCGCTACAAAAGTTATCAGTTATTTGGAGAAAGAAAAGGAAGAAAAAGGTAATTAACTGAATACTATGGACTCCTTTATTGAATTTCTTTCTTCATTCAAAAATTAGACATCAAACAATATAAAAGCCTCTCAAATAAAGTAACTCTAAGAATTGCCCCTTTGCAGTTTGGGCTCCTTGCCCGTGCAGCAGCATCCAGAGGAATATAGAAAAGAAAATAGAATGGGGAATCGAGCTAATTGTGGAAATACTTGTAAAAGAAAAGGAAAATTCTCCAAGTATCTCTTTTGGCGATTTATGGGTTTAACCTAACTTGATTATTTTGAAAAGAATAACAGAAAACCAAATTTTGAGAGCCAAGTATCAAAAGAAAGCACAATTAATGAAGAAGAATGCATGTGATAAAAAACACAGATTCGTTGATAGCAAATAGTACCTGGAAAGGACGGGATCAAAAGTTTTTCCTTCTTGCAACATTTTTACCAACAAACTTAACAAATGGTCAATATTTCTCCTCACATGGCTGCCCCGATGAGGCAAAAAGCTTTTGACAAGAGTTTTCAGGCCATAAATCTGCACCAGGCAAGACACAAATGAGTATAAGCTTAGACCATTCAGAGCAAGTCAAAATCCATAATAAGTTTATCAATAAATGCTTCTTTCTTATTGCAAGAACTTAAATCATTAAAAGCCCAAACAGAACAAGAGATAGGCTGCAGACTATTTCTCATTCCTATCTCTCATTTATCGCTGCTGAGCCCAAAGGCTCTATCTTCTTTCGCATAAACAGGGGGCAGTGTTTCTATCAAACCTTTGCAGAAATTCACTTAAATTTTAGGTCAGCTTTTGCAATCCTTTATAAAACCATCTCCTTGCACAACCAAAAAGTTCAGTCTTAAATATGGGCCATTTGTATTTGTTGACCAAAAGCCATAAAGACAGTTGCAGTCTCAGTCCTAAGGTTAAATGCTCATAATATTCTACTCTTGAAAAAACAGTTTGCCAGTCTTAACCTTCATTCTTTTTGCTAACAGACAATCACCCTCAAAGAATCATACTCTCTATAGCCAATTTTTTTGAGGATAGAGCTGTCTATCATCTGGTTACATACTCTCTAAATGTTCCAGGCCTTCGCGTTCGGGTAAGGGTGGACCAACACTAGGCTGGACCCTTGCTCCTCAACAGAAATTAAAAGCTACACTACAATTAGAAACTCCAACTTAATAAACTTCTACTCCTTTAAGGTACTTAACTCATAATTTTCTAGTGTTAGCATTGCATTTGGCTCTTTCATTCACAGGAAGAAATAGCAATTAGATATTTGTATTCTGCCAATCGTACAAGCAATCATTCTAGTTATTCAGCTGAGCTGCAATCAGTTGTTTGCACAGCAAACTGGGCAGCCTTATGCTATATGAACTCTTAAATCTGTTATTGCTGCTTTTAGGATTGAGGGAATAATAGTGCTCTTCAGTTAGCAAACTTGATGTTACTGATGGTCAAGCGTTGATAAAACACACAAGAAAATGTATGGCTCGATTAGAATGTGGTGGAAACAGTAACTTTAAGCCCTAACTCCCATGTCAAGTACCTCGGTAGGAGATTCTACTATCCATTAAAAATCAGAAGATCATGTGGAAGCCAAAAGCACAGATCATCAGGGCTAGCTTCAGTCAACTAAATTATAATAGCTATTAAACATTTGGATCACATCTAAATAAAGCCCTCTCTGCACTGCCAAAGTTCTTTCGCCTTTTGTCAAGCAAAACTCAAGTTCTTTGATAATTTCTCATTTTGACTTTTGCACTGTAATTCTGATCCCAAAAAGCCCATAATCAGGAAATACCAGAAACCCAAATTTAGCGAGAAAAATCATCAACTTTGCACTTTAATACAAAACTCTCTCAACATTACCCTTAATTTGCAGGAATTGCTACATCCAGATGTCTCGTCCCCAGAAGTTGAATTGTCCAGCGAATTCATCTACAAAAGACAATATCAACCATTAGGCAGATTAGTGTCCGAGAAAATACAAGTGAATGGGGATTTGGCAAAAGATCAGACCTGATAGTCTAGTACAAACTAAAGCATGGGTAAGCATACATTATAGCTCGTACAAAGTACCTGAAAAGTTTTCTCTAGTATGATTGTAGTAATCTCTCCATTTAGATCTTCAAAGGTGGCGGTTGAATGCTGTGCAAGACAACCCAAAGATTGCAAGACAGTGGGTAGATTCTTCCCACTTTGCAATGAATCAACCAATCTCTGGTGTGAGAGGTGCATCAAGCAAGCATTATTAGTGATATCAATAAATGCTAATACACCATAACATGTCTTTGCTTTAACAGCATAGCACTGACTGGACTAAAGTAGTCACTGGATAAAGAGAGAGAACAATGATGATAAGATAGGGAACTTATATAATTTCATTCATTCAGTCCAAGGATTTGAGTATTAATTTAAAGGCCACCTAAATCTCCCCGTTGAACCTCATAACTTCCCCTTAAGAGAACCTTTTGACTCAAATTTATGATCTGAACACCATGCACAACCACTTCCGTTTTATGATGCTAAATTACCTTGATTAGTTCTGAAAAGATATATTGCTCCGAACTGCCCATGACAGCAGCAATAGCAGAAACAGCAACTTTGGATTGAGCACGAGTACCATCAAGGCACATCCGCTCCAAGATCGGGTAAATATCACTGCAAAGTGAAGAAAAGTTTGAGTAATCCTGCTTAAAAGTCCAAAAAACATATTAAAACTATCCTCTTCAGAAGTTTAGTGGAATCAGAAATTTTAAAGTGGAAGTTCCGCAAAAATAAGTATCTCGCATCACTTACTGAAATCCAATCAAAAAACTAAAAGATAAAAAACTGCTTTTCTGAAATAGAAAAGGAAATATTAAGAGATGCAGAGTGAATAATTTTCTCTCCTACAAATGTAAAAGCAACAAGCAACTTCTAATGGATCTACAACCAATCATTGCATGGAATGATGAAAGAATCTCCGATTAGAAGTCAATTTTCTTTTAATTAAAAAACTCACTGAAAAAGCATATGGGCATTTTATAATATTTCCATAGGGTGTACTATAAGATGACAAGGAAATAAAAGGTTGCCACAAATATAAGTTAAACAATATAAGATTCTGTCCAAAATGTGAACTCACGGAGTTCAAAAACTACCTGAGTTTGACAAAAATGTGGCTGCCTGCTTTAGCTAAGACTTCAGTCAGTTGATCACGATAGGGCTCATTCTTCTCCAATAACAAACAGAGCTTCACTTCCGAACCTTTGAGGAGGGATGGGCAGTAACGAACAATAGCCTAGCCAATTTTAATAAAAGACTAAACATCGTAAGGATTCAACTTAATATATTGGCTTCGGTACAGAGTATCTTATTTTCCATTGACAATTCCTTGAATTGCGTCAAGAAAAAGAAAATTTCCAATAAACAGCATTTGCATCAAGCATGCACTTAGAGCTTATATTACACTACCAGAGAATGGAAGGAAAATATTTCTTCAATGCAATTATTTCCATGAACTCATCTTTAACATTTTCACTTCAAGAGAAGAAACATTCACTTATCACAATGTAACACCAAGACAACAAGCTTGCAGCTCGAGAGTAAATTTTCCGCTGCTTGCATTGATTATTCTAACAAGCAGTCAGATTAAACTCAAGCTACTCCCTCTTAAATTGCTCCTTTCAATTGATACTGTAGGTTTTAAGACATTTTATCCGGTTAAAAGACTGAGTTCTAGTACATGTCTACTGAAATGCACAAATAAAACCAGATGAAAGACAAAAGGACGCGAATTAAATTTTCTCACAAATATACCCCCGCACCCCTCTCCCCCAGTCCACAAACAGATCATTTATAAAGAATTAGATATCCTTGACAGCAGAGGTCTATCATCTGTTCCTCCTCTGCCAATTGGAAGATTCAATTTTTAAACTATTCAAAGACTTCCTTCCGTAACTATTATTTCTTATAGTCTTTCATTGCACTGCAAAACCTTCAAATTGACAATCTATCATCTGTTCCTCGTCTGCAACAGTTTTGGGTTAGTAGTTGATTCTCACGTTAGCAAAGGGTACCTA
Source organism: Corymbia calophylla (assembly GCA_014182845.1). NCBI lineage: Eukaryota > Viridiplantae > Streptophyta > Magnoliopsida > Myrtales > Myrtaceae > Corymbia > Corymbia calophylla. The sequence continues at coordinate 31,924,316 of CM024698.1, read as the reverse complement.
TTGCTAGCTGTGCTCCCAAAAATGAATAGCACCACATTCTTACCATAAGTAATTTGATCGAAGAAACCTCCAATTGTCTGCCTCCAAATTTCCCACTGGAAAGATAATCCAGTATATTTTGCACATGTTCTGAGCTGAATATGTTGAAGATGCACTTGGCACTTAGTAAACGCAAAAAATCGACATGCGGATGTCTATCCCTGATCTTTTTCACAAAATTTTCCTGAAAGAAATTGAGCAGATAAGAACAGTCAATACAAAGTATTTCCATTAACTGAAATACAAGGCAGAACACTGTACCAGAAAGTTTTACTAGATTCAAACTTAAATAAGTTTTCTTTAGTATCTAACACTGTGTGTTTGCTGTTGCCAAATATCTGTACTTATGATCATGATGGTCTTCAGATAAGTTGTATCATTTGGTCTGGTTCTAGGTCATTATCTACTTTGGATGATGTTACGGAGTGTCGCAGCGAGGTAGCTTTGGCTTTTGAGAAGTGTTTTGGCTCTTTTTATGTATTTCGCAACACCTCAAAGACCACGACGCTCCAAAACTGGCTTCTAAAAAGCACCTTATAGGTGCTTCCAGAGCATAGTTTTGAGGGTTTACTCGGTCAAAAATATCACTTATTTTAAACACTTGTTCATAGTTCAAAGATTGTACAACACCTAAAAATATTTGTTTTCAAATGTATTTAATAGCCACAGCCATGATACAAACATCACAACAACACCAAAATCTAAGCAAGATGCTACAGCACTACCAACAAGCTCTCAGTTAAATAATGTCACTCATGGAACAATGATCGTGTTCCTTATGCAGTGTCAAATAAAAAACAACTGTGAATCCTCTTAGGTTGGCCCACTCAGATTTAAGAAGTTTGGGCAATGTCCTTCGTAAGTTAGGATTTCATTATTTCACCACTTTCATTATAACCATTCAAAGTTGATGCCTGAATTCAGTGAAAGTTTGTTCTGACAACATAGTCCTCATATTAATTAAAATTTTACAAGACAAATTCACATTGTTATCTCAATTAAGTGTGCCAAAGCGAATGCATCGCATGTCCAGTCAAATAGTTGGATCTGACAAATGAATCCAATCAATTGGGCAGTATGAAGGTAAAATACGTGAGGCAAGTAATGCATAATCACTGAACAACTTGGAAGAGGCAGCAATGCCAAAATAAATGGATGTGAATACATAGCCTAGCGAAAGATGTAAGAATCACAACGTACTCGGGCATGTTGAGCTTTTATAATTGATGGTTCATCCAATAGCTGAGCAAGTGCGTTAAAAATATAATTATCCTTCATCTGGTCTAGCTTATAAAAGCACTCCTGTGCTTTGGCGGGATCTGGAAATGATGCAGACATTCTCTCAAATGATGCTTTGATTTTGTTTTCCAGTTCATCCGAACAGGTCTCCTGCAGCACCAATTTGAACCCATGAGTGCTCCAACATAATGACTAATTTTTGATAGAGCCAAGACCAAACAAGAACATCATTTTCCATTCTCATTCAGGCAGTCAACTCTAGTAAAGATAACCAATACGTAACAGGAAAGAAATACCTAGAGCTACAACCAAATTACTTCAATTGCATAAAGATTTTTGCGTGTTGACCATCATCACTATCAGTGGAATATCAAGGGAAAATAACACCAGGAATCAATAATGGACTCATAGGCAGACATAGACACATATGACAAAGGATTGGAATGATAATCTGCCCCCAACTTCAGAAACAAAAGAAGAATAGAGTGTGAGAATTCAAAGCAAAGTACCTTCTCTTTCTTTCTTAGAGCCAAAAAAATTCTCAGCTCAGACTGCAATCTGCAAGTACAATTGTTTCATAAGTAGACCATGGTTCACTCTGCCTAATGCAGCATCTACTACTTCTGCCTACCTGTGTTTCTGAGACAATATAGCATCCAACGTCTTTACATGCAAAGATGTGAACAGAGAAAACATGTGCACCCAATGCATTGTTCTCTCCAGTATAGAAATATCAGGAAATAAATCCTCAGCAAGTACAAGTTCCATGTTTTGGGACCTGAAACACATAAAATTGCATCACGGTTGGCGAAATGTCGATTTGATAACCGGGGAACAGGAGGTTTATATATGCATACCTGAACTCCTTACAATCTCTATCATATGAAAGCATCAACATATTGCATGGAATCCGTTCAAAATGGTCAACCATGGTCATGTTGCCTTCAGCACACTTGCTGCAATAACTCCTATATACTTCCATCAACTTCTGTAAGGCCTTCTTCCTCACAGATATCTGCATTAAGAGATCGTTATGGAGTTAGGACAGCTCTTACTGACCACAAAGGCAGATTTTTAAGAAAAGTACCTTCTTATCTCTAAGTCTTTCGGCAGCTTGAGATATCAGTGTGAGTGGAATGAACTTTAAATTACATTTCGCCAGATCACAGATAGCTACCACGGCCTGTATCCTCACTCTATCATCTATGTCCAATAGTCGGCCCTCAAGTGCAGCTGCCCAAGGTATTATCAACATATTAGATGCATAAAGTAGGAAAGACTACAAAATCAAGAACTACTGCCACGGCAAATGAACATGTTAGGTTGCTGAACAGCTTACAAAGAACTTCATGTAATTCAGCCCCAATGGGGTTGGCTGTACAGAAATCTTTTACGCATTGCAAAGCTGTAACTCTAACTTCCACAGATTTATCAGAGAATCTGTTCAAAAACTCTACGAAAAGATCATGATAATTCTGTGCAGCTCGGCATCCAGGCACGGAAAAGATTTTCCCAATCAAACTTACAGCTTTTATTCGAACATCGACTTGATCAGTCTACATGGAGAATAAGCTAATCAGTAAACATACAAGTATGCATTTAATAGAAGAACACGGCAAAAAAGTGATTTTCAAAATGTGAACACTTTAAAGTGATTGAAGTCCTCCAAATGAAGCCCATACCAGTAACTCTCGTGTCAGGTTTGGGATGACATCAAAAAGCATTTGAGGAGTACAGATGAATATTTTAAATATTATTTTATGGTAAATCTCTCTAAGTTCACTCCCTTCAGCATCTCTATCCATGATGCAGGATGTTAAAAAACCACGAACGAAGGGTTCAAGCTTCTGGCAACAAGTTTGCAGGAGAGAGACAGCAAGCTGAGAAGAAGCAGATGGTACACCCTGTACATGAATAATGGATACTTCAGAAGAGAGTAAGTTGAAACTTTCAAACAAGAGTGAAAGCAACTTCACTAATGACCAGACATCCTATGAATATACATGCAACGTGGACCACCTCATGCACACACTCAAACAGAAAGAAGCATTTGCATGCAAGCCCCGTTGCAGTATCAATGAGCACTGAGAACAAATAGATGAACTTTCGCTCCATCAGCAATTACCTTTTCCTCTTTTAAAAGATTTCGCAGTATCACTTCCAAAAGCTGCTCAGAAGCTTCCTCATCGATAATATGTGTCAATATCAACATGATGTCACTAATCAAACTCTTTTCGTGCTTTTCTCTACAAAGGCAAGAAGAGTGTCACGTGTCGTTGAAAGAAATGGTAGGGAAAATAAGGAAGACAGAAAGGATTATGTGCGCCATCAAGGTTAATCATTACTGTGAAAATAATGAATAAAATAACAAAGACTCTTAAACGATGAACTTGCTAAAGTTGCCTTTAGATTTTAGTGGTGTTCCCATTCCAGGAGAAAGGGCCAATAAAAATCAGATTAGTAATTTTCATGTAAACACCATTTGCAAATACAAAAGTCAAGTTCACTAGCTCTAGACCTGTCCCATAAAAATTTAATGCTCCGCTAATTTCAACCATGAACTTCACTCTCTTTCTCTAACAAAAGATGTGTTCAAGGAAGGATGCTCATATCATGTAACATATTAGATTTGATACAGATCTATATGCTGCTTAAGGATGAAAAGGTAGCACAAATACATTTGGAGAGAGAGAATGAGAGAGTCGACCTCACAATGGAGAAGAGGACATTGAACATTTCAAGGACAAGATAACTACACTCGCTATCCAACATTACCACCCAGCATTTACAACGTGCAACAGTCTCTAGTATTTTAACCCTCTTCGAAAAGTATGGGCTCTCTGTGTCAGCTAGCTCCTCAAACGTGCTAACAATTAGTTTAAAGATGTCCTGCAATAACACGGTTCGCACATCATGAACACGAAAATATATACATATATAAACAAATGGAGCACTTCATGATAACTGACATCATCATTCTGCAGTGATAATTAAGAAACACAGGTGGCCACCAAAGAACTCAGTGAAGAAATCTCTTACCGGAAGATATTTGTCTTCAAAAGGTGGCTCAGGGGCCATGACCCGAAAGATTTCACTTGCACTTATGGAGACAAGAAGCCTAACATCCCTGTCTTTATGCCGAGCAAGAGAATGCTTTGCTATTGTCTCCCTTATAGGCTTTAAGGCATCTTGAACCTTTTGGGCAGCTTCCACCTGCCAAGCAGCCTCTAGCACTGAAGGTTGCTCTATTTGGGACAATGCACTCGCAGCTTTCTGCAGAAACAAAATGCGTAAGACATTTTAAAGACAATTTGCGGTTGCAATGGCAAATTAAATATGATTCCTCAAAAGCTTCCACGTAAGCCAAACTCTTCAAGAAAGAGATGGCAGAAATTTAAAATAAATTAAAAAATATAAAAATGTAAACAGCCATTTGATCGTCTTCATACAACAAAAAAGCAAATGCCACAAGTAATCTCCACCCGATTGACAGGCTAACAGTAGGTGCCAGGAATTGCAAATTGCAGAGGTCTTCCAATTGATCTTTTGAGAGTCATGAAGAAGTAAGAGTTGAGTTTATGTTATGCATAAATCTCTGTTTACCACCCCACCCAAAAGATAATATCAATGAGATGTTACAAGAGCAGAAGAAAAAAACTACTAACGGGGAGCTTGAAAAATCTACCAAACTAAACGATCAACATAACTTCGACCACAAACTCTTTGCTCCAATACTTAATCAACCGGAGCTTGAGACAGATGTTCAAACACGCAATTATAGCTAGACCGGGCCTCCCGTTCTAGTCCCGCTGCTCTAGTAGCTACCAGATACAGCACACTAACTCAGCATCGGACCCCTTCGTGGCTTCAGCGCGACAGAAACGGACCAAACAGACACGGCCGAGCGGTCGAGGACCACAGACAACCTCGCATTCCATAGGCGAAATGCAATTGTGCGCTCATACGAGTATTGAGAATATCTCGGGTTTAGGCTTACGCGGAGAGATTTGACGAGGAAATCCTTGTTCGGGCGCGATTGCCGGAGAATCTGAGCACCGATGTCGGCGACGAGTCGCAGAGCCGGCTCGTCCATCGTTCGGCGGAGGAGAAGAGCACGGGCAGTGGCGAGCGAGCGAGCGAGAGAGAGAGAGAGAGAGAGAGCAGGAACGGATTGCGAGGGTTTTGGATGGACTCACTGGCAATCGCTCGGATGCTGAGAAGAAAGCAGTTTGAGAGAGAGAGAAAGAGATTTGGGTTTTGAGAGAGAGCGCTCCCGCCTTCTGAAGCGCGTGGCTATCACGTGACCTGGTTCAAGCGGAAATTTTAATTTAGGTGGATGCCCAAAAATGAAAATAAATCAGGGATAACTTCATATGCTCGTGGGAAAATTTCAAAAAATGACTCTAAGTGCCATTAATTTTTTAAATAAAGATCTAAAGTGAACTATGTTTCAAATAAGGATCTAAAGAACCATCACTTTCTCCAATAAAAATATAAAGTGAATTTTGTTTAAAATAAATATCTGAAGTAATTGTATTTGTTTTGAATAAAGGTTTAACTTTCCAACGATTAAGAGCATTTTCATAACTTATTATTTTCTCTTTTTCCTTTTTCTTTTTTTTTTTTTTGGTTCATCTTCTTCGTTGTCAGTGACCGGTCGGCCACCAGCAAAGCCCATAGAAGGCTAGGTAGGGACAACCTCGCTTAGGCAAATGACCCTCACAATCACCCGCGAGGTCGACCCTCGCCTTGTGGCCACCCGCAAGGTTGGCCCTTGCCAGATTTGACGAGGGTTGTCCTTGCATGGGGCCAGTGAGGGTGGGACATCTCTTGCTAATAGGCCGAAGAGGCCAACCCTCGTCAAATCTGGCGAGGCCATCCTTCACCTGCGGGCAATGAGGGTGGCCCTCGCCAAATTGGGCTAAGATGACCCTCGCCCAACCCTTTATGGGCTTTGTTGATGGCCAACCGACCATCGGCAATGAAGAAGATGAACCAAAAAATAAAAAGGAAAGAAAAACTAGCAAATGACAAAAATTACCTTAGCTGATTGGAAAATTTAGCCAATCAGCGACTGGCGAAATTAAACCCTTATTTGAAATAATCATAATCACTTCAAACATTTATTTCTATGACCACTTCAAGCCTTTATTTGAAACACAGTCCATTTCAAGTTCTTATTTGAAAAACTGAAGACACTTTGAGCCATTTTTTGGAATTTTCCCTATGTTCATCCACACTTGTCATCTCATATTTCTCCGAGGAATATAAAAATGCTAATTTGCAAGTTTTTAGCTTTTGCGCCTATTTATATACTTCGTACTTTAATTCAATTTCAATAAATTTGACATGAAAAAATATGAAATATTTCTTACCGTGCTAGAGAGATCTTCTTTTTTCTTTTTATCTTGCTTGTGTGAATAATCATTTCAATTTGAGGGTCCAAAACAATTATAATTCACATAAAATGAAACTATTAAAATTATGCCACTGTTTTTCAAGCATTCAATACTGGGTGAAGTCACGAAATAAACGACAAAAGAAAAAAAATAGTTAAGGATCAAAATTAAAAGTGAACTCCTCAAAATTTGACATGTTTGGATAGTAAAATTCTCAAACAATGAGATTTGCATTGTTTTGATATAATGAAAGAACGGGGTTTTTGAACTTTCAATCACCTAATGTGCAATATAACCCATGAACATTTATTTTATTCAATCCAATCATTGAACTTTTGGTATATATTTAATTTAATTCATAAATTATATAAAAATGTTCAATATTATTTTTGAACTTAAATTAATAAAATGATAACATTAAATATTTTCATAAAGTTTTGTGATCGAATTGAGTATGTACAAAAAATTCATGGATCATGTTAATTAAATTAAAAGTTAAAAGATCATATTACATATTTGGTTAAAATTTAAAGACCACATTAAATAAATTAAAAAGTTAGAGATTACATTATGTATTAGGCCAAAGTTTATGAGCCAAATACATAATGACACAAATGGCTTCGTACCGAAAATTATGAAAAAAATTAAATATGAACCCACATGTCGGATGTTTTTTTTTTTTGTTTTGGCTAAGTTATTTGGTAATTTTAGGATGTGCATGGTAACGTTTAAATCGTTCGGAAACAATTTATACTTATAAATGATTCTTTTTTATTTTATTCCTAAGAACAATTTATGAGTATTTAAAGGCATTTGATAACTATCCAAAATTTTTATTATTGAGATAGAAATGCACTTGATAAAACTACTTAAATTATTTATTTATTTTAATATTTTAATACTTTTATTATATTTTTCTTATTTTTTTGTCTTTTTCCTTTTCCTTTTCTCTACTTCCTCCCTCATGGCCGATCGCCGGTGACAGCTGATAGTCAGCTAGGTGAGGTCCGACGAACACACCGAGCCTCACCCAGCCACTTGTTGGCAATGATAGTCGACGGGCGGCAATGGGGCGACAATAGGCTGAGAGGAGGAAGAAGAAAAGGAAAGAGAAAGAGAAAGACGAGAGAGAAAAAAGAAAGGGAAAAAAATTGATTATTGGAATTGTTTATAGGAACAATAAGTAATTTTTTTTATTATTATTGATTCGGGCCCAAATCTATTTCTAATAAGAAACAAATTTTTTTATTATTGATTAAGTTCAAAATCTATTTTCAGGAACAAAAATATTTCTTTATTCTTGATTTTATTTTAAAGCTATTTTTTTATTCTTGATTTTATTTTAAAGTTATTATTGAAAACAAATTTTGTTTACTAAATGGATTTTTATTCTAAATTTACTCTCAAGAAAAAAATAATGGAAATTATTACTGTTTGAGTTGCCAAACAGACCCTTCTTTATGTCCGATTTTTGGTAGGTAAAATGAGAATAACCCCGTCTCCTGCGCCGACCGGGGTTGAGTTCCGGTTTACGCCGAGTCGGGTCGTCGTCTTCTCCAGTCCACACACTCTGCAAAACGAGCAAAGCCCCCCGAGAAACCCTTGTCCTCGGCAAGCTCCGACAATGGAGGCTGCGAGCAGGGCGCTGGCCGCGCTCACAAAAGTCGCGAACAACAACGTCGTTATCGACGTCTGCTTAGTGGGCGCCTTTGGGGCCCTGTGCGTGAGATCGGTGAGCCAGCAGAAGTACATCGAGGCCCTCGAGGCCGAGAAGGACTCGCTCGTCTGGTCGAACAAGGCCGCGAAGAAGGCCATGTGGGATTGGAAGCAGCAGCTGTTCGCGGAAGCCGCCTCCGATTCTGCTCTCCTCCCTCTCGCCAAGCTCAAAGTCATCTACGGCGAAGCCCCGCCTCCGCAACCCGGTACTCTCTCTCTCTATCTGTGAAATTTCTCGATGCTGTCGGTCCATGAGTACTAGATTGCGGAAAACCAAAATACTCTAAAACGTCAGTTCGAAGTCGTGAACATCTTGAGTACGAGTTGAGAAGAGGCATTTTGTGGAAAATCCAGTCGGCACCGCTTCATTGATCTTTTTAGATTTCCTCTCGCCCCGCCCCCCGGGGCGCCTCTTTCTGTTGGGAGTTCGCATGAAATTGGCTGTGGATTGTTTAATTGGTCCCTCTTACAATGCATGTGCACGACAGGTACGGTTGTGGGCAGAAGCGTGCACGTGGAATTATGTAAACAGTTTTGAAGAACAATAGGGTAGAGTTTAGACTATAAGGCATCTCCTTTTTTGGCTGCCGTTAGTGTGATTTGATTGGAACGGGAGATTTTGATGCTGAAGTGGGTGATAGTTCTAGGCCATCCATGGGGTTCTTTGATTGCACTAATGTGATTGGTAGAAGGGTATCCCGTGATATTTTGCTCTTAATTTATCCATCAAATTTCTTGAAGTGGTAGTCATGGAACGTTTTATTGTGTTTTTCTGTTTTACTGCTAGTGCGGTTGAATACATTTCTTTTGCAGGCTAATTGTATGCTTGTACCCTGTAAGTGTTGTCTCCATAAGACACTTAGGAGGAATACTGTGCCCTCTCTTGCTTCAGTCTTTCTTTTTCCCGCAATAGCAAACCTTAAACAGAGTAAAGGGTTTAGGAACGTGTCCCGTGGGGCATATGAATAACCCTGGGAGGGAAGCTGATGAAGCACATACAAAATACTTATTGAAGATGCCTTATGACGTAGGTTTTGAAATCCTTTAAAAAGTGGTGCAGTAATTAAAAACCGACATTGTTTGGGTTGGAGAATGGTGGGCTACCCCCTCTTTTGCAGCCCAATTTGAATCCTGGATGTGATGTACTTGGTGATCTTTCTCTTTCCAAAGTTTTTGAAGACATAGTTTTCAGGATGCAAATAAGGGCACTAGGTGTGAATAATTAAACTATACTCGAGAAGCGAGAATTGGATTTTTTAGAGCCTGTGTTACTAGGCAATTTTATCTCTCTGCTGGGAAGGGAGTCAATCTATATTTCTGAAATAGAAAGGACACATCTCACGATCTACAGCTGGTTTCTTAATGACGAAGCAATGTACCCATGCCTCTAAACCAGTAGAACTGAATTAGGAAAACAATCTTTTCCCTGTTCATTTCGTGAATCTTAATATCAGTATATATGAGAAAAAGTTTCCTGTGAGGTTAGAGAATGAGTACAAGTGATTTTAACTATTTATTTCCGACAATTGGATATACCAGTTCTAGGTTGCAATACGCTATTTTCAGATTTGAAGAGTATTCTGACGTTTATGCTGCTATGGATTGTCGCTTAGTTGAGCGAGGGAAGAGTATTGGCAGTGTAATCACCCATCTTTGTTCTTAATGATTGGAAATCTTGCATCCTTTATGTTTCTCAATCGTTTGCAGCGGAAGAGAGAGGGGGTGGGGTTTGTTCAGTTCCTTTACTCGTGCCCAGGCCTTTGCCGTCTATATACATATATATGCATGTATTGGCTGGGGATATAGATCTGTCAAGAGGGATATTGTTGAGACTTAGAGTGCTGCTTTTTAAGCAGCTCTAGCATCTTTGTGGCCTTCCATTTCATGGCAGAGTAGTTTTCTAATGCATCAAAAGAGTTGCCGTTGGCTATAGTATGCGTATATCTTCACAATGGAATTTTCATGTCACACTCACAGAGATAGATAAACGGGTCGATGGATGTCACGGTACACATTTGTAGATCTTCTTTGTAGATATATTATGACAAACTGCTGTATGATGTATGTGCTTTATTGTGTCATGGTTCTGGCTATACCGAGTATCAGTTGCTATCTGAAACTAATTGCTAATATATCTAATTGGCCAGCTTTTACGTTTGTAACAGGAAATACAATGGGAGAAGATGCAAAATCCCCTGCCTCCAAGTTTGTCATCTGAACTCCTCTTTGTCAGTGTTATCGTAAGATGGAAATGCTGCTGATCCTTGAATACTGAGAGGTTTCATCATTCCTTACTCGTCTGATGTATAAACTGGAGATTGAGCATAGAAACAGTGCCTACTGCTTTGTAGCTTCCTTGGATGGACCAAAAATGTATATCGATGTACGGAAGGCCCATCTGCAATACGAAGACGGAGTTTTGTTTGTTGAGCCCCGTTTTGGACTTGTCAAATTAACCATGTTTTCCCCCACTGTGGTGATTTCTTTTTCTTTAGGATGGAGGACATTCTAGTGTTTTCCTGGTCGCATAACATTGTTATGAAGCCAACAATCCCTGTCCTCTTACAGCAATAAAGGGAATTCAACTCTCTTCTCAACCAACGGTGAATGGTGGCAATAGTAAATGATTACCGCAATCAATGCTATGCGATTGAAAGCCACTGATCAATTGTGGTGTTTAGGCAACGACACATTAGAGTTTCTGAAACTTTCAAGTATGCATATCTCATTGACTATTTGGTTTCTTAAAACAAGTCAGCTGCTGGTAAATTGAGAAAGTTTTTGTACTGTTCATTGCAGCATCTCAGACAGAAGCTGTGATATAAATATATCTTTAACATGCTGACAACAACGGATGGAGGCTTTTATTTTGTCAAGGAAACTATAAAGTAGAACCATCTAATGTGTTCTTTTCACACAATCGGGTTACCTAAGCGGTTTCTAGCAATCGATGGCTCTATGAATCGAGTGCTTAGAGACCTGAAATATATTATAAAGTCTACATTTCATGTGCCTAAACTTCAAAGACCATCCAAGGTTTCCAAGGCTGCCCTCATTGAGCATTGAAAACGTCCAAGAGTAGGCTCCATGTGCCTAAACTTCAAAGACCATCCAAGGTTTCAAAGGAATGCCTCGTTAAGCATTATGAAAGTCTAAAGAGCTAGAAGTTTGGCTATGCAACACTCCAAATTTAGAAGCTCGAAACGCACTCAAAAGCCTGTTGCTTTCTTCACGAGATCCAGAAGCTTGAAATCAATCTAGCCCTCTACTCGCGCTTGCGAAATTCTGGCAACTGGTCAAAGTCGACGCTGGCACACCTTTCGCAATCAACCCTTCTCTTTATTTAGGTGTCGAAACTTTGGAATCATGATATGTAACCCTCAAGCCAAGGTGACCCGCTTTGAACTAGTCTGGTCTAGTGAGCGAGACGGTCATCTCTGTACTCGAAACAGATGCGACAGTTCTTTGGAGGCAGTAGGTCCGCCGTGAGTCTAGAATCCGTGCCCTTCGGCCTTGACAGATGGAAAAAATTTAGGTGGTTTTGGTAAGGGTCATCGACCCTCTTGAGTCTTGACCCTGACCGACTGTGTTATCATTTGATTTTTCTTTGTTCTCATTTGATTTTTCTTTCTCTAACGTTGTCTGATTTTCCTGTTATGTGTGGTTCTTTCAACTGCATTTAATGGAAATGGTGAGGGTTGAGACTTGATTAAACTTATGTACTTGTCCTATTAGCACCTTTACCAAAAGACAAAAAACACACTCTTATAAATCTTCTGACCAATTCTTACGATTTATGTTATCAAATCTTGATCAAAAATTCATTATCCTTTTTTTTTAATTGGTATAAGTGAGAAAATTACCTAATCGGTTATAAACTTATTGTACCAATGGTAATTCTATCATAAATTTTCTAATTTTATCAATTTAATCCTAAAACTTCATGAGGAGTCTTAATGTGATCTTCCAGTTAATTTTTGCCGGAAACCAATAACTTGACTGTTCAGTTATTGACAATTGTCCCATTTAACAAACCATCACGCCAATAATTTCTGACAAAAATTAATTGGAATGACTTTGTTGAAATTTAATCAAATATTTATGACTCAATTGTCAAAATTTGAGAAGTCGTTATTGAATCGGTATCCGTATCATAAATTTAGAAATAATTAAATAATTGCCCCCCTTAGAAGTTAAACAAATTCGCTGTACTTTATTTTTGTTCTACCATAAAGTTCATTATACTTGATTCTCACAAACGAATAAGAGAGGGAAATCTGGGGCAACTCGAGAGTTCGTGTCCATGAGAAAGAGGGGCAAATTGAGACGGGACAAAATAGAAGGGGGGCGAAAGTGAGACAGCGTCCAAATTACAAGGGCAGAAGCGACGCAACTTTGCTCAATTCTTAAGACTCAAAGGACATGCGTGGCTCAACTCCGAGGTACAGTCAACGTCAACTCCACTCAAAGCAAATATCTTAATGCGATAGGTTGATAGTACGGTTGACTGCAGCTTGACGTTGTTGAACACCGAAGCAAAGATTTTTCTCGGCAAAGCTCCATCGAGAAATATAAGAAAAGAGGGGAATTTGGCCGTGCTCGGCCTGACACGGTTGACCTCACCGTCGGCCGTCGATGCAAGGCGGGGACCCAACTCCCTTGACGATCTTAAAAGAAAATCGTATCTTATAAGTTACTCGAATCGAAACCTTCTCTCCCTTTTTGGAAATTTTTTTTTTTGGGGGCTCTTTCACGAGAGGTCGGTCTTGAAAGTTTAGAAGCAATTGCGAATATAAGACGTGAAGGATCGAGTAATTGCACGAGCTTTTTTTCAAGTAAACGTCCCAATTTTAGCAGGCGAAGTGTTTCTTCCTTCGCAAGTGCTTTGATTCTCGAATCTTATCTAGTATGATGATGAAAATGGAGGAGTATTTATGGAATCATACACTAAGACAGGGTGAAAAGGCGAGAGGGTGCGTTTGGTTGGTTTTTGGAGCAATGGCTTTGGAAAAATATAAAATTTATGGGCCATTCGGGTTTTTCAAAATGTAATTAGCATTTGGTAAAGTGTATTTGAAAAGTACGTTGGAAAGTAACTTCGATGTAAATGTCGTTTATGAAAAGCTACACATTATAAACTCCACAAAAAACCTCTAATTGTTTATCGGCAGAACTCGATCGTCACCGGCTAGCCTCTCTTGAGGGTGGTGGTGGCTAGCTGGTTGCATGCCGATTCCTCGTCAGTGGGTGAGGCAAAGTGAGAATTTTCAAAAACATTTTTGAAATTATAAAATCGAGAGTGGGCAAAATCGAAAAGAAAAAAAAGTCTATTTGCATTCTGAAAATATAATTCAAATTATTTTCAGACCTGCTTTGGACTAAATGTCTTTAGTGAGTTATGGCGATGCGAGAGCATCTCCTCGAAGCAATCCCAAAAATTCCACCAAATGAACATTCTCATTTGTCGAATTGGCCAAACCAAACGAATCCGAAGGATCAAAAAGATCATCGACGGTCGTTTTCTCCTGCAGCGCGGTGCGGGAAAGTGGTGAGTGGGTCACACACGGGGGAATCTTCCGTGGCATATTACTTTCATATGCTTTGCCAACCTCGGTTTCTTTCGTTGTTAATGTTTCGGGCAAAACCTCAATCATGTTTCCTTCATAAAAACACCACGAGCTAATTTTACATTGGTCGAATTTTTCAAGTTTGCGTCGTTATGATTAACTCGTGTTTGTTTTCTGAATAGAAAGAGACGTGAGCATCGATGCTTCAAAGGAGATAGGGGACTAAATGTCCAAAGTCGATGACCGAGAGCGACGATCTAAGGACCGATCTAAGGCCTAATCCTATATGGATCTAAGGACAAATCTAACTCGCATTGTTTTGAAATGGGTCTTTTTTCTCATTGTTTTCCACGATCAATGTGCAATTGTGCAGTAAATTTGACAAAGGTGAAGGCAAAATTAGGTGGGCGGGTGCTTTCGTGATGGAATCAACGTCGCAGCGAAATCCGAGGTCCCCTTCCCATGTAGCATCGACGACAAAAGAGATTGCAAAGGGGAGGATGAAAAGAGCTGTCGTGTTTCAATCACTTCACCATATTTTACCATACTAAAGTAGTGAAGAGATGTCGCCAATTCACCAACTTGGAAGCAAACTCAAGGACACTGAAATGGCAACTGGAGGTGCAAGTGGAGACGCACTCGAAGGTTCAAATCGAAAGCCTAACCGATAAGCGACCGCACATGCCTCCTCGACCCATTTTGCCCATGGCCATATATTTTTCAAAACGCAGTCGAATCTCTCTTTCGATATGCACTAATTCCAGTAAATAAACATTTGTAGAGCGCCTCGGCTTGCCCGCGAGTCGATGATCGTGGGACCGGACTAGATCTGTCGTCCTCCTGCCTGTCGATCTAGCGATTCAGCCTAATTTTGTCTGGAAAATCCACGGCGAAAATCGAGCATACGCTACTCAATCGGGGATCACAAATTCGTGGTCTCCGAACTGTTTTGGCTTCGTTACCAGGAATCTCTCGCTAAGCCGTACGCGCCCATCCTCGAGCATCGAAATGAAGGAGACCACAATTCAAGGTACGAACAAGTCGCGCCAGTGACCATCTGGGCAGTAGGCATGCACGTGACGCCGGGACGACTCCGCCATCCTCGTCGCGAACGCCGTAAAAGGGGCAACTCTCGAAAACAGGGGAATCCCCTGATCCCACGTGCCCTCCCTCGCCCACGACAAAAGCAGGGTACGCCCCCCCGGGTCAATGCCCCGCGCTAGCCTCCAGAAGATAATGCCTTCCACCCGTCGCTCCCTCCGAAACCATAGGAACTCCCTTCTTTTGTGTTATGGGTCATATTATAAAAAAAAAAATTAAATTATGCCAACTCTTATACAAATACTCCACGTTCTTTCCATCACAAACTTTTTTTAAAGTTACCCATTATGACATAAATATCTCTGTCATAATATAAGCGTGACAAATATATTCTAAACTAAAATATATGATATATATGTCACGCATGTATGAATTTGAGATTTTTCGTAATACAAAAATATTCGAGAATATTTATATCACATCAGATAAATTTAGAATTATTAGTATTACGAAAAAATAATTTAGAATATTTGTATCGTGATAGATAAAGTTGAGATTTTTTTTTTTGTAATACTTACTTTGTAAGGGTTATCTTTTCCATTTTTGATATATCTATCGATTGGTCTTTTCGTTCTTCAAAACTTCTTAGGATATAGTATTACCGAGCGGGTCCGGGGGAGATGGTGACAATCAAACCTAACTTGTTATCGAGGCCAGTTGATAACACGTGATTCCTTTATGTCGATTCAGAGTCGATTTGAGGTCCGATCGACCTACATAAATCCTTCATTTGAGAGCTCTCTTGGGTCTCAAATTGCCTTTGAGCCGGTGGAAATTCCACCTAACTTAATTATTAGATTTTACCGAGCAGTAGATCCCGGGTTGAATTAACACGTCACGTAAAAGGAAGCGTTATTTCATTAGAAATCATAAATAAAATAAAATAAAATAAAAAAAACTCACCGTAAAATTTTCCTCAATGAAGCGGGGCCCACACGTGACCCGAGGGGATGGAGAGAGGTTAGAAAAAGAGAGAGAGAGTGGGATTTTACCTAGAATTACGAAAAGGCGAAGGCGAGTGAAGAAGAGGAGGAGGAGAGAAGAGCATAACTTTTCACCACCGAGGAAGAAGAAGAAGGAGAATCCATGGCGAGGGAGGGGGAGAGGAGAGGAGGAGAGACGTTTGGAATTCAACGCATCCCAGCGACTACTGAGACGCATGTCACATGGGACTAAAGCCCTTCCCTTCTTTCCTTCCTCCGTTACGCACTCCCTCACATTCTCCCTCCCTCTCTTTCTCTGCTTCTCTCTCTCTTCTCTCTCTCTCTCTTTCTCTCTACGGTGCTGCTGCTGCTTTTGATCGATTGAAGGGCGCCGAGGCGGAATTCGATTAGGTCTTTCCCCCTTCTCTTCTCTTTCTCTTTCGGCTCGGAGGAGGAGGAAGGGATTCGGGGGACGGCGGCGATGGAGGACGGCGTGCTCTGCCAGTGGAGCGTCTTCAGATCTCTCCTCGCGATTGTCCAGTGGTGGGGCTTCAATGTCACCGTCATCATCATGAACAAGTGGATCTTCCAGGTTCGTTGATTCCCCTACCGCTTTTCTTTTCTTTTCTTTTTTTCGTTTTTTTGTGCCACGATTCTTATAGTTTGCGATATCTGGCGTCGCGATGAGTTTCGATTTCGGTGGATTCCCGTTTACTTTGGAGCTCTTGCTTCGATTCGCGATGTTTCCTTTCTTCTTCTTTTTTTCGACTGTTTTGGTTGGACGTTTGTGATTGTCGCACTCTTCTCTGGTTAGCCGAGAAGACCGGTCTGCTGCATTGACAGATTTAGTCAAATTTACATAGGAGACACGCGCACAAAAGAAAAATAAATAAATAAAATGACCTACCAATTGATCTCGGTGCGAATCATTGGATCCTATCTTTCTCAGGAGGAAGAGGTCCAGTCTGGCCTTGCATCTCCTTTAAGCTGTTGAGGAGATTGCCCGCATTGCTGACTTACTTTTTTCTTAGAAAAAATCTAGATGAACAGAATCCCCATCTGCTCTTGTTTTCAGTAATCCTCAAACAGTCTGATTCCGATTGCTTTCTTAGTAATTTGTGATGCATTAGTTTATTGAGAGGTGATATTCTGTTAAATGAATGTGTTTTCCCTGTATAGAGGATGTCCTTGCTCATCTCGTAGATTTCTTGAGAATATTTATGTTTTGCTCTGCAGAAATTGGATTTCAAGTTTCCTCTGACTGTTTCATGTATCCACTTCATATGCTCGGCTATCGGAGCTTACCTGGTTATAAAGGTGCTGAAGCTCAAGCCTTTGATAGTTGTTGACCCTGAAGATCGCTGGAGACGGATTTTTCCCATGTCCTTTGTGTTCTGTATAAACATTGTCCTTGGGAATGTGAGTTTACGTTACATCCCAGTTTCTTTCATGCAGACGATAAAGTCATTCACTCCTGCAACAACAGGTTAGTGCGGAATATTTCTTTCACGGAGTAAAATGCTTTTAATATCTGCATTTGATCATATGTTTCATTAAGCAACCTGAAGATCCTGCTAACTATGGATCTAAACAGTTGTTCTGCAGTGGCTTGTGTGGAAAAAATACTTTGATTGGCGTATTTGGGCTTCTTTGGTACCAATTGTTGGGGGAATTCTTCTTACATCAATTACAGAGCTTAGTTTTAACATGTTGGGTTTCTGTGCCGCCTTATTTGGTTGTCTTGCAACTTCCACGAAGACAATTCTCGCAGAATCCCTGTTGCATGGATACAAGTTTGACAGGTACTTCACCATTGCTGGGTTTTTTTTTTCCTGCCTTATTTCTTCTAATATACCTTTATAATCATGTCTGTTTCTGAGATGTGGTAAACCTTGCACGCCAAGACATTACACACCTTTGTTGTGTCATCGTTTCCATCAGAATGTGTTGGATTAAATGGCAAAGAGAGTCTTAATGGAATGTGATATTACTACTTGCTTAGATTATGTAACTGCTACTATGGAGGTTGTTCGTTTGTCACATGAAATAAAATAGCTGAGGGAAAATGCCTGATACAAAGGAAACTTTTGCTTTGGGGCGACTGGTTCTTTTAGAGTGTAGCTGATGAAGATGATCTTTTCTTGGCTCTACCAGATCCATGTTTATGGAAGGAAATTCTAACAGATCAATTCTCATAACTGGATTGAATCCCTGTACTCGAATGTTGATGGTTTAACTTAGAGATTCCTTGGATAATGGTGGATTTTTCAAGTTACCCATGCCTGTCCAGTTCTCCTCATGTTCAATGTGGATTGTGGTTAAAGGGAACTGCTTTAGGCATTGAACTGCTTAAGGAATGTAGACATTTTTCAATAGATCCATCTATAATTAAGTAATTCCATGTCATCTGGTGGTACTTGTATGGCTGTTGCTACTGATGCCATAGAAGTGTGCCTTGAGTAAGCCTCATAATAAAGCACCTGCACCCTACTTTGATTGTAACGAACAGATATCAAGAAAAATGCTTCAAATTGCTCATTTAGACTTATGTATTTGTTAAGTTTGGTTTGGATTCTATCTCTTCTCTTTCCAGATATTTATTAACTTCACTTTCATTACTGGGGTTCTCTCAGCATAAGCTTAAAACACATGAGGGTATTGTTCCAGCATGGTTAGGCTAGCTTAATCCTTCATTCTCCCATGCCAAATTCTTGAGTCTTGCAAACAAAGCGATCTAGCAATCTATGGTGAAGACTACATTTTCTTCTTTTTCAGCTGAGCTATTAACTACCTTTATTTGTCTTGTTTGGCGGTGGTTCTTCCTGCGTGACTAAGGAAACATGTTAAATTAGTGCGATATTCGTATGCTGAACTCGGCATGTGGGATGAACTATGGATTTAGTACCCTTGTCAGAGTAGAAATGTCGATTATTCTTTCCTTTCTCACCCAAATTAGTTGTACTGCTTATTTATGCTGATGACCACTGAATAGAGGCTTTTATGATGGATATTTTTCTGCCTCACGGAAGAAATTTTGTGTTTGAAGAACCTTCTGAAAATAATTTGAGATTTTCCTTTTATCGTCATGCGTGAGATATTTGTGCTCAGCTTAATTTGTAGTAGTTAGACTGATGCTAATTTATTTTTGTTGATTTTTTTGTGTCTGTAGCATTAATACAGTATACTACATGGCACCTTTTGCAACAATGATCTTGGCTGTCCCAGCGATCCTTCTTGAAGGTCCTGGAGTTCTGCTCTGGTTTCACACCCACACATCTATTGGCTCATCCCTCATCATTATTTTCAGTTCTGGAGTGTTGGCATTTTGCCTAAATTTCTCCATCTTTTACGTGATTCACTCAACAACTGCAGTAACATTTAATGTCGCTGGAAATCTCAAGGTAAGGCTATTAAAAAGTGTATAATGCTCGATTTCTACTATTCTATGTTGGGAATTCTTATTGCAATAGTTGATCCTTCACTCGTGCTTCATAATTCTCTTAGACAATGTGACAATTTCAGTTGACTTACTGGGAATTCCAGAAGTGCATGAGAACTTTCAGATTGCAGTCACTACCTGATGTTGCGTTTTTCATGCGACGTGATTTTTATTTTTTACCTGGTTTTCCTCATGTGTTCGTGCCGAAGTAATTCAAGTTACTTGTTTTAATTCATTTAGGTTGCAGTCGCTGTCATGGTGTCGTGGCTCATATTCCGGAATCCTATTGCGGCTCTGAATGCCGTGGGGTGTGCAATAACGCTCTTGGGTTGCACTTTTTATGGTTATGTGCGGCACATGCTATCCCAACAGCCACCAGGGACTCCTCGGACTCCCCGTACCCCACGAAATCGTATGGAGCTACTACCCTTGTAAATGATAAAGTAGATGATAAAGTGTAATTGAGGCACTGTTGGTTCTAGGCAGTTGGAAAGGGTGCGATATTAGAGAAGGAAGAGAGAGAACTAGGAAAGAGAGAACTCCCCTTTATTATTTCAAGCTTTGATTAAATTATTCCAAAATTTTTAATTATACGCCCTCTCTAACCGGGCAAATTCGCTGCTGGTGTTATTCATGCTCTTCTCGGTGCTCTTGTGTTCGATTGTTCATCGTTCCATTGCCTTCGATTTATTATAAATCTTCCTTCTGTTGTAATTGCAAAATAAAGTGCCGACTGACTTATTATAAGCCCAGTGATTTTGGATGCTTCGATAAGAAGATTAAAATTGGTTTTAGGGCGGAGTTTGAGTTGCTTCTGGCTGAACCGGAGGGAATTCATCCTTAAATTAAAGTTCGGTTTAGATAAATAGTTGGTCCCAATGTTTCATTGGGATTCTTTTCAAACTAAATGTGAACTTGTCATTCTGAAAGTAAAGTTTGATTGGCATAAGTATTTGATCGCATTGTATTTTAGGATTCTTTGCAAACTAAATGTGAACTTAGCAGCGTTGGCTGTTCAGATTGAACTATATCAATGACCAGTCTCGAATCATTGGCTTGGTTTGAATTAACCGATCACGCATATCATTATGTCGAGAAAACATGATTTAGGCCATGATATACTTGGATTTTACCAAGAGTTGGAGGAACAGACGAGCCCGAATGGATATCTAAAGCGATACCAGCTTACCCTCTAAGTGAATTCCGGTGGGGGTGCAATTATGCACCAGCACCAACTAATGTAAACTTGTTCATACAGATCCATGAGGGTATACCAGGTACGAGCCACATCCAACTTATTCTAGACCACAGAAGGATCATAAAGTGCCAGCTAATTCGATTAATTTGGTCAACAAAAACAAACAAAGGGGCAGCAAATGCCTAGACAAAGAGAAGAACCAAAAGCGCTCTTCCAATAAAACCCAAGGTATAATTTCAAAGATCCTCGAGAGGTAAAGAAGGAAATTTGAAACCTAAAATTCAACTATTCAACAATGTGTTAGTTGCCCCAACATGATATTATGCAAAACACAGTATAAAATTAGAGGACTCCGTTATATAGTATGTCAGGGGTCAGTCATTGCTTTCGACTTTTTTCCAGAATGGCAACCTTTGAATTTGTGAGAGTACAGAATCCATGACCTTCCCACCAGCCGTTTTCTTCAAAGTCGCTGTTTCCTTTTTACACGTTTCATCACCTGAATCTTGCCAGAACTTGATGATGTGAAGACTTTCCTCTTCCGTTGACCTCTGAACGACTATCCTAGAGGAATAGCCTCTCGCTTTCATTTGGCGGCAAATCTGCAATGGATTGTTGGTGGTGAGAGTGACCATATACAACCAACCTCTATCCGACAAAAGTTTATCCACAACCGGCAGTATTCTGTCAATAACAGCTCGGCCATCAACACCCCCTGCCCACGCAGAGGTAATGCCCTCCCGCCCAACTTCGTCTTCAGGAGTTGGAACATAAGGTGGGTTCACAACAATTACATCAACCAAACCGGCTAGGCGGGTGTCTAACCCTGATGCAAGATCAGTAGCTATCACCTCTGCATGAACATTGTGTGCTTGCAATGTTTCACGGGTAACTCTCACTGCATGAAGATTGGTGTCCGTGGCGATATAGTGTACTCCAGGCAATTCTCCAAGCATAAGCGCCAAAGAAGTGATGACATATCCACTACCGCACCCCAATTCAAGGCAGAGACTCGGTTTGTGCTCCAACAAATTAGTGCGGTCAGCTAGCAATGCATCGACTAAAGCAAATGAATCATCACATGGCTCATAAACTTCAGAATGAGAGCTCACCTTGTGGATTTGGGCAACTCTGCAGGACATTTGTGCAGATGTCTATAACAACAGCGGTCTGGATGGGGCTCTGAAAGAGAATAGACTTGAAATTAACACCAGAAATTTAGTTCAGGCATTCAACTTGGTTAGGAAAAGCTACAGCATAAACAAAAACTATAGAATCCATTGTGCTGTCATCGACCATTTGTATCACATTGAGATTTACCCTGGCAATCTTTTCAAATATAAGGTTTTCGTTGATTCAGCTCTAAATTGCTGAACACATGCCTGACAGAGGAAACACTTTACGAGGAAACGAAGCAATGAACCAAAAGGTAACAGATGACTAGCTATCCTATCGAGCTACAACGAGACCAATGATAAATTAAAAGAGAAAAGAAAAACCCAGTGTAACAGCCACCATTTACAATATCTTTCTCAAAAGCACAGAAACAACAACCACAGCTGCGCTGCGACTCCATGAAGGGATGCCGATGTCAGCTCGAGATACTCAAATAACCAAGGTAGTCAAGAACAGGAAATTTGCTTCTCCACACAAGACCGATCGAAATCCAATACACAAATTTTGACACTTTGCAGGGTTTTACCAAGAATTCTTCAAAGACAAGTTCTAAAGATATCGCTGCATTGATTCCCAATTACGCAGTTGAACTCGATTCGACAACAGCTCGACAGAAATGGTGAAAAAAGGCACGGAAAGGGGAACAACCCGGGCACAGATTCTGCTAACTTCGAGGAGAGATCAAGACACCGACCCATTCATTCAGACAACAGAAAATTAACAAAAGCTCGCGCAAAGGGAAACTGAACTGACTAATTCAAATCGACGCACACGATCTTCGGTCAGCGATTCACGAGAAGCCCCCCAACGCCGAGCCAAACCATTCCGCCGTACTTTTTTTCTATACGTATCCCGCGGACGCTCCGACTCGAATCCGCTCTAATCAACAGCTCAGTCCAGAAATTTCCCCCAACTCTTTCGAGAATTTGAAACGCGCGCGAGCCTAATCGAAAAGGAAAACGGGAAACTTGGAACGCTTGGGAGTGAAGGGAGTCCAACCTGTGAGCGATCAGAGAGAGGACTGCTGCTGTAATCTGCGACTCCAACCCGGTCGGCGACGCCACGGAGATGGAGATAGAGATAGAGAGAGAGAGAGAGGGTTTGACCATCCGATCATTTCATCGCCCCTTGACTGTTCCACCCCTTCTTTTCTTTTCTTTTTCTTTTTTTTGGGGTGGGAGGGCCGGAACTGTTTAATTTATTAAACGAATTTATGTGTAAAGAAAAACTACGCTCGACTAGGTATTTTTATTAATGATAGGAGAAACGATATTTGCTGTTTTCTTAATTACATTAATATTCCTCATGGAAAAATGCAAATGATTCATGCAACTTAGAAATATTCCAAATAAATACACGAGATGCTCTCATTTTTTAAAATAAGAGCTTGAAGATTTTTATTTTCTCCAAAAATAGCCTGAAATAAAACTTATTTCAAATAAAGATTTGAAATAGCCATATTAGTCTCAAATAATAGCCTAACTTTATTGGTCAAAAGGCGTTTTCATCTTTTACTTTTTTAAAAAATTTCCCTTTTTCTTTTTCCCTCTTTCTTTTACTAAACATGATGGAGGTTGTCGGACTTAGGCAAGGGCTGCCCTCACCAATGTCAGGCAAGTGTTGCCCTTGCCCACCTAGCCTAGTTAAGGGGACCCTAATTTGATGCTAGCAAGGGCAATCCTCACCCTTGTCGAATCCAGCAAGGAATGCCCTCACCTAGTTTGGCAAGGCCAAGCAAGGGATGCCCTCACCTGACATCGACGGCCTTTGCCAGCCATCAATGAGGCATGATCATTGATGGCCGGGGAAGGAAAGAGGAGAAAAATAAAAATAAAAAAAATTAAAATGTATAATTAATTTTTTTTATTAAAATACTTATTCTTGGGTGGTGTTATTAGTCACCAATCAACCAAAAGTTATTATTTGAAACGATTTGCCCACTTCTAACCCTTATTTAAAACTATTACGATTACTTCATGCCCTTATTTTATTTAGAGTTTTCCCCATAATTTATTACAATGGAAGGTTGACTAGCATCATCTAAAGAAAAGTTACACATTTGTAAGTAATAGACAAATTATTATTAGTGAAGATGATTACGAATGCAATCAAAACCGATTAGGTAGCTCAGTTACTATAAGAAAAGAAATTTACTATTGGTTTAGGTGGGATTATTATTTTTTTGTGAAATATTACGAATCCATGTCCACCAAAGAAACATTACAAAATAATACGTGACAGACAAATTACTATTCAGTGAAGACAATTACAACCAACATAGGAAGATGGATTTTGATTTTGTTGAAATAAAAAAGGTTGAATTAACCGAATATCAATAGGCATTATACAATTGTAATTAATGACTTTTCTCTCTCGCCGGGTTGTCTCTTCGTCTGTCAACAAAGACTACAAGAAGATTTCTCCATCACAGCACAAACTGTGTTGGATACTGAATATGCAATAGCATTTTAAAGATCTACAGCGAGCAATTGGGACACATCTGTATCCCATGTTTAAGTAAAATTGTGCAGGCTACAAATCCTTATTCTTCTCCCGCACAATCTTAATATCATTTCACGGTCCCTCCAGTAATAAATACAAGCAGTCAAGGCAGAGCCGTTACGGCAGCTTCTGTTCAGTTGTTTTAGTCGATCAGGAAGTTACCCTTTCCTGTTTTGATCGCCACCCAGAAGAGTTTCTGTCCTAAAGCACACTTCCTGACAGTTTTAGGCGAAGCAGTTTGTGCATCCTGATCAGAAGCCAGGTCTTCATCAAGTTTTAATCTCACCAGGACTTTTGATGTAAATGAACCAATGCCGCTAAGTGCTACTTTGTAACACAGACTAGTGCACCTCAGAGATGCCACCTGAACCACAGCACATATATTGATCGATATGAGGAGGGAAGTTTCTCCAGTCATTTTCGCCTTCGATCAAATTGGACAATTAATTTACCTAAATCCAACATCCATTACTTGGGCTGTGTATCATTTCCAAAAGAGTAGCATTTCTGCAACAAGGAAATGTCTTCAGGAGACAACATGAGTGCACCATTGCTCAAGTAGTGGCGGGAAGTCCGCCCCCTGCAAAATAACAAGATTTTTTGCTCAAGACATCATAGTGAAGGAACTGCTGCGTTATAAAAATTAAAATGCAGGTTTACAGTAATGCAAATTCAACACTGAAAGATATACCTTCGCCTCTTCTTGTTGATACATCCAGACATACGAGCTGTTTCTGCTTTTGAAATATTTTCTAGAGATGAAAGATAGTCATAAAAAGCATGATCTCTCAAATACAAGAACAGTTTTGACGGACAAATGGACTTAATGACTTCAAAGAGGGATGCCCTTGTTTTCCTGCAACAAAGAAAAAGGAGTCAAGTTCAGCAAAGTACTTAAACAAGTCTTGCACCTAAGTCCAATGATCGTATATTGCATGGAGTTCACTTAATCACTGCCCGAACATTCTGGTAGGAAAATGATGCTTGTGGAAATGATTTGATCAACACATCATGAATGTAAAATCAAATTTGAGATACAAAATCAAAGTGAGACCTCGTATTTCGAAGATGCAATAGACCAACATGCAATTTTTTGCTCAACCTATTTCAAATGGTTTGGAAATTCATCATGTGAACCATTCACCTGAGGCATCCACTTAACAGAAAGAAAAATCCCATCAAGACAGATTTCCAGTTCAGAATCATATTTTACAGAGATTTTCATCATACCAATTATGGTTCACACCACCAAGGCCTATTTAATTTTCAGCTCACTGTCAATTTGTGATGCTTATTGATTTTATGTTAGAGGAAAAGGGAAAAACTAATAGAGAACTGTCATTGTGCCAAGGTGTATGTCAGAAAGGGAAAAAAGTTAAATAATAAGGGAGTAATCCGACTCAAAAACAATTAAAAGAAGAAATTAAGGTCTTGTAGTACAATGTTCATGCGATGTCAACTCACTCATATTCTATTTGTTAGAGCATCAGATATGACGAGAGCATGAGTAATAGAGGGTCAGAGCTCCACACCTTCTGGATACATCAATATCTGGAGTATCAATGACAGCATCTGAAATCTTACTTCCTCCCATATCCTGGATAATAAGCTTAGCCACTGCCATCCTGTTAGTCGTCAAAGCTAACATGTCAGAAGCCAAATCCACCCCATTCTGGTACAAGTTTTTAGACCCAACAGTAGGTATGTCTTTAGCGAAACAGCACAATCCATGCTGGACAATTGTGGATGTCATCTGCCATTGCTCATCATATCGGCTAAAAGATTCAGGTTCCTCGGCAATAACCATTGTTGGATCTAGAAATTCCTGCAAAATTACTTATCAGCCAAATGAAGTAAAATGCAAGGTAATAG
Source organism: Corymbia calophylla (assembly GCA_014182845.1). Classification (NCBI taxonomy): domain Eukaryota; kingdom Viridiplantae; phylum Streptophyta; class Magnoliopsida; order Myrtales; family Myrtaceae; genus Corymbia; species Corymbia calophylla. Next base: position 31,898,145 of record CM024698.1, on the reverse strand, counting down.
AGAATTTTGAAGTTCAGGTGACAGTTTAAAATAGAACTTACGTCTATCACCGATTGGCAATTATTACGTAACAAATCAGCCTCTGAAATTAGATTGCCCATTCTGCTGGCAATTTGTATCATTTGAGAAGCATCTGTCTCATCCTTGGTAACATGGTTTTTTAATTGCTCACGCAGCCTTTTCCATGATTCTTGAACTAAATTAGATTCTATCCTAAACCCAGCCTGACATCTGTGGCTTTCATTAAAGTCCACCCGGCTGCACTCATCCATTAGCTGGAATCCTCCATTGACAGCTTCCGCATTACCCAACTGAAAATCTTCACCAACACCATGTGAAGAGTCTTCCATGATATCACATCTGTTGGCCAACATATCTGAAAGTCTCCGTAACCTGGACAATGGCTTCACACAAAATCCATTCTTAACTGGAGACATGTCAGATGCCAACCCATTGTCAAAATAAGGCTCCCCCAGTTCACCACCACGACAAGAAAAAGTTCTGGATGACAGCTCCATTTCACCATTTATTTCTGTCTCAGGAACATATGTTGATTCAGGGACACATGACTCATCCAGTGATTTGCAAGGGTCAGTCATCTGTAAGTTTATGTCCCTGTTTAAACAAGGCAAAAGGAAGTTTTCCACTTCTCCTTTCAAATTGGCATTGTTTTTCAATAAATGGGGCAAAGTAATTCTGTATTTCTCTTTCCTGAGCGGGAGTTCCACTGTTGACCTTGGGAGATTCCTCATGCATGGGCGTGACATATCCATGATTAAAATTTTCAGCTTCAGAATCTGAAGACAGAACAATATCAAGTTTCTTCCGGCCTTTTTGTTGGGAGAACGCAACAGGAGTTCCTGGGTTGCCAGAAAACTCACTCACAGTACCAAAATGAATAGTCAAGTCCTCATCATCATATATAGAACAGTTTCTCCTTAACATGGCTTCCTTCTTGGCTTGCAAATCTATTTCATTCTGATCCATTCCCTCAAGATGTTCATCGATCATCCCCAATAGGAAAGAATTGTCTTGCATTGTAGTCAATGATTTGCTGGTTTCCTTCTCAATTAGTTCACACAATTCAGAGGGAAAATCCCAAGGCATTAATTTTGGTAGTATCCTATGGCCAGACTCGAGATCAAACAAGACTGGACCGTACATTTTCCGGACATCACCACCTGGAAATCATATCTTATGTTAGATTGGTATAAATATCTGTAAATGGTTGTACATTTAGCTAGACAATTTGGACACCATTTGAAACTCTACATCTCAAATTCTATCGTCCCTAGTGCCATCATACTCGACACTGGTGTTGGATGATCTAATAATTTATAAACCTAATACTTCCTTCAGTAAATAGAACACCACCTCCAACAACAACAGCAATAATAAGCCCATTGAAAAGCAGAAACATGACAACAATCCTGTGACATGCCGTTCCTCACTCAACAACTCTACTTCAAAAGTTAACTAGCCCATGAATGTACAAACTGGACATGCCCTTGATCATCATGCATGGGTTGTCTACTTCCATCTCAAGAAAAAGAAGCTGCCCATGAACTAATGTGTCCACATGTGAAGAACATCCATGTTCAAATGACCATATATTCAAATTCATATGCAAGCATAGGCTCAAGCGCCTTAGTTACATTTTTCCGAACCAAATGCTAGACATTTAACTTGTCAAATTCATGTGCCATGCTATCATAATGAAGCATCCAAAAATGCAAAGGCAGCTAGATTTCTCCAGGAACTGACCTTTTTGATATTCGTTACCCTGGCACCAGAATTGGAGATTCATAATGGTCTTCCGAATATCTCCCTCACAGCATCCAACAAACTTTTCCACTAAATGAGGCTGAATTCTAGTTTTCTCTGCACCACAAACCTAAAAGAAAAGGTATAAGTTTCACTTGGTAATAGAATCAAATAAGGTGTAATCAAGAAAGAGCTTAATATACAGGGGAGGGGTACCATATGCACATGGCAAAGCAATTCCTTCACAGAAGGGGTGGTGAAACATGTCTCTAGCCTTTCCATATTATCAGGCAGCAGAAGATTGTGGTCTAAAATAAAGCACAAACTTCAAGTCAATAAAGTGATGCAAATTTATACTTGGCAAGTAGGAACAAAATTTTCACCAAACATCCATATTTCTTACTACTACTGGTCAGAATTAAAGGACCCTTTGCTGTCTCCGCAATATGTTGTATAGCAGCTATAAAACCACGATCATCCAGAAAAGTGATATCAACATCCTCAAAAAGAATCAGAGGTTTAACTTCTGCTTGATGACAAGAGGCCCCATTCACCCTGGCCATCAATTTCTCAACTCCAGCAGAACAACATGGATTTTCCTCATGTGACAGTCGCATCAATTCAATCAACTCTGTCTTTCCCTCATGCTCTGCTTTAACACTGTCTGCTGCTGGACAAAGTTTATTCTTCATTTGACTATCCACTTGATTTTCTGTTGACCTAAAAAACATACTCTGTTACCAATAAAAAAAATCCAATCATGCAATCATTGTACAGACACCATTAAAAAAAAAGCATAGGCATCATATTAATTATAAAAAAAATTCAAGGAGATGATACTTTAAGAGAATTTTAAGTGTGAATTTAAAATGAACGAAAGTCTCAAAAGTTGATCAGTGACAATATTACAAAACCCTGACACAAAATAAGCTAATAATTTCATCTCTAGTATTTGATAGGGCAGAGGCAAAGACGCTTTCAGTTCTCTATTTCTACCCAAGCAGTCTGTAGCAATCATGTGAATGATGTATGGCAGCAGAGATTCTATCTTTTATCTATCAACAAAAAATGATGTATCACAGCAGAGATGGCCCTAAAATTAGTAAGACTTCTACCCCAACTCCAAGTTCAGAAATGACTCTTATGAAAATGAATCAATTTCACATTGCCGCCTTTTACAGAAGTATTTAGAAGCTCCACCAAAATTTAAATGCAAGAAGGTAAAAGCATCTAGCTGCGCCACACATTGTTTCCCTTTTCAGCTAAAACCATATTCATCATCTACCAAGCATATTGATGAATGTATGTCCTTTATTCTCCTACCCTCAGTTCCGCTGAGAAGTTGTTGGGGAAGAACATAAAATTGTTAGTCCTAGTTATCTAAAGTGTACATAATTCCATAATAAACTTGATCATCAAGTAAACAGAAATACAGAAATGTATATTGGATGAAGCAGAATAATGCAACTGGGTAAACAGAGAACAGGTATTGAAACTCCAAAGAAAAGCTCAGCAGTGTTGCAATGACTGCAGAAAATAAACTCACGAACCATTTCAGCCAGTGGGACTCTAAGGCTTCTCCAAACTTTTGCTTCATCAGAGCTCCATTTCGACACTCTGATGCATTGACCTGGCAAGGTAAGTAACCCGTGTTCACTAGAAAAAACAATACCATAGAGTAACAAAGTCCACCAAACCATTCAATTAACTGAAGAAAAGTAATGACCACCTATAGAGTGGAATTCATATATCATTCCTTTGAACTCAGGCTAATGTTAAGATAAAATTGGAGATACAGATCTCAAGGGGGAAGTGAAGACCCAAATATTGTAATGATAGGTAATTACAGGATCTAAAATAATTGATGCAAGCCCCTTGGATATGCAGCTAAGGAAGAACAAGAGATTAATGAAAATTTTATGGTTTCTGCATAAAATCTGCACTCAACAATCAGTACTTATGAACGAGACAGACTCTGAAACAAGAAGCATCAATTTAGAGCATAGGGGTAATTGAAACCATAGTTCTCTGACTTTTTTAACTAACAAACATCACTAGAATAAAGATGCTCCTTCCTGCTTTAATTTTTCATCTCCTCTGTTAACTCTTCTCCAAAACTATTACATTGAATACAAAAGATACCAAGCATCTTGATGAATGGAGCCATGAATAGGTTGACCAAACAATTCCAGACGCTTTTTCCTAAGTCCAACATACTCACCATTACATTGTTTCAGAAGGGGACAAGTTGGCAATGGTATTGCATATTTTAAGAGTACATCATTGCAAAACAAAACAAGTCGGGAACAATATAATTGCAAATTCCACAGAAGCTATCATGACCATAGAAGCAAAAAGTTCCTGCATTTCCATTGATACATTCGTGCTTAAGGTCCTGATAGCCTTCTCAATTTCTCCCTTTTTACCCAACTGTGATGTATGTTAATCATACACAAAATTGCTGTAGGTTCAGGGAAGTTTGATTTTGCAAATAAGAAAAAAAAAATCACCACATTTGCCACTAGTTTCAGTCTATTCAATCAGCCTTCATTCCCCAATATTTCAAACAACTAGATCAGACGCATTCATGGGCACAACAGGCTTTGTAAGTTTAGTAGCACCTCCATAACTTCGAATCCTTGCTCTTCTGCACAAGCGTAGATCGCAGCAGACTTCCCACACTGCATAAGCAGGACAAATTGTAAAACACCTCCAATAAATTTGATAACAAAGCTCTCAAAATATTTTGAAAGAAAAACTTTCAGACAGATCGTGTGAATATGTTCATCGTATTTAGCCATAAACCTCCATCAGGATTTCTTTAATCTCTTCAAGGATATTGTGAATATGGCATTCGGATATAATTCAGCCTAGGCGCATATAATTTGCAAGTTTGTGGCAAGTAACCCATTCTTTCTGAGGAGGAAGAGGAAACTGTTCAGTTGTAATTCTCAAGAGAAATTTAGCAGGCCTTATGATTCGATTCATACCACTGAATTTGTAAAAACCAGAAGAAAAGATTCGGCCTAAGTTTGCTATTTTCTTCAATGAAACAATAAACTTTCAAAGCTCCATAATAAACATAAACTTTCAAAGCTCCATAATAAACATTATCCCACATCCTTGCAAAAAAAAATAACAATAAATTAAGAAAAGCAGATCAGTTAAGGCCCTTCATATGCCAGACCAGCTGAGAGTATTTCTCATTTCAGTAAGTTTTGAAAATATCTTTTACTTGTTCTGCAGTAAAACTAGGGCATTAATTATGAAAAGGGATTAGAACTATTGACTGTGCAGAAAACCAAAACTAATTCTGTTGACATGGGAAACGAAGCATCCACTTGACAGGTCTTGAAAATGAACCACAAGTTAGTTCCAAACTATTTCTAGGACTATTTCATGTAGGAAGAAACCAGAAGAGTATGAGATATGACAATGCCTAAAATGATCACTAAAAATGTGCCATGAGATAATTATCTACAAACAGACAGATGGAGCATATTCAAGTACAGAACCATGAAATCATTTACATCTAGGAACCTAGACAATCAACAAGGAGAGCAGTAGAACTAGAATATGTCGTCCCTACCCCAACAGGTCCAGTAACCAAGAGAACATTCTTCAACCTAGCATGCCTCTCTTTGCATTCTGACTCAGAGTCACTTTGGTCAAGGACATAATAATCATATTGCAAGGTAGACTCCTCAACCCCATTCAGGTATTTGATGTTTTTATAATCTGCTTGGTGCCAAAGGCGTAACCATTCACTCAGGAACTTTACAGCTTCACTGTTCCCACAAACCTGAAACAGCAGGATTTGAAAGGGAAATCACTTGATTGAGAATGTAGCAGTATTTGAGGAAATATAATGTGCAAGAAAGTAAGGAAATAAAATTATCAAACCTCCATGGAGTTTTTTGGCTGATACTTATCCGTCCATAATGTATTTGGAGGCTCATCACGAGAACTAACATTGGATGATGGCATCCTGTAAATGCAACAATTCAGGAAAGAAATAGAATCTATGATTTAAAAGCTCCTGGATGAAGATAATCAAGCACAACTGAAAGCATCAAGAAGCAATGGTGTTAATTGCCTCACTAATGGAAATGGAACATTGTGCTATCACAGGCCTTATAGTTGCATGTAATGCTATGTTTAGCAAATTCTATTCAGTGGCATCTACAACCGAACTAGTCAACCATTCCATAATCCTCTGCAACAAGTCGATCAACCTAAGAGGTCCATAGGCTATATATAGTTCATGAAGTTGGGCTTTCAGAAAAATCCTGACCTTTCCTCTTGAAGCAGCTCAGGATCTGACCTTCCCAAACATGCGCTACACTCTGATAGGGAACCAACTTCATTGATCTCATGGTCCTGCCAAATTAAAATTTTTTGGTGGTCAACTACAGTGCACATTTTAGGTAAGGAACAACATACAAAACGATAAAAATGGAAAGTTATCATGGTTTAAAACTCAATTATTAGCAAGAAGGAAGAAGAACAGATATAAGCTTACCAGTTTGCTGCCCTTAAAATGACAGCAAATTAGCTTCTCATCACAGATATCAGCCCTGTGTGTAGCTGCTGGTTCATGTAAATTCCTTTGTTGATTGTGGCTTTGCTTCCATGACATCTCCTTCTTTACAGGTGATTTATTGTAGGCATAGTGGGGAACGCAGTGAAATTTATCAAAAGTTAAGGGACATGCAGTGCCTTCAAAAACAGAAGATGTTCTTTCGAGACACGAATGTGTGCCCGAGAAAGTTTCCTCATTGAACATCCAATTTCTCCAATCAAGAGAGATTCCTCCATCATCCTGTACAAGATGGGTTAAGTTTCACTCCAGTTAAGCAGGAAAAAGGTTGAGATGCAGTTAGAAGCTTCATTTATATGCTTTTACGACAATGTGCTTAAGCTGACAAAGAGTAACAGGGTAAACAAACCTTTTTCTTTTCAAATACGTGGATAGGCCCCAGGGTGATGCTTTGGCTCTTTCTGTCACTGGAGCTAGGGTTTCCTTCAATTTCAGTAGCCTCCTGACATTTCTTGCCCGACCTCCATGATGAGAAAAAAGGATGAATTTGTCTTCCAGCAAAGATTCGCGAATTCTCCTGATTATGGACCAAAAGACAAAAGACTTTATGTCTTATATCAAGCATGTATTACAAGACTGTGAATTCTCTCCAAAATTGAAACTAAAGCAACGACAATGCGAATTCGAGGCAGCACGATACAATCCAGCTAGCAATTGTTTTTCAGCCTAGTTCAATAAATTCAGGAAAGCAAACAGACTGTTGCAACCATTGCAAAATCCGGATTGAATGAAATAGCAAATCAAAGGAAGTCACGATAACTAACCTCAGCTCTAAGTTTTGCCTCCATCCGCAGATTGGGGATGGGTGGAGACCCACTCTCGTTCTCCACCAGATTCTTCGACTTTGGCGTTGAGCAGACTCCCTTTATGCCATTGGTAGTTCCATTCTTCTTTGGTGTACTGTTCATCTGCCGCTTATCCTTCTGACATGATCCCGAGAAAATTATAAGAGAATGTTGCAAGCATATGCCAGTAATGTATGATCGGTATATGATCTGAACCTTTGAGAACTACTTAAGAATGTTATGCTTCTGTCCATCCATTCATGCATGCATGTGCGGTGCTTCCTAAAACATAATAGAAAATCCCAATTTCCACGAATTTTAAGCTGAGCTAAATACTAAATATCTGCAAGCAAGAAAACCTCCAACGCAGCAACGGTCACTTAAGTTCTTAAGCCATGTAAATTCTACCAGTAAACAAGCTGAGCTGACGCGAGGCATTTGTTCCGCCCATCATCCTTATATCTAATCCTCAATTCGAAATCCAATCCGACCAAACACACACACTGCACTCGGACGAGTCATACCTTGGCAGACGAATTCCGTTTCGGAGTCGCCGCTTTTCCCCTCGGCTTCCTCCTCTTCTTTTGGCTCCCGCAGGCCTCCTCGTCCCCGTCGCCCTCGCCCTCGCCTTCGCTACAATTCGGATTATCGGTCCGAGCGCCGACCGCCTCGGCGTCCTGCGCCTTGGGGGAGAACAGCGTGGACTGCACCAGCCGCCGGCGGACGTTTCTACGCTCGCCGGCCTCGGCCGCCGGCGGGGATTCTCCCGGGAGCGGTTGGTCCATCGGCGCTGAGTTAGGGTTTGGCGGAGATTTGGGGATTTTCGGGAGGACTGAGCTCAAATTGGCTGCGATCTAGAGAGAGAGATCTTCCCGCCTCCTTAGGGAGTTTCCTCTTTCTCTCTTTCTTCACTCGACTTTTTTCTGTGAATTAATTTACCGGGTGACCGTGCTTAAAATTTTTGCTGATCTTTTTACCAGAAAAAAGAGAAAATTAAGAATATCATCCTCTTGTACCGGCGGAACCGGTGACCGGCGACCTTGATTTCAGCGTTTCCCGCGCTGATTTTCGCGTGCGACGGCGACTCACGCAACGAGCAACTTGTGCCTCCCGCCAATTTTTTCGCCGTAATAATGCTTTTTTTCCTTTATTGTTTATATTTTGTCTGTCGATTGGAGACAGGAAAATGGAATCCAACGATGGACCTGATGTTTACCGTATTAATTGTGACCCGAGTCGGATTGAGATAAGATCGATTTTTATGTTGTTCCGATGAATAGGCTTCTTCAAAATTTACAAAATATTTATAATGATATCCTCTATTTTCATTACAATGTTTATCCACGACGAATTCATGTTTGGCAGTTGGAGTGGTGAAACCATGGGATGAACTAGCTTGGATGACAGTGGAGCAACAAATCATAGGCATAGTTCCCTATTATTTAAAAGGGTAAAAACTACAAAAAAAAAACTCTAAATTATGCCAAATGTAACACATTTGTCCTAAACCTTTTTGTGATTGCAAAAACCTCAACTTATGTCTATATGACATATTTATTCCAAATTTTCTTTTTTCGATACAAAAAACCCAAAACTTTCTTCGTGATGCAAAATTTTTTGGATAAATATATTACACGAGTACACGTTTTCAGTTTTTTATGTCACAAACAAACAATTTTAAGTTTTTTATGTCACATAAATATAAGTTTTGGGTTTTTTGTGCTAAAGAAAAAATTTGGAGGTACGTGTATCGCATGAGTACAAGTTTTGGATTTTTAATATCGTAAAAAAATTGAGATAAATATGCCACGATTGATAAAGTTCGGGTGTTTTGTGGCTTTACCCCTATTTAAAACTTTTAGATTACGCATTGAATGAATTGATTTACCGCAATGCTAGTTAACTCATTTTCTAGTTTAAAATTTACAACTTCTTCGAGTTCGTGTATTACATGTCGGTGCTATCCATTTAGAAAACGGACGGTCTTTTTCAATAAATCAGTAAATTACTAGAATTTACTCTACCTTCCGTGCCTTTGAGGGCCATTTGTGAAATTTACTCGTGTTGCGAATTTAGCAAGATTGGATTTGCTTTAGACCACACCTTGATTGCACTAGTTGATCTTGAAACAGGAAAACTACTCTATCATGGGGTGTAAATAGTTCAGTTTGATTTGAGTTTTGAAGAAATCTGAATCAATAGAGTGCAAGTCCGACCCAACTTTTGGTCTAGTTCAATTTTTCAAATTTTGCTTTGTATTTTGAAATCGAATTGAATAAAAGGCGAGAACAAAATTTTAAGTTAGGCATTCAATTTTTGTTGAAGATTTTAATTTAATTCAGTTAATCTGGTTGAATTAAACTGGAAAAACAACAGCTATTCTTTAGTTATTTGAATCGAAATCGAAAATATAAAAAAATTTGAATCGATTCGGACACTTTTAATGATGATTTATGTATCCAAAGGCAATGGGTTGGATAATGGCTATCTTGTTGACGTCTTCCACGACGACTATAGCCAATGTATTTACAAGAGACCAATACATTTGTAAGTACGAGCGAATAACGCGGACAGTATAAGCGATTTCTATCGCAAAATGCCAATTTATTTGTTTCACACGACAAGCCTTAAAACTATTTACTTTATACGATTGTTCCAATAAGTATATACGTGTGCAATTTTACGTCAGATTTAATAATCGCGATATGTTCATAAATGGCCAAAGATGCTAAAAATATATCAGGTAATCCTCGTACATATATCTTCACTGTTTCTATGCAGCACAAATAGATTGCTTGAGATGAGTACAAAGAAATTTATAGTACTAATGATAACTATTCCGTTATAGAAATAGATTTTGTTTCTAATTAAGTTTTAAAACAAAAATATGCATTTGATAACAATATAAAATTTATATTTCCAAAATAGAAATTCGCTTGATAATGACATAAAATTTCTCATTCTTAAGCGATGGGAGTATGCAACAGGTGGGTAGTGACGACAGGCTAACGGCGGCTGGTTAGTAGTGAGAGTGAGTGATGAAAAGAGTTTTTACTTTTTATTTATATTTTGAAAATAAATAAGTAGAAAATTTTCCTTATCATTTATGTTCAAAACCTATTTCTAGACTAAAAAATTATTTTATAAAGAAAAAATGAAATTGCATCATCTAACTAGGGGTGTGCAACCGGACCGAGTTTACCCGGAACCCGGATCGGACCACTCGAAAAATAGGGTCGGGAACCGGTTCCCGGTTAAACCGGTCTGGGAATCGGTTGAAATCGGTCCGGGAATAGGGTCCAAGCAAAGACCCACTCGGAACTAGACTGATTTTGGAACCGATTTTTACTCTTTTTTTAAAAAAAATCATCTCTTTATATAGTGCATTTGAGTCTCATTGTCTTCGACGAATTGTTAAAAAAAGAAAGCTTCTCTTTAAATCAAGTTAAGGGATAATTGTTTTGAAATAATTGTTAAAAATAACTATTCTCATATATTATTTTTCTTTTTTAATGGTCCTACTTTCAACTATCACTATAATCGCAAGACAAGTGCTACTAATTATTGTAGCACTAATTAAAACATTTTCAGTCCAACTCAAGAAAGATATCTTCTTAATAAGAGTTTTGTCGTATACACATGAGCAAGTACATTATATTATATCAGAAGTATTTGTGGGAATGAGACTAATATTATACCTATATTTATTGTTAATGTTTATGTATTGTTATGATTTTTGCTTTGTTTTATAATGTTAGGAGGATTACGTTATTGTTTTTTTCGCTAATTAATGTAAAACTCAAAGCTATATAGGATATCGAATGGTTGCAAAACAGGTTCCAATGAAAACATGGTTAACCCTGTTCCCGGACTGAAAAAATAGGGCCGGGTCCAAAACAGGGTTCGATAAAAACAGGGTAGGGTACATGGTCCAAAAAATAAAAACCGGTTATAATAGGGGTCGGGTACAGGGTCTAGGTCTGGACCCTACTCACCCTAGACTCGATCACCCCTACATCTAACGGAGTTTTTATTTCAAATTTATTTATTGAATAAAAAATAATTATGATTTGAAATAAAATAATTATTATACGCATTTTTAATGATTGAAGAGGTGGAAAAACCCATCAAATTTTTTGTGAATAATCGGGACGGGAGCCCACCATTATTTTACAATAGTTTTTGGAGACAACTTTTAATTAGAAAAATTAATTATTCTCTTCAAAATATATTTGCTGGAGCGTGCATCGCACGCAGAAAATAAATCGCGTGAGGCACGGCTTCGTGCATACTAGAGAACAAAACAGAATTTCTTTACGGGCAATTGCCTATAAAGCAGCGGAAAGAACCCGAAGTAGCCCGAAAGTGGGGTCCGTTTTTCCTCATTACAAAATCCTCCAAAGTATCACTACGTAATCACCGAAAAGCCCCTGCCTACAGAGTTTGTTCACTTTCCCATTTTCACCCCCCACTTAGAAAATTTAGTATCATTAACGCCTCTAAATTTCACCCTCGATCTCTGTAAACTCCGCTTTAGTTTGAGTAAAATAGGGCAAGAGAATCCAATTCCCCCCTTCCTCCCCCCAATGTCTTGACTAAGTAAATAAGCATAAAATAGCTAATAATTTAATATGTCCAACATTTCTCAAAAAATAAAAAAACCTAAAATTATGTTCATCGCGACACAAATATCCCAAATATATTTTGTATCATAATTTTAAATCGGCCATTGCATAAGTATCCTCAAAATTTTTTATCATGAAAAAATTCAAAATTATGTATACATGATATATGTATCATTTGATTTGACCTTCTGCCGTAGACATTGGATGAATTGCCATTGGATTTAGAAAGGTATATATAAATTCAAAGTTTTTTAAAAACATAATTTTTTTTAGGGTATTTATATTATAATAATCAAATTTAAGATTTCTAGTGAGACAATGTTATAGTTTGGGATTGTATTAACCCTCGATTAAATTATCATCTCTTTGATTGCGGCGGAATCCCAGTCTAGATCTTGTAATTAATGGATCTCGGCGGGGGTAACTTGGGAAATTAGCTCCAAGGCTCGAAGACCGAGAATCTGACTCATGTCTGGTCACTCTGTGCGACACACTTGTCCCCCTCATCTCGCTCTTTTTCCCTTCATTCAAACCTCTCTCTCTCTTCTCTTCGCTCTCACTCTCTCTCCACCATTTTCAGGTTCAGCTTCTTTGCTTGTTTGGTCGACCCACCGCAGAAAACATCACTGAGCTCCAAGAAGCTGCAACCCTTACACGCTCCCCCTTCTTTCCCCCGATAAGCTCGAAAAGATCCCAACTTCGACGCTTCCCAGCACGCCATCTTCCATTGGCGCTGCAGAGCTCCGTCGCTTCCCGGTGATAAGGCACCGAAGGAGCTGCAAAACCGCGGCGAAGAAACCCTAAAGTACCGCCTTCGCCCTCTCCAAATCCGAGTACCAGAACCCTCCCAAGTACCCATCTTTCTTCTGGCTCAAAAAGCTTCCGTTCTCTTCCCACTGCAAAGTCCTGTCCTTTCTGGTGCCGAAAACCCCACGCATTCTTTGACATTGCCCCTTCCGCTGTTTACTCTTGCTTTCGCATAGAGAACGCTCGCCCCGTCCCCTTCTGTTGGCTCTCTCATTTTCTCCTCTGTTTTCTGCAATCTAAACATGCCTGCCACGGGACTTGCGTTACTGTCTTGCTTCTCGGCCCTTTTCATCTTCTTGATTTTCACCAATGTGGTCGTTCTTGTTACTTCTAAGTCCACTATTGAGCCCTGCTCGAACTCCGACTCTTGCAACGCCCTGCTTGGCTACACTCTCTACACCGACCTTAAAGTCTCCGAGGTCGCCTCTCTCTTCCAGATAGACCCCATCTCGCTCCTCACCGCGAATGCCATCGACATCTCGTACCCCGATGTCGAAAACCACATCCTCCCTTCGCAGCTCTTCCTCAAAGTCCCCATCACTTGCTCCTGTGTCGATGGGATTCGGAAATCCGTGTCGACCCAGTACAAAACCCGGCCCTCGGACACCCTCTCGTTCATTGCAGATTCCATATACGCCGGTTTGGTCTCCTCGGATCAGATAAGGGAGGCTAATTCTATATCGGACCCCTCGGTATTGGACGTGGGGCAGAACTTGGTGGTGCCGCTCCCCTGCACTTGCTTCAATGGGACCGATAATTCGTTGCCAGCAATTTATTTGTCCTACGTGGTGAAGCCGGTGGACACACTAGCAGGGATTGCATCCAGGTATTCCACTACAATTACCGATTTGATGAACGTGAATGCTATGGGGAGTTCAGCTACAAATGCCGGTGACATTCTTGCAGTTCCACTGCCAGGTAAATTATTTGATTGATGAAATGCTGGCAAAATTTTTTCTTAGATGATGTTCCGTTTGTTGTGCCTTAGTGCTTTCTTCTGCTAGAGGGTTGGAATTTGTGTAATTAAGTACCTTTAGTAGAATCCAAGGATTCACGGATTTAAATGTGCGTGTTGCTTTACTTGCTTTTCCCTATTTTGATGCTTTTCCTCGACAGAGTTCATCAAATTGCCACTCAAGACTGCTTGCTATTGTGTTTATAATAAGTTGGTTCCACTGTTTATAAGAAAAAAAAGTTTTTTTCATTGATGTGCTGGTTCTTGGCTTTCCTTTAAGTTTATTCGGTGTGACTGGTTTTAAAGCACAGTGCTTCTAAGTAAGGAACTTCTAATTTGACCATAACGCTCTGCGTGAGTACTGTTGGACTTCGCGGGATTAATGGCTTTGAAAAAGTTTGGTGCATATGCGCATCAGTGGAGTGAAATCATAAAGATAAGGGCATATTGATTCCGTGTTCTATTTTTTGCAATTATGCTTTGTAAAGCTGTTTTTTTCTTTTGGTCAGTGCTTTGTACAGCTGTTTGAATTGCATGTTTCTTCACCTTCATTTCCTCACTATTTTCAGGTAAACCTCTTTCCAATTTGGTGATAAAAGCATCATTACTGCAAATCATACTTTGACTATGCTGGCATTTTTTGTTGCTTTCCCTTTTGGAATGAACTTTAGGAAGGCCATGAGGTTGGATACTCACCTTACTTATTATGTCGCAGGCTGTGCTTCTAATTTTCCAAGATACGCCTCAGATTATGGTCTAATTGTGCCTAACGGGAGCTATGCCATTACAGCAAGCCATTGTGTGCAGTGCAGTTGTGGGCCGGGAAATCTCAAGTAACAGATGTTATTTTTTAAATCATTTAAAGCCAGTTAGCATGAATTGCCTTTAACAGTCCCCATTGAATACCTGAAATAATCTTTCATTAACCATTGGCATTTTCTTACGCAGATTGTACTGCATGCCTGCTTCATTGGCAGTTTCTTGTTCTAGCATGCAATGTCGAAACAGCAACTTGATGCTTGGAAATGTTACTGCTCAACAGAGCAGCGCTGGATGCAATGTCAGTGCGTGTAGCTATGGTGGTTTTGTCAATAGCTCGATTGTCACCATGTAGGGCTACTATTTCAGGCCTCTTTTGTGTCCACTGTCATTTGGGGGTTGGAACTTGGAAGATCTGTATATGCTTTGAGTTGTAATGCCATTTTCTTTACCTTGCAGGTTGTCCACATCTCTCCAACCGCGATGCCCAGGTTAATCTTGAATATTGCTGTCTGTCATTGAGTTCCTATTTTGGACCTAGGAAAGCTCTTAATCAAGTAAACTAGAAACACAATAAGAAGTTATTGTACTAGACTTACTTTCAGTGACTTTACTCTGGTCACGGGGCATTGTAACTCTTGCATTGAGCTTGAATGCCTTGTCAATCGATAAATCACATGCTTAAAAATTCTTCTTAATCAAAGTTGACAGATCTCGTACTGGTAATATTGATTGTGACCGAGAATGTGATGTGCTAGTCTCGCCTTTGAAACACATGCAGGAGTGCAGCAATTTCCTCCACTTATAGCCCCGCCTAACTCAGTCAGCAAAGATTCAACATTTGCTCCAGCACCCGCCCCAGAATCAGAGGTTGCTGGTTCACCCAAGTCTTCAGTGGTGCCAAGTACAAGTTCACTCCCAGGATTTAACCCCGCAAGTGGTCCTGCTGGAAGTGCGTCGGGTGTCTCTGCGGCTCACTCATTGATGAATCCTATCGACATTTTACCAGCTGTTGTGACATTGCTTTTGTTTGTCAAGTTGATGATCTTTCATTCATCGTGATTCCACTAGGGTGGCTGCCATCAGACGGTGAGGGGTTTTGTCACATCGATGTTGCTATGGCCCGGTCAGATTGTTTTCCTCGCTTGTCTGCTGTATCTACGTGATTCCTTTTCCTTTTTGGTGCCTTATTTAATATTCTGTGGCATCGGACTTGATTTTTATTTAATGTGGAAATGTGAGACTCTTTTGCAGCGATTTGTTTCTTCGATTCAAGGAACCTGTTCTTTGGCTAGCAGAACTTGTTGTTTTCAATTCTTTTTTTCCCTTAATTGATCGTCCTCAGTTGATGCATATTTGGTGAAAAGGCAAATAGCAGTCAGTAATTGAAGGCTTGGGCAACAGAGATGGTGATAAACACCTCCATCCTGTAACGCTGCCTATTTTTGGATGACATCCTTTGCACTGAGTAGTTATGTCCTTAGCCATTCTGTTGAGGATAATTTTGCAGCGGTGGGATCGGCTAGTCAGCTTCATTCCTTGGCCAAAAATCATTTTACTATTCATCTTATTTCGCCAACCTCTCAAGTTACACGTGCGTAGCTTGAAAACTTTCCAGTTCTTTGATTTGGAAACACCGATGGCAGCATTAGCCCCGGTAAATGCTTTCCCAGGAGATAAATAGAGGGACATCTTCCCTTTACTACACGAACGAATGGCCTCATCTCAATTTATCTAAATGAGAAAACTTGACCATAATTATCGAATCTATTGTGATATTTATCTATTCCTATGTAGTCTCCAATACCTGTGTATCCTACTTACATTCATATTATTGTATTCTTTTACGCCAAATGCCAAACTTGGAGTAAAAGCGATTTCTCGAGATTTGATTTTGTTAAGGAGTATCTCAAAGGCACTAGCTCAATTAATGGCCTTTAAATAGAAATACATATGTTTCCAAAGCACAATTAATGGCATAAAAAAAAAGTGCACAATTAATCACCGCTGTATGTTAAGTACAAGCCCACGAAACGGGGCTTAGGTGCCTGTATTGCCAGTGTTGAGCTTCACCACTCACCGGTCACATAAGGTGGGTCTGTGGCAACTACCTTACCTAGTACTTCGTTGCCACTTTGAAATGAATGTTTCCGTCATCTCAGTGGAAGTTCGATTGGAAGGAAGATGTCCATGGAAAATCATATGCAGGAGTTTTCATATCCACGAAGCAGTAGCTCAACCCCATGGATGTTAAACAATATGAAGACTTGACGGTTTCATCTCAAAGGAACCATAGTAATCCAGGGAGCAGTAGCTCATTTGTCGGGTTCAACTCAACGAACCCTAACAATCTAAGGCTGAAGATAGAACAATCACACTATACCCATGAAAACACATGAATAAACAATGGAGTATTTCGTACATTCCAAAGATTGAGCGTTTTGAATACACATTCTTACATCCAGGCTTACTTCAGCAGGATAGGGGAAGAATAATGGAAGCGGAAGCTATTTACATGAATTTACAATGCAGAATCCAATTGACGGAATAATGTTTCACAATTTCTTCTTGTTCTTGCTGTAAAAGCGAACAATTTTACATAGCCCTCATAACAACTTTGCTGGTCGTGTGAACACCCCTTGCAGCCAGCTTCAGAACAGCACGACTGCGATACAACCTACAAAAATGAACCCCGCTTTGTAATGTTAAAGAGACCAGCGCATGTTCAAGTTACTCGACCACTTTCTTCTTCAACCCCTATTTCCCTACATCTACAATTAAAGTTAACATCTTTCAAGTATAACATCCTCTATTTATTAAACCAAAACCACTCTTTGTTTCACTTTTTCATTTCTTCCAAGATTGCCACCAACAGCAGATAAAAGAAAATGGATTTATTCCCAAATTATCTCTGTATTAGATAATAAAAGGATCAAAAGGATACAATTAGAACATTTCTCATAACTTCTCATTTCATCCACTTTCTCATGGATGGGACTAGCCATTTACTTCCCATAGAAAATCACCCAGCTTCATGCCCATGCCCCTAGATGGGCCCGGACTTAACCAGCACATGGGGCTTGCAGTGTTTCATGAACCTCCAAATAGCCAGATCTCCACACCCGCGGTCCAAGATTATAGGAAAAAAAATACCCATCTAAACAGATGTGCATAGTGCATGACCATACACTAGTTTTATTTACTATTTTTATTTTATGATTAGCAGTAATCACCCGTTAAGTATGATAAAATGTAATAGAAGAATAAGGGAAGGAAAAACACAGTTAACTTTTAAGTCTGATTAATTCTGGACTAAATGAAGTCAAACAGCAAAGAGGATGACCATTCAAACCAAGTGAACCTGCATCAAATTACACTAAAAAAAGCTACCTACAAACAGCCTGAGAAACCAATTGATAGAAATCCTACTATTAAAGTAAGTGCACCTGAGTATGAAGCAAACTATACTTAGAAATAACAAACAAAACTTTGTCTGGGCAAAGGAATCACATTCCTATTGTAAGAGAAATAAGTATGATTGTTCCCAACAGCATTACTACAAAAGCTTCAAAGTTCCCTTAATTCATGATAGAATCCTACTTGAGAACATCAATGGAAAACAGAGAAAGAAGCATAGTCACTGATGCACCCACCCAGATGAGCACGCAGTATCGCACCACGCCACACAAGCTCACATGAAGAGAGAGAGAGAGAGAGAGAGAGATACCCTGCAAGAGCAAGGCCCCAGGTGGCCAAAGTATAAAACAATGTTCCAGCATGCCATATACTTAAGACCTTCTCCATCTTGCTCACACCACCCAATGCTTTTGACAAAGCTGCAGCAAATGTCATTAGACATCAATTTCAGCAACCACATAGATAACAGCACTTTTGTTGCTGTAAAGTACCCTACAGAGGAGAGCTCAGTTGAAAACAACTTTAAATTCAATGTATCTGATATTAGGTTTAGAAGAACATGAGATTTTCAGGATACCAAATTATAAGGGAACATTGCTACAAGAAAGGAAGTCTCAACATCACCCAATGGACTCTACCATGCAAGCAAAACCTTTCAATCGCTTTTATGAAGCTCATTGATGATCTAATGTTTGAATATTCTCTTCAACCATATGTATTCAGGCTGACTTGTTTTCATATGTGGTTTAATTGTAACAATAAGCAGCTACTGATGTTGGTTGAATATATGTAGCAAATAGCATAAATATTCTCTTCTTTGGTCAAAATGCACATCGATAAGTATGCTCAAGTCTCAACTTCTTGCGCTGGCTGGCTTAGCAATAATATGTGATCATAAGAGTTTGACCAAAAAGCACCCAATGCAATTGCTAAGATGGTCCTTGTAAGTCAGAAGATACAGATGGAAACTCACTGTTTTGCAATTCTTCTGGGGTCAAGTTCTGAATACACAAACAGAAATTAATGAGATACAATCCAAAATTATAAAGTAAAATTGACCATACTCAAACTTTCTCAAAGATAATGTACCAGAGATTTTGGGTTTGACAATATGCATCTAGCCATAAAGTTGGCAACTCCATCCACCACGTGCTCCTCACTGATGACAACATACTTCTCGTCGTCAATTCCACTCCACTCTTCAACATTGCTCGGGGCCATCTCATCCGTAACCCATACCCACCAACTGGGTTCTCCATGGTCAGCATTGATTAGGATTTCAATAGACTGCATATCAGCCCCTACTCAACAATCCAAAGTTCGAAACCAGTTGATAACAAGGATAAAAAAAATCCCAGAAAATATCAACGCAAAGACCACTGGAAGAATAAAGAAGCTCTTAAACCTGTGGCCTCCCTGAACGGAAATTCATTTCCACCTCCATTGATTGATGCCAGCTGGAATTCTTTTATCCGATTCAAAAAGTCTTTTGAATCAACCGTTGCTACAAGGTGGGCATACAACTGCAATAACATAACGAATCCCTCATATGGAGAAAAGAAAAACCTTCAGCGTAAAAATTTGTACAATCTCCAGAATGTCAAATGCACTCTACATAAATGCGCTCGCAGGCACGAACTTCTTCAACAAATTCAGCAAGAAAAACATAAAAGCAGACAACTTGCCGCTACCAAGATAACTTCTTGCTTATATAATGATAAGTTAAGCGCTCGGCATATGAGAGAGAAACAATCCGAGAATAACGAACTTGCAACACCTAACACCACCACGACTGGCCACGAATAACTTGCACTTCAAGGGACGGAATGGAAAATTCTCACAGACCACAAGCTCCAGAAAGATCAACAAGAAACGAAGAGGAAGACAAGCTTTACGTACATCAGGGAGGGCAATCGTTCGGCAAGCCAGGCAATTCGGAGATGTTCTGGAGCAGCTTCAGGTTCTGCTCCAGCAGGTTCCTCAGCCGCCGATTCTCGCACTGGAGCGACTCCAATTCATCCTCCGAAGACGGAGGGGTCTCGTGCTCGTGCTCCTGTTCGTGTTCGGGGTTGTGGGGATGATGGTGGTGATGGCGACACTCGATTGCTGTCCACGCCACATCGGCGACCTCGATCACCGTCTTGGCCACCTCGATCGCGCCATGGCCCTTCATTGATTGGATTCTTGATGAAGCTTTCTAGGGTTTCCTTCGCGGGCTCGCGTCTGGTGAAGGGGAAAAACGATGGTGATGATGATGGAGAAGACGTCGCGTGCTCGTTTCTCTGTTTTGCGTTCGTCGTCGTTCTTTCTTTTGGGACATTACAAGCGTTTTATTTATGAATTTGCCCCTTCAAATTCCAATTTTGCCCCCATCGACCCTCTACTTCTAGCAATTCACCCCCAACAATCTTACAATCGTTAAAAATCTTCTCCCCGATTGGTTTGCTGTCGATTAAATCCCTCTCACATTAAGTTCAGATGGTGAAACGTTTAATGTAAGTGGTAAAACGTTGAGATTACTAAATTTACTTTGATTTGTTCGTACTTAATCATTTAAATGACCAGGTAAAATCTTATTAATTTTCCGATTTTGATGAGTGGCTTATAGGACATGCTTCTAAACTAGAGTTGTTGATATTTTAAATATGTGATTTAAATTTGTAAAGATGCTAAAAGCCATAAAAACCCCACACTTTACCTACTATAACAAATTTACCTTAAAATTAATTTTTATGATACAAAAAATCCAAAATTTTACACGTGTGACGCATTTACCTTAAACTTTTTTCTAAATACCAAAAACCTTTTTTATCCGTGACTCCAAAATTTTTTGAGTTTTTGGAATAATAACAAGTGAAAGTTTTGGATAAATTTATTACGTAAATAAAAGTTTTTGATTTTTTATGTTACGGAAAAACGTTTTGGGTAAATGTATCATGCTGTGCAAATTTTGGATAAATATGTTACATAAATATAAATTTGGGTTATTTTTGGTAAATACGTCACAACAAATAAAATTTGTGTTTTTTATGGCTTTTTCCCTTGTAACAAAGTCGAAGTACATGAAGTTACAAAGAAAGTGAAATATATTCGTCAATTAAAGTAATGATTCAAGATCCCACCTATAAAATGAATATCACTCTAGAACAAATAAATAAATAAATAAATATTAAGATGTTAAACATTTTTTAAGAACTTGTAATTGTTCACTTGTTACTGTTTTAGTTTCGTCTAATAAGCATCAATCTTGATTTACAAAACAGGTTAGATATGAATTGATTTCATGTTTATGAATATAGAAGATATTGTATTTTAATTACCTCGGTTCGGCAATGGATATTTAGTATGGACTATTCTGTTAATTTCATTTTTTATTATGAAATTTGGAGTTTAATTTGTACTCATGATTGAATATGAAATACTTAAAACCTAAATAGTATTCTAAATTTAAATTGATGTTTAAGATGTTCCTTTTCCTGATTTATAAAATGGGAGGAAAAATAATAACTAATAAAAGTGAGCAAAAGGAATTCCCTGAATCGGGAAGGTGGGACTCGCCCGGTTCAGTCCAATTCTTGCAGCAACCGCTTCCCGATTCCATAAATCGGAACCGGTCCCGGTTCTCAATGCACTCGGGTTCGGATCGGTTTTTTCTTTTTTTAACATTCTTACAAACCCTAATCAAGTTAGATATTCCTTTTCCTCTCTCGTCCGCGAACTGTCACCCGGCGCCACCCTCAGTCACGACTCACGCCGCGGCCTCGCCTCGACGCCACCCTCTCCCTCGACCGTCGTCGCCTCCTTCTCGCTCTGGAGTTCGAAGTGCGGTCGTTTTCGTGTCCGTAATTCTCGCTTCGTTCCGTCTTCCCCGGGGTCGAAGGCTCGGGGGCCCGCGGCTTCGCAAGCCTCTCCTCAATGCGCGATCGAGGTATCATCCGTTCCTTCCGCCACGCACTTCCTCGAGCTCCTGCTTCTACACAACGCTTCTTTCTTCATCTTCTCCTTCTTTTCCTCTTTTTGGCTCTTCGTCGTCGGCGAATCTGCTCGTCTCGGCTTGTTCCTCTTTTCTGGGCGCCTGCGGAGTGACACGGTGGAAATGCTGATCGGATTGCGATCGGATTGCGATGCGCGTTCGCGCAGGCGAGTAGTTCCTGGGTAGCGGGGACAGTGCTCTGGCTGCAACAAGCAATGCTCTGCAAAGCTGAGGTTGTTGCTGGTCGAGCTAGTTCTCTGGTCTGGTCTATGAAATCTGCTGGTCCCAAGGAAGAAAACGAAGAATAAATAAAATAGAAGGGGGCCGGTTCCAGGAATCCAACCGGAACCGCTGTCCGGTTCCATTCTAGGACCAGGTGGGCCGGTTCCTACCTGGTAACCAGAAACCGGCCCAGACCGATCCCCCTAGTTAACTACTTTCCTTTTTGGGCCCACTACGAATCGCTCTTGAATGAAATGGGGGGGTTTGTGATTTCGGACAATTCAACGCCGTTTTCTGTAATTCACAGTGATTTTGGGGCGATTACATCACTTTTCACTGCGAAAAATGTCGGCTTTAGGTAATCCGGGAACTGAAGCCGTGGATTCTTAGCAGTCGGGCAAAGTAGACCATACCCCCCCGCCTCTTCTACTTTTCTTTCGTTCGTGAGATTCTAGAAAGAAAGAACCAACCAGTCTTCCGTTCAGATTAAGCGCAGGCGTTTGAGGAACGGGCGAATTGGTTCGTTGTTCTGGTTCTTCCTCTCTGATTCTGAATTCGTATTCGTTGCGTTCGAGTCGGCCTGAGTTGATGTTATCGTTTCCTCAGAAGGAAATTCGTAGCGTCTCCCATGTTTGTCGTCTGACGGGGACCCTGCAATTTCAGACCCATAACCGTTTCGTTCTCACGCGGCTATTTTCTTTTGGTGCCTGAAATTTTGTTTTTTGTCTCTCATTCTCTGCGCATGTGTGGTTTCAGAAGCATGGGCAGCACGAACAAATTGCGGGGACCCAATTGTTGGACTGCTCAAGTGAGTGCTGGCTATGGCTTTTGTTGATATCATTGTCTCCACATGAGTTTCTTCAGTCAATTTGGAAGTATTTTTTGGATTGACAATTTTGGGATCATCCTAGATCATTGCCTTTCCGGGTATCTTGTCTCAGCGAAAGTTAATGGAGGCCGGTTAATGGGGATTTGATTTATGCATTCAATTCAATAGCCCAGTACCAGACATAGAACTAGAATTTACGGGTTTATTGTATTTTCAGTCGGTTTCTTAGGAAGGCAAGCCGAAACAAGGCAAAGGCCACATGTAATTAACATTTGGATTCGCATGCTTGATCAGGATCTCTAAGAGTGGTCAACAATGAGTGTCACTTAAATAACACAATCTTTATCTTTAACTAAGCACCGAATGAAGAGAGTGTGTTTTCTTTTGAATAATTAGATTAGCACTAGGAAATTATATGAAGATGGGTAGGGAGCTGAATTGAAATTTGTAGCGTCAAGTTTAGCTCATTTACTTTTGCAGTCGGTGGGAAGAGATGGCCTTATCTCCTTTTCTCAGGACAAGTGCGCTAAAACATGCCAGTTGCATTGTAATGGAGATGAGCAGGAGCAGCTGACCAATATGCAAGTCCATGTCCTTCCAGAAGCGAAGGACATGAGAAGTATCTTTTCTACCAAATAAAGAATAGAAATAATTTGGTTTCCGTTGTGTCATTCGGGCTTCTTGCTGCTTGGGGAGGATACATATGGCCAGAATCTCTGTCGGGATAGTCTCGCTGTAGATCTTAAGGGTGATTTAATTAAATTTCGTGTCTAATCTTTGTCACCTAATGTGTTGGATATAATGGCAGGTTGGAAGTTTCAGTCTTCAACTTATTTGGCACTTTATACATTTTATTATCAGCACATGTTTCTTTGTGCTGGGATTAGCTGGTGCCATTGATAGTTATCTCATCTCAAGTGGACTGTTGAAGAAATATAATGACCTTAATTTGGGGAAGCTCCGGTATCTGGCCATTGTGGTGGATAGTGATGAAGCTCGGCAAACTTCAAAAGTTATTAAACTTCTGCAGTGGCTGTCTGATATTGGCGTGAAACATGTATGCCTATATGATGAAGAAGGTGAAGATGCTGTTTAATTTTCCATTTGATGTAAGTGCAGTACAAAAGTTTGTGATACTTGGAAGTTACTCATGCTGTACCATTGACATTTTTTTGGGAGGGTTTAGGGGTCTTGAAGAAATCTAAGGATGCTATCTTGGAGAAGTTGAGCCATATCAGCTTATTTGAGGTACTGAATATGCATTTATTGTTCAAGACACATCTGCATTTGGTATTCTGCAATATGCTTTGTAACAGAAGCTCATTCACATACATGTTGCTATGTAAACCGAGCATTATTTGGTATATTGGTTTGATTCATGAGGGTGTTGTGGCACTTATTTGGGTCAGGAGCATGAATGAACTGAATGGTGCCATATGTTAGTGTTCTGCTGTTTGCTTTCTTTTGACTTACTTATTTTTGGGTAATCTGAAATGATGGTAATCAAACTTTTTAAAATAATAAAAAGTAGGTTCCTTTTATAGCTGATTCCCTTTCATGATTAATCCAGCATGAAATTTTAGTCTTTCTCAATGATATCAAACTGGCCTATTATCTGCAGGAAACTGATGAGATATTACCCCTTGACCAAAAAAACATGAACCTTGAACTTGCTTCGCCATCTGATGGGAAGGAAGCTGTGGCAAAAGCTGCTAATTTACTTTTCACAAAGCATTTGGAACTGAGAAATACCACAGAGGATCGTTGGGAGAATATTTTTACAGAAGCTCATATGACTGAGGCGCTTAGAGCTCTTGGTTTGTGTTACTGCTCACTTCATTCTGGGTTTAAAAAGTTGAATTTTTTTTGAACAGGCATCTTTTTATGAAATGTGCACCATTGATGTATATGTAGGTTGTAGTGGGCCAGAACCTGACCTCCTATTAGTTTATGGACCTGCAAGATGCCACTTAGGTTTCCCCCCATGGAGGCTCCGATATACAGAGATTGTGTGAGTTCTCAAATTATTCATTTCCTCCATGACTTGTACTTCTTTTTGTGATATTTATGCTGTCTGAAGAAGCTCCCGAAATTGGAGTTATGTATATATCTATACAAAACAAGCATTTTTGCAGAAAATGACGATATGACAATTTGGGCTGGCCAAAGGGAAGATAAGGGGTGGAACACCCTTTCCTTTTCCCCACCTTGTAAAGAAAATTATTTACAATCTATCCTCATTGTTACCTCAGGGAGCTAAGCTCTACCATTCTCACATATTATGAGCGTGGTGGGGCCTGATCTGCCTCAGGGATCAATGGCTTGGGTTGACCTGATCTGCCTCTGGGATCAAGCCAAGCCTACCGATGTGGTTTGAGATACTTCTGAAGGGAGTGAGTTGAGAATGGAACAGGCTTATAGAAGTAGTCGAAAAGAGCTAGGTTAGACTTTGATTCCAGAAAAGTTGTAATTTTAGTGGAATTACAGGATATGTTGGTACTTGTACCTCAGTGAAGATAACTGGAAGATAATGCTCGATTACCTTGGAGATCCACCAGATTAGTCAATTAATTTTGGCTCGTCCATTGTGCCACACAACTGTTGAATAAAAAACCCTGGCAAGGAATCCCCTGCTGTTGTGGCTGTCCCTTCGTGACATCCTTAGTTTCATTTTGTAGTCAATGAATGACTGGCTTATGAAATGCAGCCCAACATTGTTTCTTGTGTTAAGGCTGCATCTATTATGTGACAAAAAGTCATTTTATTTGTCAGTGAAGCTATGTTATTTGTATCTTCTCTCAAATCTGAAAAGAGAATTATTGAAGGCCCATAGCTTCTGAAGTAACAGAATTTCCTTCCACTGGATCTTTGACTGTGCTGTCAGTGTTTATTTCGTTTGATTTTCTTTTAGGGGGTCCTTTTTGCAATAAGGCCCTAACTCATCGACTGCTGATGAAGTTGATACAACACTGTTTCTAATCTTAATTATCAAAATGTGCTCGTATTTTGTTACTAAAGGGGGCCTTATGACCCAATGTAAGTTTATAATTTGAGTTTAATGCCTGTGAGGTGCAATAATTAGACTTAACCTCACAACCTATGTCCTTTGGTTGTGTGAGTTTTGTCTGGTTTTTATTTATTTCATGCAACTTTTGACAGTGCTTATTGTGTCTTGGACGTGAAATAATTCTCAAGAGTTGACCGATATTTCTAGTTTTGACATATTTTGGAATTGGATGCTTTATATCTGCAATTATGTCATATTGATGGGAATAAATGTTAGGACGGTCTTCATTATGTAGTGTTATTTTTGCTCCATAAAGTTTGGTCTAAGCTCATTTTTTATCTCTCTTCATGGGATACATGGGACATAGCAAATGCTCTTCTTTTGATTTATTGGTCTGGCATGTGAAGTGTTCCGTTTGCTTGCTCTTTTTTCCCCACTAAACTGTGTGGTTTTCTCTTATTGCAGACACATGGGATCCTTGAAATCCATGAAATATGGTTTGCTAATGAAGGCTATTTACAAATTCACATTGGTTCGCCAAAATTATGGTATGGGATGGGCATGTTT
This sequence comes from Corymbia calophylla, assembly GCA_014182845.1. Taxonomy (NCBI): domain Eukaryota; kingdom Viridiplantae; phylum Streptophyta; class Magnoliopsida; order Myrtales; family Myrtaceae; genus Corymbia; species Corymbia calophylla. The sequence goes on along the minus strand of CM024698.1, from coordinate 31,871,835 downwards.
TCAGACATTTCTTTGAAAATGAAACTTGCCATTGAACACAGTCTAATGTGCAGGGTGGATTCTAGTGTCCTGTTACCTCTGTTCCTTTTGTTTAACGAAATTCATTTCCATTATTCTTTACCACTTAAGATTACTATCCCAAGATAACTCTTTGGTTGGAATTTCAAGCTACCATCGATGACCGTTGACTGACAATTTTTCTGTTGCTTCTTACAACAGGTAAATGAGACGTCTACGAGAAGATCAAGATGGAACTACATTGTTTCACCATATTCATAGATTGAATGGGTAATATTTTGTATGAGCACTGAATGTATACTGGAATCTTGGGGAAGAAAATCTAGTCCAACGGTCCCACGTCATTGTCAGCACGATCAAAGTCGGAATCGTGATTTTGGGGTTTCAACATCTTGGAGTTCTTCGAATGGGGATCCGAATTATTCTCCCCCATTTACATCTGTTGTGTAACTGTCGGGCACAGCTCGTAAGTGAATAAGTTTTGATCTTTTGATCTCTTTTTCTTCCATTAGATTCTCTCGCTCGATTCAAACATACATCAGCTCCAAAAACTTTATTCCACATATAATCGAGATAACATCTGCGTTGGTTTACCGGTTCAACATGCCGGGCTCCAACACAAAAAAGAAGGGATCGTGCTGAATGTACTGACGAACATTATCCGTCATGAGATTCGTGACATCGGTAGTGTTTTTAAGACTCCTGTGGGAGATGATTTTTTCCCGAAATCCTCGGCATATCGACTTGTTTTTGGACTTTATGCTCTCCATTGCTTGTCCTAACATCAGTAACCGGCAATTCGGAAGTTGAACCTTTCTCATCTGGAATCGAAGCGGCCGTCAACTCAGCTTGACGGTCCTTGCTTTTACCCCACACCACGGTGTAAAGACCGCAGACGATGAAAATCGCCCCGATGATGCTGGACCGAAGGGAACATACAATATGAGTCACAGATTCAGTAAACGCAATTTCCATTTGTCTACGCTAAAATTTCCAATCTGGGAAATCATAATGAAGCAGGTGTTTTCGTACCTTCCAAGGTGAATCCTCTCAGCTAACACAACCGCGCCGAGAGCGGCAGGTGATGATCATGCAAAGCGGGCTAAAAGACGTGACGAACACCGGCCCTCGCTCCCTGATCACCACTCCTTGCACATAATATGCTATTCCGGAGCAAACCACGCCCTAGAATAATTTTCCAAGAACATCAGATTTAGCGAAGAAGCTCACGATGTAAGACTCTCGACTCTTACAGGACCGGCGAAGCATCGAGTTTATGTTTACTCACGGAATAAACAGCGGCGAGCAGCCTGGAGTCCCAGCCGATTTGCCAGACGCTCATGTCGCGCTCCATCACGAGGGAAACTGCCGCTCCTTCCACGGTTCCCATCAAGCATATGAGCGCCGTCAGCGAGAGCTCTGCTGGGTACTTCTTCAACGTAAATGACTGTACCACAAGATCGCCATAGACTCAGAAGCTAAGCTTTTTCCGAGGCTCTCTGGTACAGCATAGAGTCCAGAATAGCTTTGTTTTTCTCGAAAATACAAATTTGCTAGTATGACCTTTATAAATTTGCGAATGTTACCTGCAATATGAAGAAGCCGGACCAACCGCAGCAACTGCCAAGGAGCATGAGCGTGCCGGTGACCCAATGCTGGTCGGTCGACCCATTGGGGGCGCCACCTCCTGCGTGGTGGTGGCTTGTTCCGCCCGTCCGTATGATGTCGACGATGGGGCCTTTGTACAGCGTCATCACCATTGCTCCGCCAACAGTCACTGCCGTCCCGATCACTTTAGCTAGGCTCTGAATCTTCTTCACGTTCACCTTCTCTAACCTTTAAAAAAAAAGAAGAAGCAGCAATTACAATTTTATTTCCTATAAATGAGATCCCACGTTTGATTCGTTTAATTGGCCCGTGAGCCACACGCATGAAAATGTTTGTTTCCCATCTTGGAGAGACTATATTTAAACTACATTCTTTAAGAACAAAATGAGCAAAAATTATGCGCTTGTTACAGTCAAGAATGTTTTCCGGAAGTTAATTTTAGAACACTTTAAAAAGCATCGACCCACAAATGCACATTTAATTTTCAATCAAATTTTTTTGTCATTCGTTGCTACATGAACGAGTCATGGGACCCGACACACTGTTATTCCTCGGAGCATTTCATAAAGTTGGATGCAAGTGATGCAATGATCCACTAGTTATCAATATCATAGTAGTTAGCCACTAGTTATTGTGGGTGGAATATTCATCTGCGCATCAATAATCCACCCAATAGAGGAAGTGATGGACATATACTATTCTTGTTTTTTGTAACGATATGCATCGATACCTACGATATTTGCCGGACCCACCCCCGGAAATCATTTTCTCAGCAGTGTTTTCCGTAACCGAGGATATGTCGACGATACCTGACGGCGAGCGCCATGATGAATGTGATGGCGGGGAGGATGTTGACGGTGGCTGATGCGAAAGTGGCGGACGTCGACTTCATCCCCACGTAGTATAAGTTCTGGTCCAGCACCGGCCTTGGAACGAAAAAAAGAAGCCACCTATCAGATCCCAGAAGAGCTCGCCGGATTTCTCCAGCAAGAATCAAAAGCCGACGTCGATTATTACGAACTAACATCATGGTGATAAAATGCTGATTAATGAAGTTAAATGCCATCCGTCATTGGACTTCACGAATTATGTTACTCTTACACCGTGATGTGTTTTTGTCCATTTAGTGTTTTGCATGATACTTCCAGAACCACTTTTAGTTTTTTTTTTTGTTTTCCCCTGTCGTTTTAGGTTTTTGGGGTGACGAGGGTTGGGGAAAGGGAAGAACATTTACTCGAGGAAACCGAGCGCCATTATCCTCAGAAAGATCGGGACAGTGAGCTTTGGCCTTATTTTCCTGCGACCAAAAAGTAAACAGCCGACACTAACACCAGTCAAGTACGAACGAGCGTCGCATGTCCGAGCAAAGTACAGATCTCAGAGAGAGAGAGAGAGAGAGAGAGAGAGAGAGAGAGAGAGAGAGAGAGAGGGAAGGACCTTTCGAGGACAAAGGCGAAAGGGGCGATGAGTAGGGTCGCGACAACGTGGCGATACACGGCCAGGACGTAGTGGCTCATGCCGCGGTTGAGGGAGACGAGGGTGATCACGTACATCCCGGCGTACCCGAACTGCAACGACACCATTGCCAAGTATGGCTTCACCTTCTTCAACCATGACCAAAATGCTCCACTCTCCCCCATTTCTCTCGAGTACTTACTTCCTTCCTCTATGTGGGTCTGTCTTAGTTTACGCTTCAATTGGAAACACGGGCCTTCTTATAGACAAGTAAAGCAACACAGCAATGGAGAGAGAGAGAGAAAGAGTCATTTTCTCACCCACACATTATCCATGCAAGTCCAATAGGCCACTCCTTCTCTCTCTCTCTTTTTTTTTTTTTTTTTTTTTATAGCCATTTGCCAAAAAGGTAAAAAAGGAGTACTCGTCCAGAACCGGGATGATTAATTCTCGCTAGCCTTATCCAGTTTTCTTTTCTTTTCTTTATTTACTTTTACGTCATGACTTAATTCAATCACATTTCAAATAACATCACGTAAGTTCAAAGTTTCACGTAAAATTTAACTTTTTCAGCATGCTACAAGATTTTAGACCATTACATTTCATCTTTTTCATGGAACATCCACGCATATCAAATCCCACTTACTCTTGCTACTCTCTCTCTCTTTCTCTCTCTGTGGCCCGGTGATTCCATTACCCATGAGCTCGAGACGCCCAGTTCCCAGGCACTTGGAATCACTTTTCCCCTTGGCGATAGAATCAAAAGACCCGAAAGAGAGAGTGGGATTCGTGTAGCTCTCTCGACAATTATGTAAAGCTCAATACCCTCTCTACATCCTTGTCTTATTCATCTCCTAATGAGAGCAAACCTGGGTGCTTTCGCATGATGCAAGCAAAATTCGAGGGGCCGTGCCGCGATTGGCGCTAGGAATTTCGGGTGGAAGACACCGTTTCCTAAAGATATTGGATGGCGAGTTTAATATACCATCTTTGATTGGGGGGAGGGGGGGATTTAGCTCAGCTCGGTGGATTTTTCCCACAAAAATTTCGGCCTCGATCGAGCCGGAAAAAGCTAAGCTTCGAGAGACTTGGGAATCGCCTAGCTAGCTCAGTTTGTTTGTTTGTAATGTCATCCGACGCCGCAAAAGCATTGCAGCGTGTGGGAAACATGAGGCAGAGAGTCCAGCGTATGTGAACTTACATGGCCATGCTTACTCACGATCCATTTCCTTAGAAAGATGCCACCAGCATTAGTTAGAAACTAACGTACATACGTGTGGGTAATGTAATCTGCTTAAATAGTAATCAACTCGAGCTAAAGAGTCAACTATGCTTTAATGCCAAAAGAAGTAGAAAATCTGCACGTTCTTGATGAATTGCACGAGCAAACTTAACTTAATATGGACATGAGTAATGGCCATTATAACCCGTCAGTCAGAAGTGCGGTTGGAGGAAAGGCATAGAGGAAAACATCAGCCTGAATTAGCTGGCAATGGAAATTGGCATGCAACATTAGCCATCCACTACCCAACAAACAATGTGACACGGTATGACCACAAATGATTTTTCCCCTTTATTGATAGAAACATTCGATAATCCAAAGTGACGACTAAATCGTTAAGTTTGATTGTCAGCAATATATTGTAAACCCATTAAGCAAGTTAATCTCTTTATACAGGAACGCAGCAGAAGATCCAATCCAAATTTGGGCAGTAATAACCTTCCTATTCATTGAGATAAGACAACAAAAAACCGGTGTAATCAAAGAATTTTTAATCTTCTCAATCCTTTTCAAAGAAGTAATGATCTTAACGACCACCACTAGATCCATCGACTAAAGCAAGTTCGGCATGTTCCATGCAGCAACAAGTATAAAGAAGAAGGAAGACAGCATGCAAAAAATTTGGCAGCTCTCTCATCAGAAGTGAATAATTCCTCGTCACCCTTCCTTTATTTTACAAAGCTAAGAAAAGCTGGCTCTACGCTCTCACGTTGGGTTACGCTACCAGGACTTTCCGTCCATGTCTAGTCTGTCCCCAAAGCATATTTCCTCTCTCTCTTTTTCTAGGCCAAGTCAGTTTCGAGCATTTCCAATCGACCCAAAGATGGAATAAACATCAACTCAGGATTTGGCAGCTGCCCAATCAAAGAAAATCTAATTCTTGCCCGCCAGCTATTCACGATATCAACACAGCCGTCTTTGGAATCATTCAAATATAATCGAGCCATGGCTCCTTGATGTCAATATATCTTGACTGCGTTAATAACGTCCGATAGATCATTAATCAAGCTAAGATTTGAACTCTAAATATCCTGCGGATGGCTGGTGACTTCGTCTCTTATTTTCCCCTTAAGTATAGTCGAATCAAATTTTTTTTTCTTTGAGGATAGTTAGATTATGACAGAGGAATCTCGAAGTCCTTATTAAATAATTATTATTAGAAGATTTTTTAACACATGGGAGGACGAAGGCCACGAATCGTTGTGGGTGCTTTTCGAATTAGGATTCCAATATGAGAAATTATAGCTGGGTTGGCGGATTCCCATTTCCACGATATTACAAACTTGATGGTAACCACCTGATAATAGTTGTGCCATTTTTTTTATTATAAAAAAATAAAGCTATGAACACTAAGCACTCAGTCGAGCTTTCAAAAGATTGTTCTGTACACGGCAAGAAATATGTGGTTGATATAATAACTACTTCTAAAAAAAAACGAAGAAGAGGAATATTAGCAGGAAAAATCATAAATAAATATATTAGTCAATGCTTGTCTTCCACGTTACCCATCGATGGAGGAAATGTGCATAAACACATGAAGCGATTGTCCATTATCCAATTAATGTCGATCTTAGATCGTTGCCTCAACTTTTTCGAAACTAATATGATGACTAATCAGTACATACGGGGTCTCTTCTACCAATAGAGGCCAGGTGGAATTCCAAGTCGAATCAAAGGTTGACGTAGGTTACATCATACAACAATACGAATAGGACGATAGAGAAAAGGTTGACAAAACTCATCGGCCGTCGAGCAGTTCCAATTCGTGGATGGTTGGGAGAGAGAGAGAATTAGAACCCTATTCTTCAGTTCCCCACCACGATCGACGGTGCTTGCTGAGGAGGATCCATGCGACCGATTTCAATGAGTGTTTTTTCTTCGACACGCAAGAGCTTTTTCTTTGTCCTTTTTTTAAAATTTTTTTTCTCTTTTATGAAGGTTGAAAATGGGAGGGAGCAAAGAGGGGTTGGATTGAGATAATTACTAGCCAAGAGATGCCACCAAATGCCGCACCGAGTTGGTGTCCCGTCGATAGAATATTCTGGGCTTCTCGTCACGACATCATCAAATCGGACAAAGATGGAACATGTTCCATCCTGAATTCGCAATCCAATTGGTGCATGGTGTCGGATGCTTAAAGTCCACTAGATTTTGTCTACTTTTTGTTGTAGTTGGATCCGTGGACAAGTAGAGATACGGTGTCGCGAGTATTTAGCGGGATGGTTTCTTTCGCACTTGTTAAAAGTTCATTTCAACGATGGTTCGTAAGTTATTAGGAATGTGTCAGTGATTCGGAATCGGATGCATAAAAAAAACACCGGCAAGAGACGCAAATAAAAGAGTTCTTGACCTTGAATCCATTGCACCTTCATCAGAAAGATTCGGAGTAAATTAACTCAAATAATGTTGGTAGATTCAATAACAATTGCATAAACTATTAGAAAAGTTGATGATTAAGATTGATCGATAATAGTGATAAATGTCTTTGATTAGAGTCAGTAATTTCAAACTAGATGGCAACTACATTGAAAAAAAAGTTGAAAAGTGACTCAAATAAAATCAATAATTGGAATAAGGGTTGGCAGTTTCGGAAAAGTTGATAAGCTATTTGCAAAGTAGATAACTTGGAATCAATCAAATAAAAATTAGTGATTGGCTCAAATAAGAGTTAGTAATATGAGACTATAAGTAATCTCATTTGAAAAAAGTGGGTGACTCACATAAGTTAAGGTCGTTAATTTCGTATTAAGAATCGATAACTTTAACACATTGGTAAGCTATGCTAATAGAAGCGAGTATTTCATTTTTGAACTCTCAAAACAAATATTAGTAGTTTAAAATATGAGTTGGTAACTCATAAATTTATCAAGACTATCGGTTTCTTTTTTCCCCAGATGGAATGATTGCATCGTGCCCCTTTTGCTAAAGGGTATCCCAAGGTAATAATATATGCATATGAACATAGATAATGGAGCTTGGTTTAACGTAATACATGTCTTTAGAATAGTGTATTAGTCTTTTCGACACGCACGTGTTATTTGATGCACTACACGTGCGCCTCCTTAGGGAGATTATTCGTCACTCATATTTAATTAACATTGAACGAATTAATCTCAGAATTATGCCAATTAGGAATTGAAGTAAATGCCACTCTAGAGCTCGAGATAATTGCCAATAAAAAGAGATTTGTAATAACGACTGTAAATCATGTTAGCAAAACCTCATATATGTGACGACATGGGCCAATGTAACATCATTTTAAGTTATTCAACATGGACTAAGAGTCAACGAAGGATAAATAAAGGTGTGAAATTATATGGGGGAAATTATCACAAAAGTTCTAAATATATTGCACTTGTGGCAATTCAATTGTAAAGTTTTTAATTTGTCCAATTCAATTCTAAAACTTTTAACGATTTGTCAATATAATCCATTTGACCAATTTTGACCGGAAATCATTAATATGGACACTAACCATTCTACATAGCATGGTAGGTCAGTGCTAATGTGGACAATTTTTAGATAAATTTTCTAATTTTTTTTCCTTTTCTTTCCTTCTTCTTTTTGCTAGTGGCCGGTTGATGATCACCAACTACAAGCAATAGTTGACAAGAATTGGCTTGTCTAGATTTGGCAAGAGGGGCCCTTGTTGGTACTTGCCCTCACCTAAGTGAGGCCTAGCAAGGTTGACCCTTACCCAAGCTAGGGTGCCCTCTCTAGCGCTCACCCTTGCCCAAGCGTGCTTAGTGAGGTCAACTTGCAGCAGTCATCACTTGTGGCTAGTGGCTGGCGATTAGCCATTGACAAAAAGAAAGAGGAAGGAAAATGAAAGAAAAAAAGAAAGGAAAAAAAAGAAAAGAAAATTAAAAATATATATTTTTAATTTTCAAAAATCATCCACATCAATATTGGATATGTCATATAAGACGGCCGGCATCTATGTTAGTAATTTCCAATCAAAATTGGCCCGATGAATTTCACTGAGAAATTGTCAAAATGTTCAGGATTGAATTGACGAAATTAAAATGTTTATGGCTAAATTGGAACAAATATAATAGATATAGAAATTTCTTAATCATTTCCTTGGATCGTGTCTCATGCATTATGCTATCATTGTGAAATATATCATTAAAATACCAAATGAATGATTGAAAAGAAATCAAACCTAACTTCTTATGTCGGACTTGTGCTTGTGCATGCATGAGACGTCTAATTAATAATCTCAGGAAGGTGTCAATTGCTCCTGATGTCAATTGCTCATAAATTTTTTTTTTCCTAAAAGAACCAATCGGTGAAATGAAAATGCATGTTCCACCAAATTGGGGGTGGGGACTAGTCTAGTATCAAAAGGTTGATCAAGATACACTTTGTTTTATCGGGAGAAAATCACCATTGAACCGACATTAATCACGCAAAGATGCGACCAACTTCTCTACCCAACTTTTTTGACGCTAATTTCTTGGCAAAATATCTCGTAAAAAGCTAGCAATTAGGTGGACAGACAAGGCTCTTATTGATGATTAATTAAGAACTTTTGATTATCTTTTCATATTAATCCCAAAAAGCAAAGAAGAAAAAGATCTTGTTAAAGGACAACAATATAATGGGCCGTGTCGTCTTATACAAAGGAAGGGGAAAAAGGGCCGGGGGATCTAAAGCAGAAAAAGGCTTCGGGTCAAAAGAATGATCTTTGCCTGCCTTTATTTGGATGGAGACTTGTGGGATTGGGTGAGGAATCGTAAAGCAAGATTCACCTGTGCATACATGCATGGGAAATGAAAAAAAGGATCAATTATTGAATATGGGCAGATATATAAAATGAGAGCAGGTGCTGCAATCATGGCGCTTCCGCATAAAGGACGAGAAAGATGATGAGATGAGATGAGATGAGGTTTCCATGGTCAGGAAGAGAAGGAAAAAAAATGAGGAAGAGTCTCACTTTTCACCCCAAAAATAAAAAAAGAGAGACCATTGCATGCATCATGAAGCGTTTCAGACCCATAAGCAAAGTACCTAGCTTTCTTTTGCTTTGCTTTGGTAATTGATTGAAGAGGCTCTAGAAAACATCTTCCACAAACGTCGGACAGCGAAACATGCCATTGTTTTGGCTTAGAAGCTGTGTGTTAGCGACTGATTTCTTGACGCTATGCCAAAAGTGACATTGGGGCCAACTCCCCGAACCCTGTATCGAGTTCCGGTTTCGAGATCCGATAAGAAGAAGCCAGACAATTTACGCTGGGATTGGTAGATTACAGGGAATCAATTTTTTTGCGACTTAGCCCGAAGAAAATTATGTTAGCGTTAGCTCGACCAACGCCTGTTCTTTTAACTGGTCGTATGAGGTGGTCTCTTTCAGAATGTAAAGCACGGAATGAAGAAAGGGAAAAAGATGGCGAGAAGGACGATGGATTCCACAACTTGGTCAAAAGAACGATATTGATGTTAGTTGATAACACTGGAGCACCGATGTCGACGTTGGTAACTGTTGTGATGATTGGAACTTTCTCTTGAACGTGTGATGGACACAAGCTTCAATGTCATTTTCCCGAGTGACTTTCTGTGTTGGCCTAAAAACTCGAGCAGCCATAAAAGCAAGGCGCCTTTTACACGGCAAGAAAAGCAAGGCAAAACCTTGCCTGAATCTTTATTTAGATGAACCCAGGCAATCACAGCAGATGATCATGTAACTGACAGTGAAAATCTTATGAAATCCAGTGGCTGTGAGTGCACCGAGTTCATGCAACAATTTCCCCGAAACAGAGAGCCCTAGACATCTAAATTGCAATACCCCAACTCAGCAAAGACAAGAATCATTGCGATATTGGGGGCTTTCATCATGTCGACGGCATGATATTATTTGTGTTGAATTTAAACCTGTGAAAGGAAATGAAAGGAGGACGTAGAGAAAGCTGGTCATGGTTTCAATGTTTTACTCTTCTAATTCCATAGGTGATCTAAGATAGGAGTACAGGATGCAGAGACAGAAGCCTTCACAAACTATGTTACAGAGTATAGAGCGATTCATAGGATAGCCTTCCGACTTTCTATTTACCATACACATTGCTTATGCGAGAGATGTGAGTGCCTTCCTGCATTGGCACGGGGTGACACCCTAAAAAGTACAAGGATTGAATTAAGGAAACAAATCTTCAGACTGAAATTTTGACCCAGCAAGAATATATTGCGAGATCTAACATAATGTGCGGCACAAAAGGAGTATAAGGATTAAGAACTGAGTAACAATTAAGGCACTCAATGTTAAAATGTGTGCCACTCTGTAGAGGGGCGTACCTTATAGTAAAGAACAGAAATTAAAATTAAGCATGAGTGAGGATCAGCAAAGGAATAAGACCTGTGAAACAAATTGTGCATCCAATCCTCAAGTCTTCACCAATGGAATTAGCAAATCTCATTGTTTCAGTGCAGTTGCTATCTTCTTTTGGATGAGCTCCACTCCAATGCGAGGAGACAACCTTGGCAGAAGTTCCTAAAGCAAAAAATTAGTTAGATATGTCCAGGAAATGCAATGTAAAAGTTAGAATCCCAAGCAAACAAACCAATCAGGTTTGTTTGATTTAGAGGCAATAGGTGGCTTCTCGCATATTAGGCAAATGATAAACGCACAATCATAGATTTTTGAGTGAAGCAAGTTCAGGATAATTGCCTCATCACGATTGACAACTAAGCAGTTTGGAAAAACGAGGCCATTGATGGCATTTTGTTTCACAGGCTTCAATTTTTTCTTTGGCCAATTTAATGAGCTTCAATCGATTTAAAATGTTTGGCAGGAAATAAATTTGCAGTGGTCCAAATACCAATTCAATCCATTCTAAGGGGGGCAGAAATGAGAGATCTAGCCTATGCAGAATTGAAGACATAATATATGTGCTATTTAGTAAGATCAGAAACAATAATACAAAAGCAGATAGAAACAAGGAAATCTCAGTGGGAGAAAAACAATCTGCTACAGTCACAAATGGCAGCCCAATACAGACATACGGTGCCAACGGTAGGTCATCATTTTCATATCGGTGTAGATTGTGGGCTTTTAAAATTTAACCAAGAAAAAGTTCAACCACATCTTGACCCATCTGGCACAGGCCAAAGGCTATATGCAGTTCATAAATGGTCGACAGATCATAGTGCAACACAGAATACAACAAGGGAAGAATCAAACTTGGAACTATTTGATGGAAGGCTAGGCTAAGCATTCGTTGGATATTGGATACTGTCTGATATTATGCTTCTCTATCGCAATATAAGCACCATCAGAAGGAAAAAACTGTGTCACAAAATCCATCCCTAAAGATTGTAGATAATATGAGTCTTGTGGAAATTGACAAATGGCAACTATATTACTAAAAATCCCAGCGTTCAAATGGCATAGAAAACAGTGAGACAAAGTTGTCTACTGAACAGAATGGAAAAGCAGGACACCAAACTGATGATAATCGAAGGATATCCACATTTCAAGCCTAACTAGCTCTAATTCCTTAGCTCTGTACACACTTTAGAGAGTACAAGTAGCCTTCCACTTTCCTTCCAGCCAGACCATTACATGCTATCGCAGTTCCTCAGATCAGTTTTCTCAACTCAGCCTAAACTCTTGCCCTGCCTCCGCACAGGTCTTTGGTGAGTTCACATTGCAAAGACACTGAAGAAGCAAGGACTTACTAAGCAGCCAGCTTTGGATAGCACCTTTTTGCACCACATTATTCCCTGTTGCTCCATGAACCCTTTTTATGAAGATAAACATCACATTGGCCTTTACCAAAAAAAACATCACATTGGCATGGTCGGCATCTATTTGGGTGCCACAATGCCGTTGTCTAGTTCTTAGTCTGAGAACTTGCCATTTCGTATAATCAGGCATCTACTCCACTGATATCTAACCCAATATGTATCTACAATGCATCAACCACATCCTATTCCTTGAACGAATTGCTTTAAACAAGAGAAAAACCTCGACCCTTTTGACAGAAAATGAAGGCCCAAACAGTCGAAAATCCCCAAAGCTTTACCTCAGAACCATCAGAGAGCACTTTGGCCAGCACAGGTATCTCGTACTGGTAAGCTCTCTCCCACTCTGGATTGCTCGTTATATCCCTAACCTGCGCAGAGCATCATGAAACGGGAAAGGTCAATTCGCGGAAAAAAAACTACCCTCAAACATCCACGATTGCACATGTTCGCGCGGTCATACCTGCAAATCGACGTCCCGGAGAGAGTCCGGACCGGAAATCAGGAAGGCGGCTTGAAGCTTCTCTTTGAGGCCATCGCACAAACAGCAGCCGGGCTTGGAGTAGAGGACGAGCTTCCTCGCGGCAGGCGAAGGAGAAGGAGAAGGAGAAGGAGAAGGAGAAGAAGAATAGGAGGCGGAGATGAAAGAATTGAAAGTGCATTTAGGCAGTCTCCGCGCCAAAGCCACCGTCGACGACGGCCGGACCACGGCGGCGACCGCTGCGATGGCCATGGCTCTCCGGTGACCGGTGATAAGAGAATTTCGGGCTTTGGAGATCTTGTCGGCTGGGCACCGGTGGTTGCTGTTTTGCTTGCATCGCTGGTGGAAGAATTTGGGCCGGCCCGTATCAGGTGGACCCGGTTATTGATGATGGATTATGGGGTCCACAAAGGAGCGTCGAAGAATTTGGGCCGGCCCGTTTCAGCCGGACCCCGTTGTTGAGGATGGATTGCGGTATCCGCAAAGGAGCCTCGATAAAATAAGTTATTCGAGAAAAATGGCTTTCCTATTATAAATATTGAAAATCTTATCCACTTTTATCTCACCTCCTCCATGGGATAATTTCATTCAGTCTATAATTCCCTTATATATGACTTTATCATATTTTGAGTAGGTACTGAATGCAAGATAGGATATAATATGAATTTTATTTTAATCATTAAACACAGCCATAGGGGTTTTTTGATTAGCCAGTATTTTCATTCCAAAATTAAATTAATTTTTAAATTTTAGAAGAATTTTTTTCCACAATCATACGACTTTATGAATTTTTGTCATGCGTTGACTTGCTTGAATGTGCATTTTTATTTTTATTTTTTCGCTAGTTGAATTCACTCTACCGATGGCTGGTGTTTCCTTCCAAACCTATTTGATTGAACACGATATATCATTTCATCATATATTCATATAAATCTTTGCAAAATACCACAGATGTGAAGATTAATCCATAGGGCTAAATTTACAATGTAAATCTTATATATATGCACATTGGATGTGCAACATGACTTATACATTATAGCGCTGGCCGTGCCACGTATGACGGCCAATGGTGACTAGGTCACCATGTCAGGATTTATGACCAAAATTGGCCGGGAAAAATATATTGATAAATTGTCAAAAGAGTTATGAATAAATTAGCAAATTATTAAAGGGTTTAGAATTAAAATGGCATAATTAAAATGGTTTAGAATTGATTTGGCACAAGTGCAATAGGTTTAGGATTTTTTTTGATAATTTTTTCCATTAAGAACATGTAATATGAAAATTGAAATCATCTCAGGGCACTAGACGTGCATTTACATATATTTGGTTTTGTTCATATTCTATGAGACTACATTATATGTGGAAACTTAATACTTAAATTTGTTAATCTAACCATGTCCAATTACCAAAGTGAAGCGTGTATAACCTTATTAATTAACATTTGCCATTGCTTTATAAAGTTTCTGAACAGAATATCGTTCTAAATTTAATTACTTTGGATTTTGTTACGTGTATTTTTCTTAATTTTGAATTTTATATTATAGAATATGCTAGACACTGTGAAGTCATTAAAAGTAAATCACGAGGCAATAAAGCAAAAGAGTAATACATGATAAATGTGAAAAATATGATTAAGAAAAAATCGGGTTGAGAACTAAAAATAAGAAAAGATGGCATAAAAAATTAGTTTTCATTGCTTTCTATGGAAAAATTGATTATAATATGATATACAAGTATTTTTCAGGTTTTTGCAGCATGTGAAAGGGGAATTATCGTATCAACGCAGGGCACGGACATTAAAGTTAATTTTTTAATTTACAAAAGACGCAATGATCAGTACCATAAATATAGTTGGAAAAATAGGATGACAATTTCATTGATCGACTAATGTATGGATGAAAAAACAATTCATATAAGTTGCAAAATTTTTCTAAACATGTCATCTGAACATTTCAGAGTGAAATTCATGAACATCAAAGGAAAATATCTTTCTTAAACATGAAGTTCTCATCAATCTTAATATACCAACGACCCGATTCACCGATGATGCCCTCAAAACTCTTCTGTCTTGAAAGAAGCAAACATGTCAAGGCACTTGTACTCAATTTGACGAATATGAGCACCTTAAGGTCCCACCTGCTCAATGTAATCTCCTTTGGCTTTCTAAGCTCTTTACGGAGAATCTCCTTGGACAGCTTCTCAAGACCCTTGTAGCCCCACAAGTCTTTTGAATAAATGGACCCTAATGGTTAGTTTGTATTTGTTTGGTGGTTTAGGATAAAGTTATTTTCTTCTTACCAGAAAGAAAGTCGTTTTCTCTCCATCTAAGTTTATTGTTTTCGACCCATGGACAACATTTTCCATAGATGAATTAGTTTTCGGTCATCCAAATATCAATATTATCTAAACTCCTTCCACGATGCTTCTCCATCTCTCTGCCGATCTAGAGAGCGACCTAACACACATGGGCGTTGCCTCTTCACAGTCCAACATCTTTCCAAAGAAAACCAAAAGCCCCGAATATATTACACTTATAATATGCCTTCTGATCTCGCTGCCAAGTTTTGCCCATTCTTCAGCAGCAGCAGATCTTTGCATCAGATTCTCTTGTACATAGACAAGGCGACCATGCGACCCCTTCGCTACCGTCTGTGCTAGGTTATGGAAACCGTAATGGGTAAGAGCAGAAGCGTGCAGAGAGTTGGGTGAAATCATACAGATGATTTTTTGGAGTTTTGGATGGAGAAGCTCATGATGAATAACGAGCAAAACGCACGGTCGGTTTCATCGTCTTGTTCAGGTTGTTCATATTCATGATAGGAGGGAGTGCAGTGCAGGAACATTTTATTGATGAGAACTAACCAAATTCAGGTTATTCGGAGTATAAGACTGCAAAAAATAACCATTTTTTTTTAGAAATTAATTTTTGGCAAGAAATAGATTTTTTTATTTTTATTTTCGGAATGAGTTTCTACGCAAAAATATGCGTTTGATAACAATACAAAATTCCTCCCTCTCGGGCAATGGTGGGCAATGGCAAGTGAGCAATTGGCTCATAATGAGGGTGAGTTATGAGAAGAGTTTTTATTTCTTATTTCTATTTCAGAAATAAAGAAGTAGAAAATTTTTACTTCTTATTTTTATTCCAAACCTATTTATGAACTAAAAATTTGTTTCAAAATTGGAAAAATGAAGTTATGTTACTAAATGGAATTCTGTTTTGAACTTGTTTTTGGAACAAAAAAATAGTTATGGCTAGAAATAGAATGGTGATATGTTCACCCTAGATGTTCCTCATACTAATTTTCTTTTCTTTTTTTAAGATGGATTCAATTTGAAACCAAGGAGCATACATCGACACAAGGATCAGATATGCAGCCACACTTTCGCTATCTATATGTAACTCATGGTGACTTTTTCTCTTAGAACTATCTCATTATTATTTATGTTTGTAGTGCTATTAGGTGAATGCGCAGTTTAATATTTAAATATTCTAAATGTAATTGGGTAGGTAAATATGGTTTGGAAATATTTGTACTCATAATCTTTTTGCTCTAATATCAAGTTAGATTTTGTAGGACTAGTGCTGATAGATAAATGTTTGATTTAACATTAAATATTCTAATCTACAGAGCTAAGTTAACTTCCAAACATATCAAGTCATCATCAATAGGGACATCTATACGCCTTTTGTTACATGAATTGCTTAATATGTATAGATGTTGATATATGAAGTCATCCACGAACCATTTTTTTTTTTCGGTCACACGAATCATTTTATTCACAATGGCGAAATGTCAAATTTATACATGACGCCTGTGCGAGGGAGAAGACTTCACAAGACTTAGAGTTTATTCTAGAATGACAAGCCAGCCAATTCATGATGACTACTAGGCTGTCTTATTTTGCCTTCTCGTGAAGCTTCAATGTCCTCTATAGTGATCTCATAATTTAAGTTTTTCTGAACATTTCATCCGTTAGATCCATCCCAGAAAATTTTACTTTCAAAGAGACCAATTCTTGCGACCGTTGACCATTCATCACCTATGGCTTATTTGAATTATTCTATATGCTTCATCTTGTCATCTACAGATGGCCATACCCAAATTGCATTCATCATCCTCCTTTCATAAGTCTAGTGGACAAACATATACATTATGGAAGTAGCGACCCTAGCTCACTACACTAAAATAAATAAATGAAATTGATTTACATGGCAAATTACCAATGGGTATTTAAGTAAATGGATCATTTTCAAACGTTAAATGAAAATTCAGCTAATAATTGTATTCATTGAACTTGTAAACAATCTCTGTTCGTAACCCTAGCATTATTGTTATTATATATATATGTTATATATGAAATTTCCTGCTAACTTCTTAAGGACGGTGTCCTCGTATTATTCCATGATATACTTTACGTAAATTAAACAAATGAGGGGAGCGTGGCAGGAACATGTGGGATGATGCTGAAAAATAGTACCACCTGTTTGGACAAAGCAATTAAGCAGCGATTAATTGAAAAAAAAAAATAACGAAAGAAGAACATGAAAGTTTTAATAACTAGAAAGAGATGGAGCGAGGCAAACGAGGACTCGTACGGATTTGACGACACTATTCTTTTGGACACGTGCATCGCCATCGGACAAAGTAATTCTGCCGCCCGCCTGTCTTCCTTCCAAGTCCGTAGTTCCCACGTATGACGCCCGTGTTTGATTTTTTTTTGTTTATTTCTTTTGAACAAATTATATTATTGCTCGATGTCGGCTAAAAGCACCCTTCATAGCTTACAAAAGAATGAAGAGATCATTCATGAGGTGGGACTCGTTTTGATTACCCTCATGTGGTGTGATCGCCTCGATCAACCGACGATTCCTAAAGAAAAAAAAAAGATTTCATTTATCGTGTGAAAAGGAACATTATAGAGGCAGCGAAAATTCGTCATTTTTGCACAAAACCATTCATAAAAGGACTTTGGTACGCCAAAGGAAACGCTGCAGGAAAGGGTTACCCTCTGTCACGTCCCAATCGATAAAAAGATCGCTCTTTATTTTAAGTTAAGTGAAAAAAAAAAAAAAAAAAAACTTGACTTTCATTGCGTACTACAAAAAGAACTATTCGTTCATATCAAAAAATGACCGACATTTAATTATCATCAACAGACAATAAACTTAGTCGATTATAATAAAGTTTAGTGGATAGCGGGAGTCATTGGTGAACTGAATAATTGATAACTTGAAGAGCATTGACAACTCGCTAGTGAAGTCATTTATAACATAACGTGAAAGTTATCATAGGAGCCTTTAAGATTTAGAATACTAATCGACAAAGCTAGTAATCGACATAAAACATAACCATTGGGTGGTTATGCTCATTGTTGCTATTTTACAGTTTTTTTTTATAACTTTTTTGTGGATAAGTGTTGTAGATGATATGAATTAATGGACAAGGTATTGTTGTATACAACTATTGATTTTTAGATTTTAAATAGCCATGTTGTACTTCTTGTGAAGCCCTAATCAATCAATAAAAAAACTCAACGTTCTCGTAAATTTATCTTTATCTTCACTCTTATGTAATTTAAATATTTTTCAATTCTCGTGCTTTATTAGTTGCCGTCTTAAGAACTTCGTCGTCGATTAAATTCCAATCTTGTATCTTTGTCATTGCACTTTGTCATGAATTAAATTTCGACAAAACTTTATATTTCACCAGGCTTCATCGTTGATTAAATTTTGATAAAGCATATTTGTTCGTTGCGTTCTATTGATACGACTTATGTCTAGAATCACTACAAAATCTGTCTCCTCTTTATAAAAAAAATTCAGTGAAAGGTATTGCGTTGACGATACAATTTCAGCATACCACTACTAATATAAATATATATTTATGTGTGTATATATCTCCACAAGTATATTAATACAATAGTATGGACGATTCTTCATTTTTTTGATTGGTAAGTACTGTTTGACAAAAAAAAAATTAGGTGTTTTTTCAAGATCATCCGGTCCATATGTGAAATGGCCTTCACGACGTCCCAATCTCCATTACAACGACACTTCGATCTCCATTTCAGTGTTGGAACGCACTTCGAAATCGGGACGAGTATATTCGAAAATATAGTGAGTATTCTTTCCATATTATGAGGAAATGACCACTCCCTCACCATTTTCTGCTACGGAATTTCTATTTGCACTCTGGCGTGTTCTCGTCTTTCTCGTATCTAATACGCAAAGTCCATCACAATTAAATATTAAAATTTCTAACGTTAGACGAAACATTCCATTCGCCGTGCTAAAGGCTACTAAAGGAGAAACGAGAAGCATACTTAGAAAAAGAAAAAAAAGAAAAGAAAAGAAAACTCACTGAAATTGATTTACTCCAAGAAAAGAATTGCGGCACCATTAGCAATTTTCTTTCTGAAAATGACGTGATAATGCTTTTCGAAATAATGATGAGGGGGGAAGGGAGGGACGCGTCTTGGGTATCATCCAACGCACTCGAGCTGTCGAAAAATATATTCGCAGAAAGTAACGAGGAGAAACTGCCGGGTGGGAACAGGGCGCCGTACCAAATAGAATCTCACATGCAAGTCAAGCCGTGCATGGGATTGCATGCTGCTGCAGACGTAAGCCAAAGAAAGTGTGCTCCAGCGACGCAGGCTGAATTAGTGTTGACAGGTGCGGTCATCCATCTTGCCCTTTATTCTATACTTTTAGAGAGAGAGAGAGAAGAGAGAGAGAGAGACGCGGTTTTGGGAGATGCAAAAGACAGAGGAGGGACAGCTGGTGCTGGTGTGGGCACAGAAGGAAAGGTTGCGATCAGAGAGACTGCGCGTATTGATTTTTGCGTGCCTAGACCGTATAGAGATTTGTCATTAGCTGATGCCCACTCTATATTTGAAAAATGGTCTCGCCCAGCATCGCAGCGATTACCTCTCCAGCACGCCCATCATCCCCTCTGCAACCTCCTGGAAGCTGCCCGCTCAGAGAATCCTATGACCTCTCGCATCACACGCATAGGGACACCAATGGACCGCTAGTGTTTATTTTACTAATAAGCCATCGAAATGGATAGATTGGGTCACGTCTAAAATAGTCCGTTTCAAATTAATTATCTTTATCTATTTTGACATATTTTTTTGCAATATAAATTTAAGGATAAAAATCCGATTCAACTCAATTCATATTACTGCAATACTTCTATATTTAACACAATTTAGAAAAAATTTATATCATAAATTGTGGTGAGAATGAAAAGTAAACAAGTAGGAAATTAAGTGAGAGTGAGAGAGAATGAAAAGGGAAGAGAGTTATAAGGACGGGTTAGATTTAAGTAAATCGTGAACTCACTTAATACTCATATTATTTTGAATTTTATCATTCTTAATCTAATTTTTCAGTATAATTAATTTATATAATAACGTGATCATCAAATATAAATTAAGAAATGGATTTATAATCAATTTTAATAGGTAATTATTTACTAACATCATTGTCATTGCTACATTCGGTGAAACTTTTCAACGTCTTTTCGCTGGTAAAATAAGTACAAGATCTTGTCCGTGCGTGCAGAGACAGCCCTTTCTGAGGAAAAAGCCCTACTATTAGCTAGGTAATCAAATTTAGTAATAGGTTTCTGTTCCACACCTGCAACTAGGCGAAAGCCAGTTGGTGGATAGAGATCTACAAGGTCGGTCCATGCATCATGATACACTAGTGTAATTTTCCTTTTACACAAGGTATCTTTATTGATGATCTTAGATAACTAATTCCCATCAACATAGATGTATCATGGAGATGACTCGCAAGGTAGAAAGATTACTTGATTTGCGTATCAAATACTAATTTGTGACCTAAGCTTCCACTAGAATAAACGAAATCGTCTATATATTCAAACATTGATATATTTATAGACACACACATACAAATACGATTTTGAGACGACAAACATGTGCACTTTTGTACTGTAATTTGACTTGTTTATTATTTGGTAAATGATTCACCTTGTGTCTAAAACTTTTCACAAAAGATTGTTGCATAATCAACTATAATAACTTGATTAGAGTCATAAATCCCTTGTCATAAATATTGCTGTTATGATTATTACACAATCAACGATGCTCATTGTTCATTAGTAATTGGCACATCATCGAGGTCGGGTTACCCCCGGATGCTCATACATCATGGGATTTTTTTTTTGAGTTAGCACGGTTTCAACATTTTACGACTTTGTCAAGATATAGAATTACAATGCTAATGATAAATCTTCAATTACATTCATATGTTACATGTTATTTTTGGAACTTTGACTATTCGTTCGCATTTCAATACACATCCTGCTTTTTTTTTTTTTAATTAAACAATGGAAGATTCTTCTATAGAGATTACGAGAATTCACCTAACCAGGCGGTCTTCCTCGGCATAATAAAACTAAGATCGACAGCCAGTTTCGCACTCGCGTTTATACTTGGGAGGTAACCTGGGCGAAGCCATTTCTGTTCATTGACCAAATGGAATCTGCTTGGAAACCCCCCTTCCAACTCTTGAACTCCAACCCGCGTCATCTATAAATACTCTCTCTCTCTCTCTCTATCTGTCTCACCTCAACTTGTCTCTCGACACGAGACGAAAACATAGAAAGTTTCAAGCATCGTTCTCACTTCAGTGTTCGTCGACGATGGTGAAGAGGACTAGCGAGCCCGAGATCCAACCGGAGCCTTCTTCCAAGCGGACCTCGCCGTCGTCCTCGTCGGCCTGCAGGAAGTACAAGGGCGTGAGGATGAGGAGCTGGGGCTCCTGGGTCTCCGAGATCCGTGCCCCCAACCAGAAGGCGCGGATCTGGCTCGGCTCCTACGCCAACGCCGAGGCCGCCGCCCGGGCCTACGACGCCGCTCTGCTCTGCCTCAAGGGATCTTCCGCGCCTCACGGCCTCAACTTCCCTCGCTCCTCTCTCGCCCTTCGCATCCCCGACCACGCGGTCCCCATGTCCCCTAAATCCATCCAGCGGGTGGCGGCCGCGGCCGCGGCTGCGGCGGCGGAGGACGAGGGCGGATCTCGTGACTGCGCCGCCTCGAGCACGCAGACTCCGCTCCAGCAGTCCCCGTCGCCCTCGTCGTCGTCGCTGGCCTCGTCCCCGTCGCCTCCCGATCACCCGGATGAGGACGTGGTGGTCGTCCCCGCAGCCGCATGGGACGGAGCGGCCGGTATCCTGGACACGTGGTGCAATCTGGAGGGCTTGCTGCAGTCGCCGAGGTTCCTGGGTTCGCCCTTCGCCAGCGGCGCGTCGTCTGATGATTACTACGAAGAAGCTGGCGATATTCGACTTTGGAACTTTTGCTGATTCTTTTTTTATTTTTTATTTTTAATTTCTTATGTAAGTCAATTACTAGCGTAAATTCGAGAAAAGACGAAGAAAGCTCGTCGAGGAAGAGATTTTTTTTTTTATAAATAATTTTTCGTATGCACTATTCTGGAATCTCCCATGTGATCTAGTGGTGCGCGATGCACGTGGGGGTGTCGATTTCGGACCGAGTCATGTTCCGGACGCTAATTCATTAATTCATTCATTGGCAAACTAATAGATTCTCTAAATCTGCGCCGTCTATTTCTGTCTTTTTTAATTCTTATTATTTTTATTTAAAAGAATTCGTCTTTTTT
Source organism: Corymbia calophylla (assembly GCA_014182845.1). Classification (NCBI taxonomy): domain Eukaryota; kingdom Viridiplantae; phylum Streptophyta; class Magnoliopsida; order Myrtales; family Myrtaceae; genus Corymbia; species Corymbia calophylla. Next base: position 31,849,590 of record CM024698.1, on the reverse strand, counting down.
CATCGTGATCGTATGATGGAGCTGATGGCCAGGTGACCAGCTGACTTGGTCTTATATCAAATGAAGGAGATGCTAAGAAGATGGTGATTTCTTCTTCTTTCTTTCCCTGTTTTTGGAAATAGAAAGGGGTGGTGTTTGATATTGTATTAACGGTTTCATTAATGCCAAGGTATACTTTAAGATTGATATTATGCAATTGGTGGATTTAATAAATGCGGTGGATTCCAATTATTTCAACAACATACCTTTTCTAATTAAGTATATATCTAAATTTTGTGTAATTGCTCAATACACGTATTGCATATATAGCAATACTCTTGATGCTTTATTTGGATGGTGAAAATGACGCAAAATGGTTTATGAACTTTGGCCAAATATATAATATGGTTCATGAATTTTTAATTTGTTCAATGTAATACCTGAACTTTAGTTTAATTTGCAATGCTGTCCATAAACTTTTGGTGTATGTTCAATTAAATCTTTGGTTTATATGAAAATTATCAATGTTGCCCCCGAACTTAAATTACTAGAAGGACAATATTAAATATTTTCATATAATTGAGGAATTAAATTGAGCATATATTAAAAGTCTAGAGACCATCACACTGAACAAATGAAAATGTTAAGAGACCATATTGCATATTAGATTAGAATTCATAGATCTTATTGAACAAATTAAAAGTTTTTGGATCACATCATACTTGAGATCAAAGTTTAAGCAATCGGTTATGTCATTATCTCTTATTTGGATCTATGAAGGATCAGCCACGATGGCAAAAATGTGAGACCCTGATTGGTATTGATCCTTGGTAAAGAATCTCACCTTTTTTTCGCTGAACAATTGCGATGCAAAGGATACTTGCAAAGTATATATATTAAGGCCAAAAAAAAAAAACAGAGAACGAAATTTGCAGTCGAAATTACTGCGAAAGCGCTCAAATTTTGGTTACCAGACCACTAATAGCAGTAAAATACCCTTCTGCAGATAGTAGTTTCCATCGTTGCGGTGCACGATGCTACCTACGAAGGCAAATTTTTTTGGGTCGTTTATAAGAAAATGCAAAGCACTTTAGAAGATTCAAAACCCATGTCTTAATAGTATAAATTTGAGTCTTTCGTGAGAGAGCACCCTTCAAACAGCTCGAAAATTGCTCTTCCTCCTATCATGGCCCTCAGCTCCTACAAAAGCTCAGGCCATGCAAAACTTGCTCTTTCGGGATCTAGTATTGAGTGCATTTGTCTTGTAGAAAATGAATGATTTTGAGAATATTTTCCTAAAACTGATGCTTGAAATAATTAATCAATAAAAAAATATTTTGATTATTTGAAAGGATTTTTTGAGAAAAAATATTTTAAAAAATATTTATCTTCTGCGAAATAAATAAACCCATAAAAAGATACAAAATCCGTGTGTAAATAGTATAAAATCCAAATCGTTCATGAAAGAGCGGTCTTCAAGGGCTCGAAGATCTGTATCTCTCTTACTTGCGGCCCGTGGGCAAACACAATCCCACGGCCATGCAAAACTGGGCTTATTCAGGCGCCATCAGACACAAACCCAAACAGGAAGATTTTTGGCCCAAAACAGTGATGGGCCAGTTTAATGGATTTCCCAAGATATGATGGCCCAATAGAAGTGTGATGGATTAGAGGATTCTTGTCTGATTTGAAAAGCTTAAATTGAATTATGACTTTGAGCCGAAGCCCCAATGCTTGTGTTCGAATAACACTTGAAGATAAGAACAACCTCTATGGTAATTCACTCGATGAAAAAGAATTAACCGGCTTCCACTATGTCGATGAAAAAATAAATTTCATAGATCACTTTGAACCCAATCAACATCTATGCTGCTCCATTTGTCGGAATGAGGAGAGGGCACACTCCCGACGTTCATTCTAATTGATTCTCCAAAAAGTTTAATAACTGTTCCCCTTTCACATGATTAATGTCCATCGCATGTCTGGAAAAATAAGATTCGATCCACCCAAATCGTTCAAATATTGGCAATATAATTATAGAACGGAACCATAACGAATGTCATTGGCATGCTATATATTGGTATTCACATGCTTTGACCTTATTATTGAGCCAACACATATACAATTGTACAAGTGGGTGTCTTATTATTTGAACGTGAAACGTTTTTGATGGGAATGAAAATAGGAATTTGACCACACGCTTATGCGGAAAGAAGAAGGAACCCTTCTTTCCCAAGCGATGATAAGATTATATGATAAGATAATAAAATCCAAAACATTTTTTTTATGATGGTCGCAAGCTTTCAACCACTTCAACTATATCATAATCTTCTGACATAAGAGCTAGCATCATAGATTTCAGGGAGTCGTCTCAGGGGCCAATCCTTTTCGAACTTTCGGCTTGCGTGGTCAACTGGCTTACCACCAAGATTCGGAGATCTACTGCACATGGCTTTCATTTTACCTGAAAACAGTAACGATTATTTATGATTCGGATTAACCCCACTTGCCATCCTTTAAGTAGACATGTACTAATGTCAAGGGTTAACAGTTTCTTAATTGCGAATAGCCTGTGCGATGCCTAATGAACTGATGACGCCAAACTAGCTCTCCTTCTATGTTGTTCCAAAGAATAATACGGCAAAGAACTTTCTTATGTCGGATTGTATTGCGCTAACTTAACTCAGCTCAAATATCTAGTCCATCGAGTGAGATAGCATGTCGCTTTAGGTATAACAATTGGCCTTATCAGGAGAGCAACATCAGCTTTTGACGAGTTTGTGCATGGAAGACCAATCCCGCTTTGAGAGCTCCGTAAAAATACATTCGTTCTATGCTAGATCTTCGGCACCAATCATCCTGACACCATTCTCACAGACCAGTTGTATTCATTTTCTCTGCATTACTTGCTTTTCATTCGCTAACTTTAAGCCCCACTCATAAGGGTACGTGGGTACAGGAGAATCATGGATAGTAACATTAATACACAAAGAATTAAGTCCTTTGACTAAATTAATTCAAAATAACAAAAAAACGTCGCATCTTAATCATTCATTTGACGGGATCTTACCATGAAACTCATAGGAATAAAGCAAATAACACATGGCAATGTAGTCCATAAACTTCAACTCAATATGTAATATCATTTTTGAACTTTTAATTGATTTAATATAATCCTAGGACTTTTGGCACATGTTCAAATTAGTTCTCAAACTATATAAAAATATTTAATATTGTCCCTAAACTTAAATTATGGAAAGATAATAATGGATATTTTCATATAGTCTAGAGGCTAATTTAAATATTTACTAAAAGTTCAGTGAACCATCAAACAAAATAAAAGTTCAGGGATGGCATTACACGTTAAGTAAATTAAAAGTTCAAGAATCATTTTCTGTCATTATATTTAAGGAATACCTCAAAAGGCTTCAATAATTCAATGTTAGATGGACTTAATACGATGCATGAAGCCAATTCAAGATATTACCTACCGTTACACCAACAAAAAGAAAAAATCTAAAGTTAAACCATAGATAGAATTCCTTATGCACGAAAGACCAGTCACGTATATTTCGATGCATTTCTGCACATTTCAAGTAAATCTACAGCTATACCATATGCTTGATATATTTCTTAGTCTAATTCAAGTGTCTTTTTTTTTGAAGTAAAAGCAGAAGTCTTGCGCTGCTGTAGACGGTTCAAATTTGAAATGAAGAGAGCGTCCGTACGGTTTGACCGGGGACTTGGGCAAAGTAGTCAATCTCCGGCACCCTCTTGAAACATAAAAAAAGCCAAGACATCACGCAATAAGCACAGGAAGTCAAAAAGGGAAGATGGGGATTAGGTGACTAACCGGGTCATAACTGGATCCGACCATTGCTTGATGAAAAAGACTTGGACAAAAGGGACAAACAACAAAAGCAAACGTTCAAGATAGAGACACGAAAGAAAGAACGAACGAACGGTCGTCACATCTTATTGAATTTTGAACGCCATCGCCATCGCCATCGCCATCGCTTTAGGGTTCACAGTCGCATTTAGTCCCTTCAGTCAGATTAGTCAACCCAACATTTATTTAGTCCGACCTCGACCACATAATCAAAAACACGAAATGGACCGCGAGCGAGCTCGAGGAAAGAATCAAATCCATGGGCAGCAGTCAATGGAAGGCGTTTTCCTATGATGACCGCTCGAACCGTTACGATGGTGACATTATTTTATGACCCATCGTATTTAATTATTTTTTTATTAGCAAAACTTTATGAATTGATGATCGAAATTAAAGCATAATAATCGGGGTCTTGATCGATGTGTTGCTAGGCACTTAGACAATTATTAACTAAGCGTAACACATTTTCATTATAGATTTTCCATGATGACCGCTCGAACCATTTAGAAGCGGTATTTCAAGGCCGATCATTGTAATTAGTTTTTTGATCGGTATTTATGAATTCAATGATCAAGATTAACGTATGTGACATTAACATGTAGGGTCACGAGTGATGTATTACTACTATACTTAGGCAGTCATTAATTAAGTGTAACACCTTATCATCATAAATTTCCCATGACAACCACTCGAACTGTTTGAAAGCAACATTATTTCATGACCAATCATTGTAATTAGTTTTTTGATCAAGATATTTTTATGAATTGACGATCAAGATTGATATATGTAACGTAACATGTAAGGTCATGATCGATGTATTACTAGACACTTAGGCAGAGTGCAAACACCTTATCATCTTCTTCAAAATCCCGGTAGACCAAATTGATGAACGTGTTACATAGGGAAGGAAGCCTGGGGAATCTGGATTTTGGGCCTTCAAAGCATGAATTGCAGATATGGTAAAAAGTAAAATTAGTCAAAAATAGCAGCCTCTTTTTTCATTCATGAACAAATGAACATGTTCGATGCCCAAGATTGCCCTCTTCCCCTCCCCCCTCTTCCTGCTTTAATTATTTCCCCTTTTTTTCATGAATAATGCACCGATTATTATTATTATTTTGGGAAAAAGAGAGGAACCACATAGGTTTTGGACCTCTAAGCATGCTCTACTTGGCTAACTATGGAACACTGACATCATAGGTTGCCATCATTCACTGTTTCATTGTAGAAATCAACGCCTACTTTAAAAATGGTGTGGTTTAACTGCTAAAGTTATTCCATTTTGGGTTATTTTATTCAATCTCTGTCTCTGTCTCTGTCTCTCTCTCCCCCTCTCCCTCTCTCTCTCCGTTGAATGGCAACATCGATTGTCAGTTTGTGCAATAATGCCACCATTTCCATGCTGCTTCATGTGCCATTATCATACCCCCCCGCCCCAACCCCAATCTAAGATAGAGCTCTCCAGAGCCAGCTAAAGCATCGTTAATTGCAGGTACAAAAGGCAAAAACGAGAAAAAGGAGCCGTACTACCATTCAGGACCTACTCGCTCATTAAAGGTCTACAGCTTGACTTCCTAACCACCAAGTGCCATGGACCCATATGCATAAGATTCGTACCAATTTCTTGCAATTATAGAATGGGTTTTGCTAAAATGATGGGTTGGAACTCTTAGGACGGGTTTTGAAACATAGGACATAAGAATTTACCGTGTCGCCTTATATAGAACTCTTGAATTGAGTCCATTTTCCTATCACATTGATCTGACTGATACTTTATTGCAGTGCTCGTCTTGAGGTTGGAAAAATACTCCAAACAAAATCTAACATACTTGGTAAATGAAATTTTTGTACGTGCTCAAGTTACAATGGAAACATGTAAAGAAGGCCAGAACATTGTGACAAAAATAAATTCTCATATTCTTAATGTGCAAAGAACAGTTGTCAAGGAAGTGGTAAGTTGCATTAAAAATGTGTCTTTTGCCTCTGATCAATTGTACAAGAGAGAGAAACGAATTCCAAGTACCTTAAAGCCCTGAAGTATCGCCTGGAAGCTTGGGATTCACCGCACATGCTTTGGGGATTTTCCCAGGACATTGTAAGTTTCATCTAACCTTTATCAAAGTGAACTAGATGCATGAAACACATCACAACCTACGCAAACACATATATTTAATCGTACATGATGTTCAGATTGTTCAGGTGCACACCCCCATTTTTGAATTGTTCAATGACAAGATAATACAAGCCATATAAATGAATTTTTATGCGTTTACTCCAGTCAATCTATCTTAAAAAATATGCGTGAAATGGTACTTTTATCATTTGCTTCCGTCTTCATGGGGTTAAGTACATCATTTTATGTGTTTTTTTAGTCATATTCATGAGACATGTGAGCCGACATCATCTAATGAAATGGATATAAAATTGATTGCTAGAGACATCATTTTATTTGTGCTACTCTATTTTATAAACGATAGGCGAATCACACTTCCCTGTATATCTAACCTTTAATGGAGGGTTTGCCTTAGATTGGCGTGGCCTCCCCATCTACCAAGCCTCGCATTCTTTTAAAATCGAAAACCACATTGGAATTAGGATTTGGTCAAAAGCAATCGATGACTATCAATCCCATGGGCACATGTGGTTCAGAAACCTAAACAATCTCAACAGACAGAACAAAGTGCATGGGGGAGTGGTTGGGTTCATGAAGCAGAGGAAAGTATTGAATCTGGGTGTTTACATTTAGGAAAGGAGGAAGAATCTTTCCTAGATTTTAAAGCTTAGAACAGAGAGGGATTTGCTTTTCATGGGCAACTTTTATATGTATAAGAGCAGATCTCTCTGTACATGGAACATCGCATGAAAAGTGGTATAATGGGTTTTGGTTTTTTTTCACCCTAGACAAAAGAAAGTTAGAACCCTACCACCATCACCACCACCCACAATCATGTGCTGCTGAGCGTTTTAGAAAACTTCCAATGCCCAACGTGATCCTACCAACAAGTAGCAGGAAGGCACATGACATACACACACAGTCACACACCCATCTTCTCTTTTTCTCTTCTTTTTTTAATGAGGGAAATTGACATACAAAACAAATCAAGACTTGATGTGAGATTCCTCATTCCAATCTAAATCCCCTCTCGATTTGTCGCTTTCCCGAATTGAATCTGCGAAATGAACCGGCCTACATGCACCTCGAGGAAGTGTACTCGGAGAGAAAACCTAATCTTTCTGATAGGAATCTTTGGACATCTCTTGATAGTTTATTTGTGCGATTTGACAGAGCTGGGATGCCAGATCTTCCACGTTTCTTCATGTCAAATATTCTGTCACATGGAAGTGCAATGGGTGGATCTATGAGCCCTTTTGCTCCACAAAAGATACTTTCCTTGGGAAACTCCTTTTCCGGTTTCCAGTGAAAAGCTGTTCCCAAAGAACAGATTTTTTTCAGAGCCCAGCAGAGGGTAGGTTTGCGCAAGAAGCAAACATCGGAGATAAGATTTTCCCCAGGTCCTTTGTTTTTCTGTCGAAGATGATGGTGAAGGGGACAGGTTGGGATCAAGCCCATGATCTCATTATTGCAAGAGAACATAATAATAGAGCATCCTGAGTCAACCCCACAAGAATAGATCATCAACCCTTTCAAGATAAGGGACCTGATTTAAAAAAGTTCTCCAGGAAAAGAAAAATTCCTCATTTCATTGATACACATCGCTTATGTACAAGTTACATTCTGCGTGATCAATAGAAAAGAGGAGATCTCAACCTCCGAGGAGCTTGTGCTCACCGGGGCGACGACTTCCGTGATCATAAAGATTAGTGAAATATACAATTTCAGCCAAAACCTAAAAAGCCACTCTCAGTCAAGCTTCTATGTCACAAAACTTGCCGTCCATCCGGTTCTGGACAGCTTTCACGGCAGCAACTCTAGCAGCAGTCGCGGCTCTACTCGCGGCCAAGACGGCCTTGTTCACCTGTTCGTCCACTCGGCGAAGGTGAATTGCATTTTCAGCTGCCTTTCTGGCAGCCTGCATTTTCAAGGCAAGAAAGTGAGTCAGGCATCTACGCTATTGGGAATTAACAAAACATGAATGTGACAACAGAAAACTAAAAGATATAGGATCCCCTTTAGGTGTGTCACCAAAAAAGAAAAAACATAAATTTCGTCCAAGCTCATCTGTTGGGAGTATTCATCAGATCACATAACTGACAAACTATTCTGCTCTAATTTCACATGAATCAAGTAATCAGTGTTGCACAGAGATAACGACTGAAGGCTGAAGTACCTGAATTGCTCGAAGAACTGCATCAGTCAGTGGGGGCAAAGGGCTCTTGAGGGAACCAGAGTCCCATTCACCACATTTAGAATCGCCATTTCGGAAAGTGTACATTCCATAGCCTTGCTTCGAACCTTCATGCCAAGAACCCTCGTAGCAATGGCCATTGGCAAAATGGTAGACACCGAATCCATGAATTTTATCGCCGAAATATTCTCCAGCATATCTGTCTCCATTCCTATAAAGACAGCACATCATTGACACGAAAAAAACAGGGCATAAGCACCATAGCAAAAGACACTGTAGAATAATTAGCCCAATAGTTATGGTCTCTACTTTCATCAGATCTTCTACGTTGAAAATGAACACAACTCCCAGGGTGCAGATCGTCAACCAGAGCACATGATGATGAACATCCGCTCTTATATAATCTTGACAACTTATATCCAAAATCGTTGAGGACAGAAATATTCTAAAGTTGAATCCATTGAATGAAAACTCCAGATTATACGATCACCAACTTCCTGATCACAAGAGACCCTATCTACTTCGCTCAAGACAGCAAATTAAGCATACCACCCATCGCAGAGCTACACAGACAGGAATCAAATTTTAATGTCCCGTCTCTACGATCGAAAGAGACTGAAAACCTAACAAAAAATCAACATGATCGCATCTAAATCAGAGGCAAGAAGACATATGTACAGACACGAGAAAGAACAGTGAAGAAAATCTTCACCTGAAATAGTAACACCCAAGTCCGTGCTTGACCCCACACTTGAATTCTCCAACATAGCAGCTCCCATCAGCGCAACTCTGCATCCCAACCCCATGGCTCTGCCCATTAAACCACTCTCCGGCATACGAATCCCCCGTGTAAAACCTATACACGCCGAACCCGTGCCTCAGCCCGTTCCGATACTGCCCACGGTATCGGCTACCGCGAGCCCAGTTCTCGATTCCGTAACCGTCGTACTTGCCGTCGATCCAATCCCCTTCGTATCGCCCGTTCACGAAGTAATTGTACACGCCGCTCCCATTGCATCTCCCCTTGTGGAACTCGCCCTCGTAGTAATCCCCATTGCTGTAGAACTCAACTCCCTCGCGGATGATCTTCCTCTTCTCCCTGATGGCGGCCTTGGCGTCGCCGGCGCTCGAGTCGCCGCCGATGAACCACTGCACGCCCCTGCCGTTGCCCCGCGCGAACCCTAGCCTCGTGGCGTTGAGGCTGTACAGGTGCTTAATCGTCGAGAGGTTGCGCTCGATCAGGGGCTTGTTCCTGGAGACGAAGAAGAGCGCGACGGCGACGAAGATGAGGGCCAGGAGGAGGTTCTCCGAGGCGGTCGTCGTCTGGGCCGCGTCCCTCCTGGAACTGAAGAAGCAGACGAAGAAGACAGTGGAGAAGGCCAGGGAGGCAACGGCGAGGGCCGACCGGAACCAGCTCGATCCGGTCGGGCCGGGCCGGCGGGGGGCGCGCCGCCTGGCCTTCTCCTCGTCGACCGGATCGCGCTGCTGCTGCTGCTGCGGCTGGTGCTGGGGCTGGGGGTGGTGGTGAGAAGGGAGCAAGTCGTCCTCGGCGACGGAGGAGAGGCTGTGGATGGAGGAGCGGACGGTCGGGGAGGAGCGGAGGAGGGAAGACTTCGATCTGGTGAGCATGGCGGAGGACTGGCTCTTCGGTCCCTCCATTTGCCGGGAAGCTCGCGAGAGCTGAAATCCAATTCAAATCCCAGCCGTTGGGGGGCCGGACTCAATCTCGGTTAGTTCCGGGTTTGTGCGGGTGGAGGAGGAGGAGGAGGAGGAGGGTCTGTTCAGTGCCGCCGGTAGCGAGAGATTCTGATGAGGAGGAAGGCGGTGCTCGACGACGACGCCGGAGACATCATCGGCCAGTGGAGGTGACCGGGGGTGGGGGTGCGCAGGATAAGCAGAGAGAGAGAGAGAGAGAGAGGAGTGACTTGGAAGATAAGTGGGGTGTAGTTCGCTGCTGCGGGGAGAGAGAGAGAGAGAGGGGCCTCCACCGTATAACGAAAAAATGTCTTGCTGCGTCTGGAGAGAGAGAGACAGAGAAGGGGAGCTTTGAAATTTGGACCTGGTTAGGAGAGAGAATTTATGGGGGAGGGAGGAGGAGGGAAGTTTGATGTGGGCCGTCCGATGGGGTGAGGGGGATCTAACGGTCCGGATGCGGGGTGCGGGGGGGGGAGTTCGGGAGCCGTCGGATGTGAATGGAGGTGGGAGTTGAAATTATCATCTGTCCCCATGATATGGAAATGGTCCGCTTCCATCTCGATTTCCCCCCGTCCCCTCCGCCTTTTCCCGTCCCCTCCGCCTTTTCTCTTTCCCTCCTCAGCGCACTTTCTCCCTCTAATTTTATTTTATCATTTTTTTTAATCATTTTTCTTCTTTTTCTTGGGGGTATTGGGACCCACGGGCGGTGGTGCAGGTGCAGGCCCTGGCCGGCACGTGCCGCGAACAGTTTTTGTTCGTGAATTCACTTCGCCTTTGTTTTTTTTTAAGGGCACGAGGTTGAGGCAAAGCGCGCCTCGCCAGGCTCCAGCTTCGCTCCCTCGGTATTGTCGAGCCCGGCAAGAAGATTCGGGGCTCCCCGGCTAACGTCTTGATTCGCCGCGCATTAGCCGTTACATCGGTGAGCAGATCCGTGGGATTGATGTCGCATAGAGTCGGCCAAACGTAGATCGTGTGAAGGGGTCTCGGGTGGAAATCCATGTGATCCTCGCCAGTAGTAAAACCGATCCCTGTTTGACTCCGAATCCCCACAAGGCATGTCCTACATGCCGCCGGTGATTATTGAATATTTACTCGATGATTGAAATCGACATCACGTATTTTTTACGGCTGATGTTTGTGCATTTTAGAGAAAACGTTTGTCATCTAGTCCCCTGGTTAAATCGCCTTTCGAAATGTGTAAAATGGACGTTGCAATGGTGATCCGGACTGTACAAACGTCGTTTACGACGTGGAGTTTACCGCAGCAAAATCCGACGAAGGGGGAACGACAGTAAACATTCTCTAAAGGGGTAGGAACCACTTTTGAGTGACAAGAAAAGGGGTTTTTAATATTACTAATAAAAGTACAAAAGATCGCCCGATGACGTTATTCCGAACTCATTAAAAAAGTTCTTTCTTTCGATATATGGAGTTGCTTTGCCGGATTAAAGGAGTGCGGGTTAGATTGCGGATCGAATTAGGCTAATCATACTTTTTTTTACTCTGTTTTCTTCTGCACCCCTTAATTTTGTCTTCTAGGAAATAAGTGGGTAAACTACACGGATTCTAGGTAAGACCACGAGTCTTTGCTAAAGAAAAGGGATAAGTGTGACCAAGATCCTAAAATTCATCGGAAAGTATAATTAAATTTTAAAAATTTTAAAAAGTGTAATTAAATTTGAAAATTTATCAAATCGATGTAATCAAACCCCCTTTGCTGGCTCTATCAAATTTAGTAAAAAGTGTAAACCTCGCAAATTAGAAAGAGAGAGCTAAATAAACTCAGATTCACAATATAATCTCTAAATTATATAAATTATTTCAAAAATTCAAGAACCATATTGAATATCGGGCCAAAGATTTAGGGATGACGTTGTGTATCGAATTAAAAATCATGCATTATTCCTGCCGTTTTTCTCAAAGTAAACAATTCATTTTCCCTTTCGATTTGCAAATAAAGGGAAAAAGAAAGATACCCTCGTCGTTTTCACACGTGGGTATCGGCGCACGCGCTTCGGCTTCTTCGACGTGCGCATGGGAGTCGTGATTTGTTCGTGGAGGGGGTGGCGAGAATCAATCAAACCGCTTGCGAAGGACGTTGGTGAGACTGCTTCAATGCGATGGAGTGCACGGCGTGGGGTTGGGGGGAGGGCCCCCTCCGCGATGTTTTTGGGCGGTAAATCTCATGAGGAGTTCGGTCCGTCTTTAATACGGTCGATTTGCTGAACCCGACATGGAAGGACCTTTACCCCCAGAAATCGAATCGGCTTTGAATTTTCTTTTCTCCCTTTGACAAGAGCACAAGCCTATATTTGCATGTACAAGATAGTAGATGAGGTGACGGCCGATTTATTTTAGGGCTTTCCAAAAGGCCCCACGTGTTCCCCGGAGAAGGGGAAACGGAAATTAATGTCTCCGTGGCGAATTCTCAATTTGCTGAATTGGTCATATGACATGATGGAGGATGGCGAATCATGGTGATCGATTGCTTTCTAATTTCTTATGGAAAGTGTTCGCCAGGCCGGCCCATAAGATGCAAATTTTCAGGCATGCTCATCCGGAAAAGCTAACCATTAAGCGGGGGACAAAGAAGACTACAAACTAAATAAGTCTTGACCCTGTCTCACAGATAACACAGAACAGCCACAGACTTTAGCAAGGATTATTCCATTCATTATGGCGTCTTTGTGACACTTGCCACGCAACACAGATAATTTAATTGGAACAGCATCATCGCATTGTAAGTTGAACGATCAATCATCTTCTTACAGTCAAGAATCTGATGATCTCCGGCTCCAGATGCTCGATGTTACAAAGAATCGTCTGTCGACACGGTTTGCTTGAGATGATCCTGACCCCACCCTTTCATGTTCTCTTCAGCTTCGCCTTCATCCTCTCAACTGCGGACCTCAAAGTTCCCTCATCTTTGCAGAATGTGAACCTCACTATGTTCTTTCCCTCCTCCGGGTTCAAGTAAAATACACTAGTCGGGATCGCCACTACTCCAACTTCTTTGATCAAGAATTCGCAGAATGCGATATCATTTTCCAGACCAAAAGGGGTATGATCTACAACTACAAAGTACGTGCCACTTGAAGGGAATACCTTAAAACCAGCCTCCTTCAATCCCTCCACCAAAATTTGCTTCTTTGTTGCGTAGTCCCTCCTTAACTCCACATAGTAAGAATCAGGGGCTCTCAGTGCAGCAGCAGCGGCCCACTGTCCAGGGGTGTTGGTAGCAAATGTGAGGAAAGAGTGCGCCTGCCGCACTCCCCATGTCAAGTGTGGAGGAGCAATAGCCCATCCAATCTTCCATCCGGTCAATGAGAATGTCTTCCCCAAGGAATTCAAGGTCACTGTTCGATCGTACATCCCTGGAAGAGAGGCCACGGATATGTGATCCATCTCAAAAGCCAGCTTATCATAGACCTCATCAGAGAAAACCAAAACATTGTTTTCAATGCAGAGAGAAGCAATCTCATTAAGTTCCTCACGAGTGAACATCTTTCCAGTAGGGTTATGGGGAGTGTTCATAAGAATTGCACGGGTTTTCTTTGATATTGCAGACCTGAGCTCGTTAATCGGGACAGCAAAATCCGGGGGGCACAGTGTGATGCATTTTATGTCTGCACCAGCCATAGACAGAGTGGCTTCATAAGAGTCATAAAAAGGAGCAAAGAGGATCACTTCATCACCAGGATTTATCAATCCTAATATAGTTGCAGCGATTGCCTCAGTGCACCCGGAGGTAACAGTAACTTCAGTATCAGGGTCCACCACAAGGCCAGAGTCTTTCTTGAACCGAGCAGCAATTGCAGAGTTCAAGTCTGGTATTCCATAACCCCGGGCATATTGGTTTTTGCCATCCCTAATCGCTTGAATTGCTGCTTCTTTTACAAATTCAGGTCCATCAAAGTTGGGGAAGCCCTGTCCAAGATTGATGGCTCCATGTTTGATGGCAAGCATACTCATTTGTGTAAATATTGTTGTTTTAAACTTCTCCAAGCGCTTTGCAACCTGGATAGGAATGAAACTGTGTTACATTAGAGCAACAAAAGGGTGAAAAGATCGTGTTACTACACAAAATCATGAATTTCAATAAAGCCTTGTCTTAACATACAAAGACATTGAGAAAATGGAGCAAAGTCCAGACCGCAATATTTGCCTTCATTTTTTATTATTGACAAGTAAAGTAAATTCTTCATGAAGCACTAATGGCATGCCAACCAATTTATAAAACAAATATCAGCCCTTGCAAAGAAAAGAGAGGGAGGAAGAGTCCCACACTCCTTGCAGGTCAATTTAACCCAAAGAATCCAAAAACACAAAGCAGAAGCATGATGGATCTAGGGAAGAATACATTACTATTGGGCAACCTGCAACAAAAGCCAAAGGTCATGTGAGTAAAGCGTCTGTTGTTCGCTAGCAGCAATATCAATTGATATCCAGAGTTAACAGTTGTTTTTACTATTAAAATCCATCAGCTTCCGGTATTTCCAGAACTTTCCTGAACCTTCTACCGCATGTCTAACAGGTATTAGTGCTGATATGAAGCACTTTGTTTCTGACAGATGTCCTATTTCCAGTAAAAGGGGCAAACCTTCTTCGCCCCGATTCAGGAATAAGACGATCAATATATTTCCTTCTGTTACATTAAAATTTCAATAATCATTTTATGTACAGATGCTACATTGCAATCAGCGAGGATATCAAAAGTCAAACCACACATGGTCAGGCACTTTTCAATGTAAAGAGCGTCAGAAATGTGAGCCGCTGGAGCACAGCCATTAGTAGATTAGGAGACAATAACAGCAATACTGTACCAACAACTACAACAACCTAGCAGGCTACCAACATAGGCCCACTCGTTATATTACTAATATCGTGAAAGGGTGGGAAATGGTAGGAAAGGGCAGAAATTTAGCCTAGCCATCAAATTCCACTTCTGATCGCCAGTGTAATTCTCAGGGAGATTAAAAGGACCTTGTACATTGAACTTGATCTAGTCTCTACCAACCTTCTGTTTACAAAGAAGGGAAGCAGAGCAGCATTAATCCGGAGGCTCCAACTTGACTTGAAGAGATAGGCATCACTTCTAAAATTAATGAAATTTCGTGGTGTCATTTGTAGTTCATCAAATTTCATTAGAGCTGTTCGACACAATTTAATTAAGCAGCAACTGCCTAGCCCACTCTCTATATAAGCAGTCAAGTTCCCTATTAATTGGGAAGGATCCATACGACATGCAGACAGGCATTTTGCCTTTTCTGATAGATTAACAAACAGTTTGTGGATTTACAAACAAGTCTCAAGACTCATCATCACCATGGGATTGATATGTGGCCTCTCAATTGTCAAAGACAAGAATGCAGAATAACTCATCTAAAGGCCAAACCAGAAAAACCCAATGACCATACTATGCATCCCGATACACCATTGTAGTTGCAGTACTTGACTGCTCCGGCCCAATCACTACTTAGGAATGATCAATTACAAAATAGTAATGGCAGAATTCCTAATTGCCCCAACCAAAAGCGCCCAAAACTTTCAGACAACGCAAGCAATCACCCCTAGATTGTGACGGAGATTTGCGTTGATAAAGACAGGAGACAAACGTATATAACTCCAAACACATATCAACACATAACTCCGGCGCCCGCATCCAACGTATCCTCGCACCGAGAGGATTAAAAGACAACCGCATCGCACTACTCAGTTTCAGCTCCATCCCGACTAAGGCACACGGACACACGCGAATCGCAATCAATCACAACTCGAAGCGAAAACCACCTGCAAGGGCTTGCCGGCCGACTCCTTCTGATTCGGAGAGGCCACCTTCTCGGTGGCGGCGGTGGACATGGCGGCAAACGAGGGCGGCCGGCGGCTCCCGCTCCCGGCGGCGAACTGGCGCAGGAGATGCCTGGAGGAAGCGAAGAGGGACGAGGATTTCGATCTCAGCGCAACGAGCATCTCATGGTGGTATGACCAGGTGCACTGGGTCTGCATGAGCGAAGGAAAGCTAGGGTTCATAAAGCGGCAAAAAGAAGGGGAGAGATGACGAGTGTCGGAGTCAACGGCGGCGAGAGAGTCAGAGGAGGGGATGAACTTGGACTCGATCCCGGCCTCCGTTCCGGGGGGAATCTCCGAATCGCTGTGACTGTGCGTGCGTGAGGCACGAGGGGAGGTGCTATTGGGCTGCGAAGAGATTGGCTGGCCCATGGGCTTTCTCACGTTGGGCTGCGAGGAAGGTGCGAAGACAAGGATACAATTACGTAGAACATGGAGAAGATATCAATACGGTTGATGAAGGCCATTGCATCACTAACCATTTTCGGACGCCCAAGTCAAGATAACCAAGGGTACAAGGTAGGCAGTGGGTTATCTTGACTTGGGCGTAAGCCCGGGAGGGATTATACCTCCACTTACTTACTCCAGGCGAGGGAGGCTATTATATCTGCTTACCGATAATAGCCAAGACCGAAATTTTGATGTTATGTCTACTTTCACCATCGTAGGTTCCCCTAATTCCCATCTAATCTTTGTCTTCTCATGTGATCCTAAGATGGATTTTTTGTCTATTTTTTCCCCTTAAACCTTTTAAAGATCTACTTAGATCTAAAGTTTTACGGGTTTTCACATTGCCACTATATTTTTTGAGGCATGAGAGCTACCTTTATCCCCTCAGTTTTATGCTAGGGGACACCCCAAAGAGGGCTTGACGCCTATTAGTTGAGTGCATCCTACCATACGATGTAGCCCCATCCTTATAGGAACAAGAGCACAAGGGGTCACCCTCCCTAGAAGAGATTTTCCCTCTATTTTCCTATAAGCCTTCTAAGGACCCGTCTAGGTCCGATAGGTCATCTTAATTCCTACCTAATCTTTGTCTTTTCGGGTGAGTGGGAATACGAGAGTGACATTGCGAGATCTCCCATTCCAGTGTGAATTTCCCTCCTATTTCTTCCCTTAGACTCTAACTTTGTGATATAACACAATTTTTTTTAAAAAAAAAATCAATAATTAATGAATACACCACTCAAATTATCCACTGGATCGATACATTTATCGTCATCATTTTATATACACTTAATTCGTAGCCCGATTAGAACACGATATCAAAGTCCAATGTCATAGATTTGATTTGTCATACCTAATCTTCTCGCCCATTTTACACGTTTAGATTACTCGTGACGTTTCTATTCTCGAAAGCTCATTTGACCGATACATCAGCCTCCCCGCGTGAGATAGTGCCGGCGACGTGAATCACGATCAGGAGTCGCTTCTTTGAATAACCAGCAAGTGCCGTGCGGGTTTCAGCACTTTTTGTCTGAAGTGTCCGGTCCGGGACACTGTCGAACCGCGTGGTCCTGACTCCTGAGAGAGCGACTTACCATTGCCGAGACCGAAAGGGCAACGACGTTCATTTCAAGTTATTATTTCGCCATGATTAATCATTGAAAAGCAAAGGGGAGCTGGTCTCACTTAAAACTCACTTCGACATTTTTTTTTTTTACCTCGCTCCGAGACAAAAGAAGAGCAAATAACGACAGTCGTCAAACGGAGTTTTTCTCCGGTGGAACGATGGTTACTCTTCTAATCTAACGGATCGGGATCGGAGGCAGCGGTCCAGATGGAGGCAGAGAGCAAACGCCTCGATTTCCAGCCGAGGATGAGCCTATTCCCGGCGACCTCCTCCACCCTGTACCCGTCGTTGAACAGCCCCACCAGGAGCTTCGCCTGACAGTGGTTTGAGAAACTCACTCGCCCCGGCTTAAACCCCTCCGCTCCCAGCCAGTCCCCCCACGAGCAGCCGTTGCCCGCCCCCTCCTCCTCCCCCTCGCCCGGCCTGCCCCGGTACATGCGAGCCAGCGACCCGGCTATCCTCGGGCCCAAGAACACCCTCTCCACCAGCGCCCGAGCCCAGTCCTGCATCGGGAACCCGGCCTCGAGCGAGTCGTACACGGCCGAGTAGTGGTGCAGCGAGTCCATGAACCGGCCCATGAACCCCGCCCCACCTCCCGCCGGCCCCGCCTCCTCCTCCACCAGCGTCACCAGCCTCGGGCTTAGGGCCCTGGCCCCGGACAGGAAGGAGGCGATCGAGCTGGGCGGGTGGTAGGTGGAGTGAGGCAGGTACAGCATGCAGTTGAAGATCAGCGCCTCGCCCCGGACCAGCTTGAGGACGGCCGGGCGGAAGGTCTCGTCCGGGTCCAGCCTGCACTGGTGGAACGAGAAGGGCTGCTCGACGGACTTCGCGTAAGCGGCCAGGCGGCGGCCTGTCTCCTGGACAGTCGCAGTTGACCGGCGCCCGCTGCCGGCCCTGGACAGCGCCGTGATCTGGAGGTGCGGGGCTGGCCGGCCGCCCTCTTGAGAGACGAGAGCCTGCATTAAGGAGGCCCATTGGACGCCTTCCATTATGTCATAGTCCACCACGTGGACCCGCCTCTCGTGACCCACCGCCTCCAAAATGGCCTGATTGGCAGTGAAGTGCCCGAACTTGACGTACGGCGACATGTCCTGCAGAAGCTGGAACGCCACGAGCACGTCCATTTGACTGTAACACCCTCCTTGGCGGTGGGGCCTGCCACCAATCGGGTGCTTGCCGCCACCTTGGGCCCCCGCACCCTCCAGCAAAATCTGCAACGCGTCGGTGAAGTGTGCTGCGAGCCTTTCCATGTTGGTCCCGCCGCCGCCAGAGGCCGGGGAGACCAACTCCTTGAGCCGAACCAATATCACCTGAGCCAGCTCGCGATTCTCGCCTTTGCTGCTCAGCGCCTCAGCCGCGGCCATCAGAAGGTGGACCAGCCTCAGCCCCTTGAAATCGTGGCCGTCGGTTTCGTCGTCTTCCGCGTCGTTAGCCACGGTGTGCACGGAAGGAGGAGAGTCGCACCATGGCGGGGGTAGGTGGTGCTGGTGGGGCCCAGTTCCGTCTTCCAACATGGACTCCAAGAGGTCATGGAAGCCGCCGCAGCCGCTGCCGGGGATGGCGTCCCAGTCGACCATCGGCGACCAGTCGCTCCAGTCGCAGCAGCCACCATCGAACTCATCGGTGGCGGTGGTGGCGGTGCTGTGGCCCGAGAACTCCATCACGGTGGTGACATCATCAATGGCCATGGCCATGGCTAACTAATGAAACGCGAACGAGATCTAGTGATCTATGGAAGTCTGCGCGCGTCAAGTGTTTGTTTCGCGAGGGATTTGACAGAGCGCGGAGACGGTGGGGTAGAGATGAAGCATGAGACACCGTGAAGGGCAGAGGAAGAGAGTAGCTAGCAACGATGGAGAATAGGTTTATTCAATATAAAAGGAGTGTTTTCAACGACGAAGATGGGAATTTGATGCCTTGCGTTGGTCTGGTTTTTATATGCTTTTCATCCCACATCTTAACCAGCTCCTCAGTGATGTTGCAGCAATGCCCCTCTACTTTCGGGTAATTCTGATTCTGCCTGTCTTCGGCTCTTTCTTTATTTTGTCCCCCACAAGATTGGGGAGGCCAAGTTTTGCACTTGGCGACGTGATATTTTAACTCATTTCTTCAGTGGGTAAAAATAGAAATCACCTGTGAGCAATGCCTCCGCTTAAAATCCTCTTCTTAATCAAACAGGAGGATATATATACTTATAAGAGCAGACAGTTGGAGTAGATATATGAACAAGAAATGTTAAAAAGTGCTCTTAAAGGTTTTATTATATTTGATTGATCGAGATTTGAAAATGTAGGGTTTTTAAGAATTTTGAATGAACCAAGAGAAATGTAAAACTCGACGGGCTATTTTTTTTAACAGTCCCGTGAAAGCTTTGGACACATTCGGATAGATTTTCAATTTTTGCTTTTTGCTTTTTGCTTTATCTCATTCTTACGATGCACACACTTTGACTTTTTTAAATCCTAAGAACTGGAAACTGTTATGACATGCAATTAACACTTAGTTCACCTATTTTTCATTTTTTTTTCCTTCGAAACTTTGGATAAATTTTAAATTTTGATAAGAAAGCAAAAGGGCATATTTCCTGAGAGTTAATTCTAAACAAGCAAGCCCCCCTTAATCATTTCATGAAGACAAGAATAACGTTGGTATAAAAGAGCCAAAGAGAAATCGTTGCGGTGCGAGACAAACGCCCGCGGATCCGTGGAAGTAAAAGAAGTGAGCTCAGCCATTGATTCCGCTTAGGAGTTAACGAAGCGAAAGCTCAGTCGCTGAGAACGCAATTTGGACGCGAGCTTTTGACGTTTTCACCCGGTCCCTTCAACTCAGCTCACTCGCATGATTGGATCTTACGATGAAGCTACGGCAGTGAGTTCGAAGGTGGCCGAGTTGACCCATCTCTTATGCTGCCACGTCCCCGAGCTCCGCCCTTTCGGCTCTTCAGTCCGGCATCACTTCAGTGGTCGATCCGGCCGGCTCGCTCCCAGCTCGGCTTCTTCGTTCGGTCGTAACCCACTACGCTCGCTTTCATCCTCCTAGGAACGATGCAAACATACGATCTGCACATCGATTCGATTGCTGTGTCGTCAGACGTTGTCGTCAAGGTGGTCTCATCGATTCGATTGCTGTGTCGTCTGACGTTGTCGCCAAGGTGGTCATAGACATGAGTAACCCAAGTGTCAAACGGTGGACCCTCGTTCACCGGCTTGGTTATCGATCTTCGAAGGAACACAGATATGTCCGATAATGTCCACGTACTTATACGTTCATATGTCCTCCGAAAACTGACATTTTTATGTCCACCCGAGTCAACCACGATCGACTTTCTTCTTGTTTCTTCTTTCACTTCACATGAGGTGATTGACTTGAATAGATGAAGACTTAGTGCTCTCAGAGTACTTGAGATATTTGAGAGGTATTGAATGTTTCATGGATTGACTGCATGCAAAGATTCCATTCATTCTATCATATGCAAATGAATCTAAGGTCGGTAAACGTTCGTAGGAACTGGTTCTCGATAGCCTGTCCTTTTAAGTGTTCGTGTATTTTCCCACTTTGAAAGTTTAAATTATCCTATCGATGAGCAGGTATTATGCCAAGAGCTCTGATGGATATCCTTGTCCCTGCCCATCGACAATCATGCCCCCGGTGACGATCGAGTGAAAGCAGCGGGGGTCTTGCATCGGTTTAGTTTAATCCAAGTCAATCCCTGCCTAATTGGTCCCTTAACTAATCATCCCCACCACTAGGGCGATGGAATTCAAACTTCTAAGTTTCGAGCATATTATATGCCAATGATTCTCCAATTTATGTCCAAAAATTATTTGGATGAGCGAACATACTTACTTGTATATTTCTGCTAATGGATGAGATTCTCGCTTATCCGCCGTCCCCCTCTGATTCCCTCTCTCGAATGACTGCGTTCTTCATGTGCAGATCCTGCTTTTTTAAATGTTTCAAGCTTTGGTTTTGGCTGGGTAGTTCATCTGTCATGCGTCGGGTGTGCTATCCTTGGTGATAAGAAAATATCTGCTTATTTTTGTGGGTCGGTGGGAGGCAGACTGTTCCTGAGGCACGCTTTCAAAACAATTAGCTGACCGATCTTGACCTGATACACAAAGTCTCCTTAATGAAACAAAAAGGAGAGAGAGAGAGAGAGTTAACACGTGAGTTGCGCACATTTGGCAGCACATCGAAGTTGGTAACGAAAGGTGTGCGGCGTGAGGAAAAAAAAAAAATTATATTATTCAATAATGTTCAATATATACATAAAAATAAACCCTAAATGTTAAAAGACTACTTTGCCCTATACCCTAAAGACTACTTTACCCTTATACTCTAACACTCCCCTCAAACTGGAGGATAGATATTAATCATGCCTAGCTTGTTACAAATATAATTTATCCTCCCATTACCTAGAGGCTTAGTAAAAATATTTGTAAGTTGTTCATCAATTTGAAGATGACTGGAAAGAATCAATCCACTCTGCAACTTCTCTTGAATAAAATGACAATTGACTCAATGTATTTTGTTCTCTCATTGAACACGGGGTTGGAAGCTATATGCACTACAACTTTATTATCACACCATAGGGTCATAGGTACCGTAGCTTTAAAGTCTAACTTAGTCAATAATTATTGAATCCACACTAATCACATGTCACTTGTACCGTGACTCTATATTCTAACTCGATGAGTGAGCAACAATATTCTATTTCTTACTCTTTCATGATATCAAATTCCCTCCAATCAAGGCACAAAAGCCAGTGGTTGACCTCCTATAATCTAAAGACCCTGCCTAATCAGCATTAGAAAATCCTTCAACTTTGCCATGACCATGGTTTCGATAGACAATTCCTTCCCCTAGAGTATTCTTTGAGTATCGCAATATTTGAATAACTGCTTCCTAGTGAGATGTACGGGATGCAAACAAGAACTGGCTTACCACACTAACTGGAAATGCAATATTTGGAGATAATTCAGTAATTATAAGATAATTCAACTTATGTACCAGTCTCATATATCTCTCAGGATTATTAAAAATCTCTCCTTCCTTTGGCCAAGTGGCCAATTTAGCCCTTTGCTCCATAGATGAATCAAGAGGCTTTGAACCCAACATATTTGTCTCAGTAAGTAAATCTAGGGCATATTTTTGTTGTGATAAGACAATGCTTTTCTATGACTATGCAACTTCAATTCCTAGGAAATACTTCAATTTTGAAGATAAATCTTTAGCTCAGCTATACCAACCAAGTCATCTCCAGTGATGATAATATCATCAACATACACAATCAAGAACAATTTGCCTCCCTCTAACTTTTTATAAAAGAAAGAGCGAACATTTTCACATCTAAATAGTCCAAAAGAAAGTACGGTTTCAGAAAATCTTCCAAATCACACCTGTGGAGATTGCTTCCAAACTCGAGGAGTAGGTGGTTCTTGTGGAGATACTGGTGAAAAAGTTTGAGTAGTTGATCGAATAACGGTCACATATAAGTCTTCATCCAATTTAGACACAGTAATTGGAACATCATGATAACGAGTAGATTCAAAGAAAGAGACATTGGCAATTATAAAGTATTTTCTCAATGATGGAGAATAACAACGATAACCTCTTTGAGTAATAAATGTACATTTGATGGCCTTGGGATCAAGTCTTGACACTCTAGGTCGATGATCGCAATAAAACAAACACAACCAAAAATTCGAGGGGGTGAGACAAATATTGACTCTTGTGAAAACAAATTAGAAAATGGAATGCCACCTCTCAAAATAGAAGAAGGCATGCCATTAATAAGACAACATATAGTTAGAACAGCATCAAGCCAAAAGGTTTTAGGGAACTTCATCTCAAATAACATGGATCTGGTAACTTCCAATAAGTGTCTATTCTTCCTTTCAGTGACACCGTTTTGTTATGGTGTATCAGGATACGAAAATTCATGGATTATACAATGTTGGGTCATAAAATTAGAAAATGGTGCAAGAAAGTACTCCTTAGTGTTATCAAAATGCAAAACTTTAGCATGCACACCAAATTGAGTATAAATTTTAGAGATATATACACGAAATATAAAAAACAATTGTGAATGATTTTTCATTAAATATAGCCAAGTAACTCTAGAATAGTAATCAACGAAAGTAACAAAATATAGGAAACCCAAATTAGAAACCACATAACTAGGACCCCAAATATCTAAATGGACTAACAAAAAAGGAGACGCTGCTCGTTTAATGACTCAATGTAATTTGCCAAGTTGGTATGACTCACATTCTAGACTAGAAAGAGATCAAAAACTAGAATCTAACTTCTGAAAACTATATAAAGAAGGATGACCAAGACAACAATGAATCTAATGTAGTAATGTAACATTGGAGCAAGCAATTGAATGAGCGCTCTCAAATACATACAACCCCCTACCTCACATCCTCTACCAATTGTCCTTTTCATAGCCAGATCCTAAAAAATACAAGAGGGTAAAATGTCACTGAACATTGAAAATTTTTTGGTTAATTTACTGATTGACATGAGGTTAATTGGAAATTGTGGAAGATAAAGTAATGAGGATGATGGCAATAAAGGAGATGGATGAATAGTGCCAACCACCTTAACATGTGTAGATGATCCATTGGCTAAGGTAACAATAGATGAAAATGGAGTAAGAGAGGAAAATATACCTGAAAAACTTGACATGAGATCAGAAGCCCTTGAATCGATGACCCAAGGATGGGAATTAGCTGAAAGGCATGAAGTAGCATCACTTGTCTGTACCAAAGTAGCTGTGGAAGAAGCAAGTTGTGAAATCTTAGACTAGTTATACCAAGCAAATTCTTTCTCAGACATAACTACATTGCCATTAGAAGATTGTGGAGAAGAGTCGCCACTAGATGTAGTATTCGCAAATTGTTGTTGCTGCCCTAGTCTTCCATGTAAGTTATGACATAATTTTTGAATATAACCAGGTTTGCCATGTTTGTGTGGCCCTTGCAATATCAATAGACACGTGAGATTGTCCATTATTGTTCTGTTGACCTCAACCTCTTCTTGTTCCTATGCCCTGGCCTCTCCCTTGGCCACCACGTCCACCATATCCTCCACAGTTTCCTCCATCACTCCTACTAACACTACCGGTTCTAGACTCAAACACAAGAGCTGAACTATCTACCATAGATGAACCCTGAGAAGACTCACAAGAAACTCAAAGAATCTGAGCAAATGTTTTAGTGAGTGATGCAATAGGGCCAAGACCTCCTAAAAATCCCATTACAATCAATTGTTCTCTCTAAAGTTGCATTTGCTGAACATTAGCTGAAATAGGGAGAACAACATTAAACTCCCCATACATTTTCTTATAATTAGCAAAGTATTGTGTAATAAAGTGTCCATTCCTTTCAAATCGGTTAAACTTCCGTGATAACTCATAAATCCGTGAAAGGTTATTTTGACTAGAATATAACACATCCAAATACTTCTACTATTCTCTGACGGTGTCAATATAAGTTACTAAATCAACTACATTACTTTTCATAGAGTTTAACATCTGACCAAGGATATGTGCATCAATAATATCCCAAGCTACATCATCTCTGGGTTTAGACTCAATTAAGTGTCTATGCTGATTCCTACTTGTCAAAGTAAGCTTCACAATTTTCTTCCATTGAGGGAAGTTAGAATTGTTTTCAAGCTTCTTATTAGTAATTTTATTAGACCAAGAGGAAATCACCTCAGTCATCACAGCACTATTCTTCTCAGGATCATCGTCAGCTGTACTCTTTGAAGGATCACTCATTCTCCAAATAATAATAAGAAAATTCTGACACTAGTTTTCTTCGGACAACTCAGCCTCAATAATTCGATAATCCAATATTACCATATAAAAAGAAATCTCCACAATCCACTGACATCAACAAATATATCAAACCCAACCCATATATCTGCAGTAATCAGCAAATATTAATATTTGAAGACGTCCTCATGAAGCGATCAAGTCTGATGATCAAATCAGCAACCCATCAGTTCTAGTGACCAAATCTGATGACTCAAAAAGTCATTCAAGACCTAACGATGACCACAGCCTTAAATTGTGAGATGACCCAGCCACTCGACAACCAATCAACGACCAAGATTAACAATCTAACAAGTCGTGCGTGGGAACCCAGCAACTCAGTAACTTAGCAACCAAGACCAGCAAACCAGCGAGCCACACAAGTCGCGCGATGGAGCCGCGACTTCTGTCGGGCAAGGAGGGGGTCGTGAGAAAAGGGTCGTGCAAGGAAGCGCAAGAAAGGAACGCTTGATAGTGACAAGCTGGCGACGGCCAACTGTTTCGGCAAGCGGTCGACGGGGACGAGAGGCTATTCCGTCATCTAGGGTTAAGCCCTAAGTTCTGAGAGGAAAAAAGTGTATTGTATTATTCAATAATGTTCAATATGTATATAAAAATAAACCCTAAAGTTCCTAAAGACTACTATACTCTTATACCCTAAAGATCGCTTTAGCCCTCTGCTCTAACACGTGGAGACCTAGTTCAACTCGAGGGTTAGAAAATCCCACGTGACGACATCTCGTCGTGCACGACGTGAGAGTTTGAGCTGGTTCTGACACCCAACCAAAAACTGCGTTTTTACCGAAGCTCCTTCCTTATTATCAGTTGACGTTAACTCCCCAAGTCAGGAACACCTCGAATCTGGACGCAAGTTTGGAGCTGCGTGGCGATTAAGCTGCACTCACGGGTTCGAATCATAGAGAGATCCCCCCTAGTGTGGGAAACGTCCCGAGACGAGGGAACTGCTCATCGAGCTGACCGGCAAACCGATGCAGAATTCTTGTTCAGCATGTGAAATGCATAGATCAAGGCGTGTTGGGAACTTCGCTCATTCGTCCTCGTCTCTGTCAGCGGTTGCTTCGGGGGCAAGTGAGGGATTAGAATAAGACTCGAGTCAACATCGACTCCTGCTTCGTGAGCGTGATCGTTCGGATGTTCTGCGAGGTACACACGTCATAAGATGACAAGAGCACCTTCTCATGCGAGAGCGAAGCTGACGATGGGTCACGTGCAGAGTTTTCTACACTCTGGACACGAGAGGCGTCGATCATTGAAATGGCTCCACGCGATGAATTGTGCGCGCTGCAGCTGCCAGCTCGTCGCCTCTTCTTTATTACGATGCTTCTGCCTCTCACTTATTATATTGTCAAGAAGCATATAATATCACACAAAACTTCAAATAAACTTAACATTTCATAGCCTCTAATGATTTTGGTGTCGGGCCTCTGATTTTTTTCTATACAATTTAAATCCCTATTGAATATATAACGAGACTCACATGATGTACCTAATTTTTCTTTTAATAAAATATCGCACAAAACTTCAAATAAACTTAACATTTCATAGCCTCCAATGATTTTGGTGTCAGACCTCGGATTTTTTTCTATACAATTTAAATCCCTATTGAATATATAATAAGACTCACATGATGTACCTAACTTTTCTTTTAATAATGCTATTCTCAATCAAAACTCCCAGTACCAAGGATACATCTCCACTTTTGCTATGCGCTACAAGATTTTCGGAAGCACTAATCTAAATATTGCCGAACTCAAACTTGACCAACTTGTAATATATTTTGGAGTGAGTTTAACCTCCATAGACGAAAGATCTAGGTCTAAAATAGGAGATCCTCACGAAACAACCCGAGTGAACAACAACATAATAACAACCAACAAATAATATCATAGATCATTGTCAATGGAGAAACCAACATTTTTTTTAAGTTCTTATAAGATAATTTAATCCATCCGTTATGTATCAATGACTATAATCATGTGTACAACCAACAAAAATGGATGTTGTGACCTAATATTCGATTTGACACTCAAATTCACGTAGATGGACATATTGATATCATTATGGGCTTATGCCATATAGTAGCCATCCTATACACATAAGTAAGTATCTATTTAGTACTCTTCATTCGTTATAACTCATCTATATGAACAACACATCCTCAGCACCAACTCATGAGGACAAAATTGTGAAAACAGCTTGCCGCGTCAAACACATGGTATTACATGGTTCATTTACATCAGCGAGGATGAATATATTACCATACAATCTCATGATGATAGATATTCTATACTCATTTTCATCAAAATTCATAGTCAACTCAATTTATTTCTTTTCTCAATCTTGGACCTCAAGTCCATGGATATCACATGACAAGATGCTCAAGCCTTATTAGGCTAATAGGCCATAGTATTTCATGTATGAAGCATAGGACTTCACGCTCTCTTAACCCCGTAGAATGTTTGTCTTTTATTAGAGTCTTATACATGTACTCATACATGGAGGTCCCTCTCCAAGAAAATAGGTTGTGGCATCGCTATTCATCACATGACATCACCGACATGCAACTCATTACTTGATAACAATTGTCATGTGCCACTAAACAAATAACAGCATAAACAATGCAACACTAATATCTTGGCATTTTCCGTATTAAAAAAAGATTGCAAACTCACAAACTTCATTAATGAAGCAATGACCATACAATCTAAGAGCTGATTTATGATTAATCTATATTTGGCCATTAAAAACTAAAATGTATGCCAAGCTACCTTATCCATTACACAAAAGACTTTTTTACACTAAACTTTTTTCACAAATAAAACGTTTAGAATTCTTCACATAAGAGTATGTCAACACTAAAGTCACTTTTTTTTTTGTCATAGACCAAAGTCAATCTCATTAGCATATTTACATCAATTTTGTATATTCAAGCTAAAAAAATTTACAAGATTAGCCCTACAAAATTTCTTATTCTACAATTGTATTATTTATCTCAAATTTTCTCTTAACCTAGCTCTACTAATCAAATTAATTAGTTGAGGCCATTTGTCTACTTTTTGATCCACATAGCTCTCCCATCGACGTCCTTCTCAAAATATTCAATTTGAGTTGTAGGTAATTAGGTACTAAGCATCCTAAACTTTTTAATTTGCCAATATATTTTGTCCACGTTAGCACCGACCATGTTGTAAAATAGCCGATGTTTGTATTATCAATCTTCAATCAAGATTGGCCATATGGAATCAATTGGTAAAAAGTGAAAATGGTCAAAAATTTAGTTGACAAAATTAAAAGATTTAAGGTTGAATTGACAAAAGTGTAACAAGTTTAGGACTTCTTTTTTGACAATTTTCCCTTTAGCTTCTAGCCAGCTTCTCCATATCATCTTCAAAACATGAACGCATGCGGCGGAACAAATAAGGTTTCGTGTTTCATTTGCTCATGTTTTTGTTTCGCTGTCCATCCTTTTGGCTCTTCCAAATTTGTGGGTGTACAAATCTAGCAATCTTAATTTCCGTTGAGGATTAAAATGCAAAACAATACGAAAGGCGATTACAAATGTCATTATTCTCTCCATTTGACATCTAATAATTCATTATCCAAGAAGTATGATCACGAGTTCGAGTCTTCTCTCGATAAAACTTTCGCCCCTAAAAAAACTCTGGGCAAGGAGAGAACGCGTAATCTGGATCGGGTCGTGGGCGAATCGGGTTATCAAACGGGTCGGGCGATGCTCTCGCAACCTCGACTCGATCGAGGCTCGATGCTCGACGGTACGCTTCTCGCCTTCGCCTTCGCGGAACAGAAGCGCCACAGTCGAGCGGTCTCTGCTTGGCTTTGCTCTCCACTCTCGATCTTCCTCCGAGGCTGGCTCGCTTCGTCCGAATCTTTGCAGAAGGAAAAGGAGAGGACGCTGATTCTGGTCGCGAGAGATGGGAGGGCAAGAGGATGTGAAGTACCTCGAAGAGTGCTCGGTCTCCAAGTCAGTTCCTTTTCCCTTCTTTTCCCTTTTCTTCTTCCATCCGACCGTGCTAATTCGTTCGTCGCTAGAATGCTTTCGGTTGCGCTTATGCTTCTGTGATGCGTTATTGGATTGATGCTTGATGGGTCATTGGGCTTAGACTCGATGGAGGGAATTCGCCTGTTGAAGGGGAGATCAATTGTGGGTCAGACTCAAAGTGATAGCTTTCTTTTGCCCCAGTGCGTGGAAGAGAGAACCGCTTTTCATTGCTTCAGTTCATTTGGTCTAGCAGTTTTTTTGAATGGTTTTTATTTGTAATGGTTCCGCTGTGTAGCTGAATATGTTTATGCCATCGGGTGTCTTCTCTTTCCCCGTTTTTTTCTTTTTGTTCTGAATGCAGCCTGCTGACTCGATAATCATATGCTCTTTCTTGATTCGGCGCAATTTGACTTTTTACTGAGAATTCTAGAGCATTTTCTCACGTATACTGGCATTGTTGGGGATATTGTCAGCATTTTATTAGCATATGACCAGGATGAGAAAGCTTCTGCAAAACAACAAGTAGTTTGTTGCATCTTGTGGTTACGCATGGGAGCCATTGCTTTTTGTAGTTCATAGGCTTGTCAAATGGATTTCTGTCATAGGTCAAATTGAGATTTCCTATCCATAAGACAGCCTCTGCTTCGTCTTTGATATTTCGGGTTTATTTGCTTATGAGGTGGACCGTGTAGGTTTTGCTCTTGCTGGTTTTGGAATTATTTTAACAGGAATTATTGTGATGCTCCATGTCAGCGTTTTCATAATTTAGCATGGGGATCATGTTGATTGAGTACTTCTCGTGTCTGGATTGGAAAAACTAGTCAAAATCATATGTGCAGGGAAACCCTGTTCACGCAGAAGTGTTGAATAATCTTTTTGGCTAACGTAGGGAACCGTCATGATTCATGCATTCAATCTCATGTGATGAAACTTTTTTCTACTGCTTCTAAGCTTGATTACCCAGAGCTCTATATAATTGAAAGTTTTTGAATATTACCACTTTGAACTGCACAATTGCAGTTAGGGACCATCATGGTCAGAGCCCTTGACCATCTCAGCCCTCTTTCTATGCTAGTCAGTTGTAAACTTCTGGAGTAAGGTACTCTAGCATTAGTAGGTTCGTAGAAAATCCCTAGGAGTGTATGTACCCAATTACACATCGGGAACCTGCACAAAGAATCTATTTGGCAGAGAGAGTGCCCTCCATGTGTGTGTGAAATGTGAATGCAAGTGTATCTTATAGCAGGGATACTTAATGTATTCCAGACCTAACAAGTGAAAGGCGAATTC
The DNA here is from genome assembly GCA_014182845.1 of Corymbia calophylla. NCBI lineage: Eukaryota > Viridiplantae > Streptophyta > Magnoliopsida > Myrtales > Myrtaceae > Corymbia > Corymbia calophylla. The sequence continues at coordinate 31,819,161 of CM024698.1, read as the reverse complement.
ACACCACAAATTAGTGGGGTTGACAGCACGGATACGGTCAGTCCCTTGTGGGACATAAGGAAGGCCAATATGCCACATGATTTTTACCTTTAAAACTCTGAAAGTGTCAAAATGCAGATAAAATTAGGCTGGCTTCCTTTTTATTAATTGTCACTTGATACTCCAGCAATCTTGAGGTGTCAATATCAAAATTATGATGATGTTTCTTTCTTCCAACATGCACTCTTAGACATACTGCACATGCCGTCTGATCTGAAATATAAACAGTGATGTGATGCGACATGATCGATTATAGAATTCATTTAGTTTGCTTTAGAGTAGTAAATTGCAAGCAGGTCTGCTCCTGTTATACTTCTTTAGGAATGGTGGAGCATCTGATTGTTGGTCATGCCTTTCACATCTTTGTCTTTAGTATGGACGGTTGTCCATTTACAGTCTTAATTTTATGCTCTGCAGCAATGAGACATGTAGTTTGTTTCAATTGGATAAAAACCTCCGGCACTTTTTTATTTTGTCGCAATTTGTCATTCAAATACAGCATTCACATTTGTTTTCATGACGAGAAGTAAAATTGTTTGAATCGTAGACTGACATGCTGTTTTGTAGTGCATTGGGCACTTGGGTTTTCTCGGTAGCAGGAGCTCTCTTAGCGATCCCGGTGGGTATAAAACGGAAGTCTCTGGCACCTCTTGTGTTCTTTGGGACAACAGGTACCATGCTTGACATCATTATGGGAATCAGCGCGTGCGAAAGGGAGCATGCTGAACGCCAAATGCAGCTTTTAGAAGCCCAGAATTCTGCAGCAGACCCCAATTTGGCTGAGACTGCAAAAGAATCTTGATTGCAACCTTTTTTCTTCATCATGAGTCTGTTTCCGATCTATGCCATTTTGTAGCTTTCTTGAGGGCATTTCGTGGATTGGATGTTTGAGATGTTCCGCTGTCAGTTCATCCATCCGAAGTGTTTGGTTATGGCAAGTTTCGAGCAATGTCATTCGTATAAGATTTAATGGTACAGTAATGATGATGGATAGCAAAACAAATGGTTCCTTTAATCCTTTGCTACTGCTTCATTTGAGCCGAGTTTCACTCCAAATAAGATTTTCTGGAAGAATTTGTGTTTTTTCTTCATTTTTTTTGGGACCTCTTTCGTATTATCTGAACAAAAATGGATGTGAAAGATTTTTATAGTGCTCAAAGATAGTGGCATTTTGGTGTGTTTGGTTTGGCTTTTGGGAAAAGCCTTTATAGAAATGCAATGGACTATAGGGGATGGGATTCTTTCAAAATGTATATATTGTTTGGTAAAGTGTAGCTTAAAAACACGTTGAGAAGCAACTTTAAATGTTGTTTACCAAAAACTACTCCACTTTTTCAATTTTGAAAAAACCTCAAAACCTTTGCCGGTGGGGCTAAGGAGGCCGGTGGGCGATCGACGAGCCATATTGGGTGCCAGCCAGCCAATCTTTGCCTGAGATGAGCCTTTCACTGGCGATGTTGCGGAAGGCAAGTGTGTTTTTTGGAATTATGAAAGTTTAGCAAGGGTAAAGTTGGAAGGAAAGGATGTATTAGCATTTAAAAATACTCAGACTATCTTTGGAAATGCAATTATATCTCTCTGAAACTCTTCAAAAATTGCCACATGGTGCTTGCATTTGCCTAGGCAAAATGTTGCCAAACATTCTCTTGTTGTATGGCAATATAACCTGAAAATTCGAAAGATGTTTCAACCGCTCTTTCTCTGAGACCGATAAAGCCACTCTTGGGATATTGATCATCCCTTCTCTCTTTAGCTGGCGGGGTAAAGTGACTAGGAGCAGGAGACCCGCGAACTACATTGGTCTTGAGCCGGAGGTTTGTTAACTAATATATTAATGGCGAGTTTCTGAAATTGTCCGACAACACAGCAAATTCAGACACATTTTACCACAGAATTTTAGTTAAGAGGAGTGAATTGAGATGACAAATTATTTCTTTCTGAAGCATGGCAGTGTCGCACTAACCATTTCATACCTCCCACTTTCCCTGTCTAGACGGGGATCTACATTCACTTTGAATCTCAAAGGACTATTTTTCCCCCGTTGCAGTAACATTTTTAGAATGACAAACCACACAAAATGAAAATCTACATTATCGTGGCACTTGTTCTTTTCCTCCCTCTCCATCTGATCTCCACTCGGTGAGACGATGTCGGATGCTCCTTTCACTCGTATGCAATGGTGAGCGTCTCCAGCGAGGGAATGGATTTCAGAGACATCCTTGGAGCAAGACTTGTGTACAGGAAGCTTTGCTTCAAGGCTTAGATAGGCTCTCTCCGCAGGGATATTCCCAAAAAGCAGTTCTGCAGCTTTGTTTTTAACAAGAAGCGGCAGAGACCCCGATTCATCCCACACGTACAACTAGAAAAGGCGATTCAAACGACTGTCAGAAATTGTTACGAAATTGGAATTTAAAAGGACAAAGAGGCTCCAACAGAAAAATCCAGGAGATGGTTTTCCAATGTCCAATATGTTGTCACTTCTTTATCTTGAGGTATTCTCTAAGAAAAAGAACCTTAAAAGCATGAAGCCTTCCAGACAAATTTGACAGAAAAGTTTCATAGCTATGGGTGAATAAGATATTTTATGGTTTTGAGGTTTGGAAACAAGGTATCCCTAAATATCAGAAGTACCATTTTGTGGATTTACTTCTCTTTTTCTATAAAATGTACTCTTGGTAAGCGGATGGAGAACAACTATACACCTTTTCATGATAGCTTGGTAATGTCTTATATTGAAAATAAGTTAAGTTGCTATACGTCTTTGTCCTCAACCTTCTTTCTGCATTAGATTGCATGCTGGACAGACTAGCATGAGCATTAAGGATTTCAAAGAGTCGAACCCTGTTGCATGTGATAATCTGAAGTTAACTAGTAAACCATAACAAAACTGCCAAAAATATAAGGCAGAGGAACTCCTTACCATGAAGGGTTTGTAAATCAGGTTCACTACATGAAGGCGGTCGGAGCTTTTTTCACAGTAGAGAGGAACAGAGTTCTGCTTGAGCGCGTGCTTACTGCAATAAAGGCCAATTAAGCATTAAAATCAAGGTGTTGCTCATATATCACAGCATCCCTTCAATAGAGCAGAAATGAATATCTCTCACCTATTTTCTAATTCCAAAGGCGAACCACAAAGCTGGCAGCCAGTACAAATGAAATCCTTAACTAAACTGTCACCTTCCTCATTGTTTATTCTCCAGCTTATGAACATCTTTTCCTTCTCAATTTCACAAATAGGTCTCCACGTAATTGGAAGAAAGATTTCACCAACAGATGCCAGAAAGATTGCCTTACACGAACAATGCAGGTTTAGTACTTCTGATATAGACGTACAATCCTTGTGTTCTCCCACTTCCATGACTTTCCAGTTTCTTGACAACTGCTTCTGCTAAGCAACAATTTATGGTCATATCCTGGCAACAGTTAGTATGGCACAGATGGAACATATAAAGTAATAACAACAAAAAATGACTTCAGAAGCAGATTAACATAGCCGGCATATACAGGTACAGAGGCATATCCTCCAAGATTTAAACACCATAAGAATAAGTATATCTATTACTAGAAAAATATTTTTTATTGCATGGTTGGATTAGCAGCGTGACTCAAAAGAACGGTAAAAGCTCACACACATACAAATGATGCGATTTAACTTGAAAAGAAATGATCAAAATAGTCAAGAACTGACACTGCGGAGGATAAGTTCATTTGCCTTGACCCAACCAATCACCTTCTTCAATTTTTCCTTTGCTGCAGTGCCAAGTCTGGAGTTCCCTATCAGTTCATCAATGTCTAAACGAATACCAAAACGATGCATTGTAAGTGATCACAGGATGTCAGACACAAAACAAAATGTGATCACAGGATGCAATCATGGAACAAGCATTTAAAAATGCCGTAAATGCAGAAAGCAGAGGTGGTTCCATCTAATTTCCATAAGCTACATTTGGCTTAGAAAAGATAATAACTAGATTTTTTTGAGAATGTGCATGTCATTGAAATGATTTTTTTTCTTTAAAGACAAGTACATATTTTACACCATTAATAGTGAAAAAGATCTCGTATTGTCTAGCAGAAGTATTGAACTTTCAGCAGTTCACCTTTGGCACAATAAATACTAAAATGATAGAAGAAATTTGTTGGCCATGGGCAAATAAATAGAAAACTGTGAAAAGACTTCCCTCATTTTGCATTCATGTGAAAACAGAATAGTGGGATGCGACATGAAAGAACTACAAAAGAAAGATGTGTAAAGATAACAATGGAGAAACTTGATCAGTTCACACTTATATATAAACCTCCATACAGAGGACTAAAATATGACAAGAAGCATACCTTTAGAAGCCATCAGTTCATTAGAATGGACCAATGGCACAATCGATGAACAACTGACTGTCCTTGCATCAATAATATCGCCGAATCTGGCAACCTTAACATCTGAGTGGCATGATAAAAGGAGAAATATATGTTTCATGACATGAAACTTTGTTCATTCCAAAAACTATTCATCGCACTACCTAAACTTTTAAATAGCCCGAAAAGTGAGTTCCCTATTGTTCTACGGCATTTAGATAAAAAGATTGATGGGTGGTCTTACTTTGCAGCAGTATAACATCACCGGAAATTGCCAAAGACCCCATTTGCTTCTGCCAGAGCGACACAGTGAAACGTGGCCGCGTATCATCACCGACTTGAACATCTGTCCTGATAATCTCCCCACCTCTGGATAACTTGTACTGTCACAGCCAATACCAGAAACAAGAATGAGCAGATATTGCGCGCCATCCGGTCGTGCTACGCTTAAATCTAAGAGAAATCGCGCATCGTGTATCTCCTTCTTGTGAAGTGTAACTATGGATTTCACACACACAAGCAAACGCATTTCCGTTGTGCGCACAAACCTTCAAGCGCGGCCTTGCACATGCGCTCGAGCATACATTATACACACATTTCAAACGGACCCAGAGCAGCAACTCGTTCGTATTTCCGCCGCGGATTGGACAACTCGCGAACTGGGAACAGATGGACAAACCAGAACGGCAAGCACAACCCCGCACCGTCACACCCCCCCCCCCCCGGGGGGCAGAAACGAGACGAGCTATAATCAAATCGTGACTCCATGTCCTAAATCAATCGCGGATGCCGAATTTCCAGATCGATCGGCGTTCGGAAAGAGATGATTCGACGATAACCTGCACCGGCGCGGAACGGTGGACGAAGACGAGGAGCTGAACAAAGTCGCCGACGTGAGAAGCTGCTTTCGAGAGATCGATCAGAGGCCCGTACCAGCCAATCGCGAATGCCATCGTCGATGATGCACCGACAGAAAGAGAGAGAATGCAACTGAGAAGCTATCGTCTCTGTGCGCGCGAGCGAGATCGGAGACTATTGCTCGAAGGCCCCTGAACTTTGGTTATTTTCTACTCAAAGACTTGACAATTCATATTTTTTACAGTCAAGACCCAAACTGCAGAACTACTACAACTTGCCGTTCCTGTATGCCAAGCAAACCTAATCATCCAACAAGTTTACTCTTCTGCTGAAAATAACAATCATACAAATGAAAATTTTCCCAAGACGATATCCCATTTCCGGGTGATTTTCCGGTTCTAATAGGTTTTCGGTGAAGGTATTTTATTCACTTCAGAAATTACTAGTGGCATGTACGAAGTATCCTATGCAGTCAATCTTGATCTCTTTCTAGTGTTGAATTAATATCCAACGCTACAGTGGAATATGTACCCACCAGAGCCTGAACTATTGACATCTTGGTGAAAGCTCGAATTTAACGGAAACCGCATTTCACCCTCTACAATGCATAGGAACCCTAAAAGTTTAATACCCAATCTCCTCAATTAAAGTGCCACAAGCCATGAACTCACTTTAGGATGTGACTTGCATGCAGCTCAAGTAATAATCTCAACCTGTGGTTGATCTCCACCGTTTCGGTGAATTCGTTCTTGTGCCGTCAAACTCTTGCTTCAAGTAAAAAGAAAAATTGCCCTCTTCTGGAAATGCTGAGATTTCGAGCACAAAAACCAAATGGGATTATGTCGGATAAACCAAGCGTTCAGAAACACATGCCCAAATTGTATGTTGTCTTGCATAAAAAGAAAAAAACATGTTATTCATTGGAATGTGCTGCCATTCGACACCAAACAGAAAACCAACCACAAAATGTAAACATTTAAACAACACTATGAAACCGGAACGAGCAGAGGCAGCCACCCTAAGTCAAAAAATTTCCTGGGTTACAGCCTGGGTAAAGTCTACTTCCCCGTGCAGCTCAAACCGGCCCCAGAACTTCAGAGTCAGAGAATGATGCTTGAAGCTATAGTCCAGGTCAGGAACCGGCCTACAAAAATACGGCCCCGTTCCAGCTAAGCAGCTTCCGTTAAAAAACAGCCACTAAAGCCAAAAGCCATATCGACCTGTACACGCACCTCTCATGACACTTGTCAACATAATCAAGTTCATTAAACATCCCAACTTTAGTAACTTCCACTTAAAGCCTATAAGCAATCCTTCACTACTTCATCTATACAGTAAACTTCGCCAGCCCATCCACGCCCTGCTATTATTCATCTCCCTTGAGTTTCTTCAGAAGCATTGCAACCAGCACCATTTCACCTCAAATAGGTACTCATATACAGCCTCACTCCAATGTCAATAGGTCCAACATCCCCACCAACTGCATGAAGTGCAACAGGTATGGTGGAGAGAAGTCGCACTGTCATTGGAAAAACCATAGGATCGACTTCAGAACTTTGTGAGCTTAGTTGCGAAATGTCCAAGTTCTTAACTTCTGTAGCATCAGAGTGATAGGCACCGACAGCAGACCCACCCAGGTCCGCTTCTTGGTCATATGAACTCACAACTAGTGCAGCATCTTCAAGTGCCCTGAACTTATTTATGGAACCTCTTCTAACTGAGGACCTATAAGCAAATAGACTAAGCACTAATGTAGATGTGGTCTCAAGCCATTCAACATACAGACCTTCAACTTCATCATAGTATATTCTCCTTTCAATCTGCAGAACACCGAGGTGAGAAAAATTACAAATAGAAAAAGAAAAGAAAGGGCATTCTCAACTGTAAAATGTCAAATCCAACAAGAAATGATACTCACCGCCAATGTTGGAATATAAAGGGACATAAATCTGGGACCCAAGCCTAATACTCTAGCTTCTGTTTTTAATATCTGCAGATAAAGAACATCATCACTTACTTCCTCAACAGAAAAAAGAGAATCACTCAATTCCTCCAGAACACAAACTTAGGTTTATAAAAGGCAGCTAACTGCATAAGGCCCTTACTTTTTGCAAATCACAAGATGATTCCATGCAATACAGGGACAACAAAGATAAGTGATGACTAAACTTTAAAAAAAAAGTAAGGTAAACAGTGTTATTAAATGAGATCACCGCACTTTTTTTGCAATGTGTCTCAACAAATACAAATAAAAAAAATAAAATCTGGACTTCGAGGAAAGAGATACCACAGAGGACCTCAGGTATATATAAGTTTCAGTCATGAAATAAACAAGACAAGAATGATGAGGTAGAAGAATGGAAATACACACTAACTTCTATACCATTAGGGAAAGCAATAGCAGATGCTGCATTGCCAGTGATAATTTTAGTGAGATGGACTATCAAAGCCATCACATCTATCTGTACACCACGTTCAGTGAGCTCAAGAACAAAGATAAAGTTTTAGGCAAAAGCATAAAGAATGACCCAAAAAAAAAAAAAAAAAAAAATCTATGACCTGTCTTTAAAAGACAACCAACCCTTACCATCACAAGATCTATTTCCCTCCTTGAAGTATAAAAATTTCTAGGGCACGTACCATAGTTATTTAGCAAAAGTGCCAGCAAAAGTAGGAAGTAGGACACACCTGCTTTTTCTTCAGAAGAACCCACATATATAATTTATCAATGGCATCCTTGACATGCCTGCTTGCTAGCTTTCTCTCATTACAAAAAGCAGCCACATCTGACAGAAGTTCTCTGCCAGGAACTCCATATTTTGAAGCTGCAGCAGATAATGCTTCACGGCCCTCCCCAGAATCAGTGGCCTCATTATCAAAAGAAATGCCTGAAAAACACCTGGTCACTACATCTCCCTGGTTACAAGCACTGTTTTTCAGGTACATCTCTTCAGCTTCTATAGCAGCAGCAAGCATGCGATGTACTACAATATCAGGATACCGGCGTAATGGAGATGTAAAGTGAGTATAAAGAGGAAGAGCAAGTGCATAATGACCCCAATCATCTTCATTGTTTTTCAAATCACCCGTACAAAAGTAAGTTGCAACTTGCATCGGCTTTGTAGCATAGGAAATAAGAATATCAAACAGCACAGAATCATCCTTGAGGGTTTCCCTGATTTGCTCCATTGACTTCCGGAACTGACCAGAAGAAGAAGTATCCAATGCTAAACCATGTTTGGAACAAAAGGCTTCAAACTCCCGAAGCTTGCGCATATTTGGTTCAGGGTGCCTCCGCAATAATGCAGTATTAGGAAAAGCTCTAGCTATGACTCCAGCAGCAGTCCTGTTTGCCAAAAGCATAAACTCTTCAACAAGGAAATTTGACTCTTTCCTTTGACAAAGCACGCTCTCATATGGAATTCCATCCTCATCTAATGAATACAAAATTTTAGAGTTCTGGAACACTAAACCCCCATCTTTAAGCCTATTCTCCTTCAAGATCCTGGATATATCATTAAGATTTTTTATTGATGTAATTACATCAAACCACTCAAAATCGCCATGCAATTCCGGGAAGCCATTCTCTGAAGCATTAACAGTCCCTAGATCAATAATTCCATCAATAATGTCCTGAGCTTGTTCATACGAGAGCTTACAACAAGAGCGTATCACAGTCCGACCAATCCAACGATCAATAACATTCCCAGAACTGCTGATATCCCAGAAAATTGAAAATGCAAGTCTATCAACTCCAGGATTTAGTGAACCCAAATTTTCAGAAAGCAAAGGTGGCAACATTGATATTTTACGTTGCAACATGTAGACAGTTGTTGACCGGCTTTGAGCTTCTGAATCCAAGGCTGTGTCAGGTTTTACAAAATATGACACATCAGCAATGTGGACACCTACTCTATATGTGCCCATTGATAATATTTCAATGGAGAGGGCATCATCAAGATCAGTGGCAGTAGAAGGATCGATCGTAAATATGCATTTATTTCTCAAATCTTCTCTGTGTTGGAATTCCAATGGCGGCACATTCCAAGGGACACAAGGAAGACAAGAAATAGATTCAGGAGAGAACTCAGAACAATCAACAGAATTCTGAAACAATATGGCATCAATATTTGGCTGCATTTCACCACCACGTCCGAAGACATGCAGGACACGAGCATATGGAAAGAAACTCTCTTCATACCAATCCTCAATTCTAGCAGCAACCAGCTCCATTTCCAATGTAGTGTCAAAATCGTTCAATCTTTTTCTGATGCCTTCAGGCAAGTATTTTGCCAGGACCATCATCTTTGGAAATCTTGCATCAGTAGGCGTCAACTGAATGAATTCATGCTCGGAAAAAAATGATGAATTCTTATTTCTTTTGACGTTCTTTCCGGATCCTTCCTTGAAATTGAGCCACTGTTTCACACTAAGGAAACCAACAACAGTGTCTCGACGTGATGACCTTTCAATGATGGACACAACCCTTCCAGTTGGCCTCTTTGATGGATGAGAACTGATCAAAAGAGAGATCTTCCCTATTGCATCCTCAGGTTCATTCTGCCAGCCAGAAGAACCTCTCTCAAGATGATCTGAAGCAGAAGGGTGATGTCCATTAATATGGTTACTTTCTTGACCAATCGATTTTGACTGACCAGAATTTCCAGAAGTAGTGAGGTCCCCATGATCATTCCCAGGAACAGTAGGATTTCCAGTATAATCGAGTTCAGAATAAATCTCCAACTGTTGTCCACTTTTGCAAGAATCCCCAGAGATCTCATTAATCTCCTGGAAGACATTACCATCTTCTGTCACAGCAGAGCTGTTGGAAGACCCAAATGACCCTTTCATCCTGGTCCAGAATGTTAAAGGATCGATCTTTATGGCCACTATGTCACCTTCCACCTACATTAGGGACACATTAACAATAACCACATAAGTCACACTCCAAGCTGAAATCTTTATGAACCAAATACATCAACAATACTAATCATCTTTCACATGAGACATAATTTTCAACCAATCAAATTTGCAAATCAGAAAAAGGCGAAATAGCTAAAAATGATAGCATGAGCAGTCACAGTATCCTTGTATTAAATCACAGAATCTTAAAAATGAGATGGGAGTTTGAACAAGTTTGATATGCTGAAAAATGAAAATGATCATAACTCCTCTCCTTCCTTCCTTGACAAAATTCTGCAAACATAAGTAAAGGTTGCCACTGTCATTTGTGTGGCAGCAGGACTCGTGTATGAAGTAGGAACAGCTGAACAGAATCAGATTCCCAGCTTCTGCCAAATTTGTACAGGTCAAAGGCACATAATTCTCCAAAGAATAATGATTTATTAGATAATACACCAATGCTAACAGTATGAACAAGTCATCTGGCGGTAACCTAGAAAAATTTCCAGCTAAACTAAGCAATGAAGGAGACACCATGAGATACTCATTCAGTCAGAATAAAACTCACAGCTCATGAGCAATGTTAACTTACAGCTCTATTCTGTGCAGCAACACCATTTATAAGAATATCCGTCTGCACTCCGTCAATCTTGCAGTAGGCCTACAACCACAAACCAGGGATAAGATTATGTACATTCAAACCTATGAAGAGGTCAAAGTGAGCATTGAAAAGCTAACGAACCTCTAGTCTATTGTGAGCATTGACACGAAACAATGCCCTGAAGACATCACCTTTCTGGAAGTAAAAGGCCAAAAACCGTTAAAACAGAAATATCCGGAAACGTCATTATATGAAGATTCAAAACATGATCGGTTTATTTTCAATAACTTGTTAGCTACTAACCTCTAGAGCCTCGTCAACAACCTCCACAGACCAATGCGGAGGGAAATATTTACTCTGATCACAGCTCAAAGTCTGATAAGGACATGAATCCTTACTAGAAGATGTCTCAGATGACCCTCTACATGCAACTGGGTCAGGACATGACTTGGAGAATGTTCTTCCTCCAGTGTGAGATGCAAGTGAATGAAAGTTTGCTACCCCCTGCACTTTCTCTTGATCAGCTTCGTTGTTTATATGCATTGGCGGCATGGAATTGAACAAGACATGCGATGCTTTTGCTGACTCCTGCTCAACTGAGGGATGGGTGCCTAACCCCGGCAACTTTGATAGCAAATGTTTGACAGTAGAGGGAGATTTTTTTGCAAGAGATAAACCCCCTTCGCCTTGAGACTCGTTAACTGAACTGCAAGTAGCTTCTACAACAAAACAAATTGTAAAATCATAATTCTGAGCACTGGAAATGAGGCGCCTAAAAGCTAAAAGAAAAATACAAATGTTATCATCAAGAGAGGAAATAGAAGCAGGAGAAGAATCTGCATATTGCGATATCAACAAGCACCATATAGACAAGCAGTGGTTGTTCACAACCATGCGAAGACTTTCCTGATTCCAGGTCTCCATTACATGTGACCCTCATTCTCTCCTTTGGTTGGCAGGTTAAATCACCAGTCGATGCTAACCAAAAAATATTGTAATGTTAACATGAACTATCAGCGACCTGTGCAAGCAATTGCAACCTTGAAATATGAGTCCTCTTTTACCAAAAAGAACATCCAAAATCCCGAGCTTTTTCCTCCAACTCCAAGTCGATTGCTTTGCTTTGAGAGCAAGCAAATTGTTTGTAATGTAACCGTAGCCTACAACTAAATCTAGGCCTCCATGTCCAAAGCGATGGAGGTGCCACTTATACCGTTTTCTTTTCCCAGATAACAATTTCACAGGCAAAACCAGTTCTTACATCTAACTCAGCTACAGAAAGCAACCGATGACTCGGCATCCAACGAACTTCATCTCTCCACAAGTCGAGTTCAATTCAACCCACACCTCGAATCCCAAAAACTCAAGCACAAAAACGATGACCCCAAAAAAAAAAAAAAAAAAAATCATTGAAAGCAGCCAAAGCGAGCATTGACCAACGAGCTCCGGGAATCAAAGAAGGCGTACCGGAATTCGAGTTGTTCTGTTTAGAGCGGCGGTTCGATCGGCGCCGGCTCTTCTTCTCCTTCTTATCCCCATCCTCGACCCTCTCGACTACCGCCTGCTCCACACTAGCCTTCATATTCTGCACACCCACGCCCTCCCCTCTCCGGACAAAACCAGCCAGAAAAACCCGAGATGCAAGAGGCTCGCGAGCCAATTCAGACGCGGAAATCGAAGCGAACAACAAA